>CM050925.1:13912457-14368467 GCA_027742785.1 Vigna reflexopilosa | reverse complement strand
GTATGCTTGGTCTTCTGTATAAAAATCACAATTAATTAGTATCAATATTCGAATCCCTCAATACGCAAAGTTAATTGTATAAAAATAATTTGTATTGAAGTTGTTTCAAACAGTTCGACGTTATATTTGATGAATAAAAAAAGAAATATTATCAAAAGGGCACCACATTTGGCTTCTAGTTAAAGACACGTCGAAGACCCGAACAGATTGATGTAATATTAATTTGTTATAGAGTCAAGCGAGTTGTTAATCATGAGCATGGGGAAAAACTAGAGATGTTGACACTTATCAATTTCAAATTGTTTCAGCATGAAATGCTTCGAAATCTGAGGAAAAGAAGATGCAAAGGAAATATTATTATTATTCCTAATATGTTTAATAGGGAGACAAGTGATTATGTAAAATGCAAGATATATTTATAGATCAACTGATGACGTACATCCTGTAATGATTGCCTCTGCCACCATCTTTTTCAACGTCGATGCCTGGCAGAATTCGACGTTCAAACATCAATCAGAGAAAAAGTAATAATTCTCGTTTGAACATCCCGCCGGCCAGAAATTGTCTACCTTTGAATTATCGAGGTAAGATTAGGATGGATCAAAGTTAAAAAGTTTGATGTGCCCCATCTATATACATATAATTCCACTTTCAATTTTGCTTCATTAATATAATCGATTCTATGTAATAAAGAATCGATTCAAACCGTTATAAATTCAAATATGCAAAAGAGCTTTTAATGATTATTTATGGTGATATTAATTACAACATTAACTTGATATTCATCACATGTTTGTTAAAATACTAAAAAACAAATAAATAATGCACGAGAAGATCAAATTTTTTTTTCTCATAAGGTTAAGCATAATATTTTTTAAAGCTTAATCATTTATTGTAATTATTTGTTATTAAATATTAAATTCATTCGATCCACGTCAGTGGTATCAATATTGGACGTGGTCTCTCACAAATTCTTGGATATGGAATTATTCGGAAGTGAAGGGATTCTATTTCGAGAATAGCTGGTTTTGCAAAATGGTATCTTTTGCATCAATTATCTTAATATTCGACGTCAAATGTTAAAATTTAAATTTTCTTGAAGTTGTTTCCCCCCATAAGAAATGAGATAGCTCTGAAATCTAATGGTAGAAAACAAATCCAAGACAATTTAAAAAAAGAATCATACATTTCCCAAGCATTTCCCTTTCACTAAGTTAACTAAACCATACTTTACTATAAAAAGCATTTTGTTGACTTGAATTTCAAAGGCCCCCTTCAAATGAACTGAGGCCTGAATGCCGCACTTTCAAATTCAATTCAGGAAATTACAATTTCAAGAACTGACATGTTTCGACATCTAAGGAAAGAAAAGCGCTCAAGAGATAAAAAAACATGAATCCTAATATGTTCAGTACGAAAACAGGACGAATTACGTTACAAGAAAAGCACATCTATATTCATAGATGAAACGGTGTCGTCTAATTATTTTAGTTCTCAAAATTGTTTCAGCATTAAACATATTGTGAACCATATTTCTTTTTCCTCGCCATTTCCCTTTCAGTAAGATAACTTAACCATTTCTGTACTATAAAAAGCTTTTTCTTGACTTCAATATCAAAGTCCTCCTTCATATGAACTGAGGCCTGAATGCAACACTTTAAAATTGAAGTCAGCAAATTGCAATTTAAAGAATAGATATGATAAGAAATCCAAGAGAAGAGGACAATGACAAAGAGATAAAAAAACATGAATCCTAATATGTTCAATACGGAAACAAAAAGCAAGGCATTATGTGAAATGCAAGCTATATTTATATATGAACCGATGACGTACATTGGATCGTGAACATATGGTATGAACGTCGAATCACAACCAAATTCGACGTTCAAACATCATTTAGTGAAAAAGTAAAAAATCTCTTTGGATACTGATAATAATTGTAAAAATTCTCTTAAAGTAAAAAATCTCTTTGGATTCTCATAATAATGTAAAAAATATCTAATTGACGAATCTACGTCGAATATATATGATGCTAGGACATTAAAGTTCAAATATAAAATAATAAAAATCGGAGGACGCTCAAACATCATTCACAGTGAAAAGGTAAAAAATCTCTTTTGGATACTGATAATAATTATGAGACCGGACGTTAAAGTTAGTGTTAAAAAGAAATAAGAATAAATAATAAAATATTGAGCAACCCTTGGCATCAAATGATCTCTATATGCGACGTCAACTATAAAATCTACCATTGGAAAATTATGAAATTAAACAATTTTCTCATAAATATATTTTATATATGAAACACATTAAATGAAATGCAAGCTATATTTATATATGAAATGATGAAGGACATTAAATCATGTAATTATGGTCAACAATAGTCACTTGAACTAACGTGGATTCCCAACCGCATTAACGTTCAAACATCATTCAGTGAAATAGTAAAGAATCTCAAATATCTCATTGGATACTGATAAAATCTCTTTGGATTACTGATAAAATCTCTTTGCATAATGATAATAACTGCCTCTGACGAAAACTGCGTCGAAGAAAAAACAAAAATAATTAAAAATGGATTGACGTTCAAACATCATTCAGTGTTAAAGTAAAAAATCTCTTTGGATACGATTAATAATTTGAAAACATCTCTTTGGATACTGATAATCGACGAAAACTACATCACATATCTATGGGACTACGACGTTAAGTGAGTGTTTAAAAGAAAAATGAAAAAATAATAAAAATTTGAGCAACCTTTGGCTTCTGGTAAAAGCAAACAATTAATGCTTCCAAACAATCCAAATCCATTCACATCAATGCCCGTCACGTCGTGTCCTCGAAAACTCTGACTTTTATTACTATTACAAATACAACATCAAATCGTTAATGGATTTCGACGATTATTCTTTGATTGAAAGAATAATTAAATATAAAGGGGGTAACCAAAGAAATAGGTTAACAAATTTGGATTTCATTTGAAGTTCTACCTTTTGAGAACCTATCCTACATAACTTCGGTAATCAAATTCATGTTAACTTTTTTCCTTCCTTTTTCCTTCAATTCCTTTATTAAACGAGGAGATTTCTTTGTTAACCATGAGGGATTGATGGAAAACGAAAGGAAAATGTTAACACTTATGAATTTCAAGTAGACCTTTTGAAAACCAATCCCACATTCTCCATTGTTAACTTTTTTTCTTTTTAACTTCCTGTTTTTGGTTATAATGTATACCTTCATCTTTGTTTATATAGGACGTCGATGATCCCAAAAAATGGACGTCAATCTCTAGGAATTTCCATCGAATGCACTCAATATTCGACGTCAAGTGTAGAATTTAAAATTTTTTGAAGTTGTTTCCACAATAGAAATCAGATAGCTTTGAATTCTAATGGTAGAAAACAACTCCAAGACCATAGGGTAATAAAAAGTTAAAACATCATTCAGTAAAAAAGTTAATAAAAAAGTAAATATAAATGTCGTTTGTTTCAGATAAGAACAAATTCACCCATAACATCCAAACCCTACGATTTTGACGTCTATTGGATGGTTAAAAAGTAAAAATAAAAGAAGAATAAAAAATTAACGACCTTTGGCTTTTTGTTGAAGAAGAAATCCCATGGACTCTATATGCGTCGTCAACTGTATAAATTTAATTTGTCATGGAGTTGTTTCCACCATATGAAATCAAATAGCTCTGAATTTACTGGTAGAAGACAAACCCAAGACAATTTAAAAAACGATTCATACATTGTAGAATGTTGAAGTTGAACAACTTTTTTATATAATTATTTTAGATCCTAAAATTGTTTCAGCATTAAAGATATTGTGAACCATATTTCTTTTTCCTAAGTACTTCCCTTTAGTAAGATATGTTAACCATTTCTGTAATATAAATAAAAACATTTTGGAAACTTGAACATGAAAGGGCTCCTTCATATGCAATGACGATGAATGAACCACTTTCAAGTGAAAGTTATCAAATTGCAATATGAAGAACAAAAATGCTTAAAAATCTAAGGAAAAGAAAATCCAAAGGAAATAAAAAACATGAATCCTAATATGTTCATATGGAAACAAGAGGCAATGGATTATGTGAAATGCAAGCTATATTTATAGATGAACCGATAATGCTTAGTAACTGAATGCCACCACGTGCTATGAATGTCGGGCCCTGCCGAGTTCGACGTTCAAACATCAATCATAGAAAAAATAATATATGTTGTTTGGTTAATAACAAATTGACATCCCCGCTCCCCCGAAATTGTGTACTTTTGAATTACCAAGATGAGATTTGGAGGGATTGAAGTTAAAAACTGTGATGTGCCCCTATATAGTTATATAATTCCACTTTCAATTTTGCTACGTTAATATCATGGATTCAATAATAAAGAATCGATTCAAAGCGTTATAAATTATGGAATGCAAATGAGGTTTGAGGATGTTTTTGAATATAATAAAAAAAATTATTTACGGTGCAAACTATTTTTCATTTTTTATATGAAAAAAGTTAGTTCAGATCTTAAAAGAACTTTCATTTCAAATAACTTTTAGTAATATATAGTATTATTTAATATGATTTTATTTATTCTGATGTATATATATAGTATTATATAATATAAATTTACATAAATTAATAATAGAAAAATATAAATAAAATGTAAATCTTATCTTAAAATATGATAACGGGAGGTTATGAGAGATTTTATAAAAGAAAAAAGGAAGAAGAAAACGTCGATAACCGTAGAAAGTCGGGCCAAATTCGACGTTCAAACATCAATTAGGCAAAAAGTAATGATTCTCGTTTTGATTCATAAAAAAACAAATTGACTTCCCCCATCCCAAAGAAATTGTTTACTTTTCAGTCACCCGTGAAGAAGGTGAGATTAGGATGGATCGAAGTTAAATAGTTTGATGTTCCCATCTATATTCATATAATAACACTTTCAATTTTGCTTAAAATAGAAAGAATTATACAATGGCTTCTTCATCTTCACAGCGTGAAAAGAAGGCTGCACAAGTTGTAAGAAAAGATAATCCAAATGCTTGAATAAGTGATGATGAAGCACAATACAAATTTGGATGATATAGAAAGGATCCTGATATTTTGACAACCTTTTTTAACAACTTTTTGACAACACGACACATGTGTTCGAGGTGGTCCCTCACAAGTTCTTGGATCTAGAATTATTCTGAAGGGAAGGATTTCTTTTTCAAGATGGTTTCTTGTGCATCGTAGATCTCAATATTCGACGTGAAATGTGTAAATAGATTCAAAATTTAAATTCTCTTGAAGTTGTTTCCCAGATATAAGAAATCATATAGCTCTGAAATCTAAGGGAAGAAAACAAATCCAAGACAATTTAAAAGAAGAATCATGCATTGCCAAATGATGAAATTAAACAAGTTTTCCATAAATATATTTTAGTTCTCAAAATTGTTTCAGCATTAAACATATTGTGAACCATATTTCTTTTTCCTCGCCATTTCCCTTCCAGTAAGATAACTTAACCATTTTTGTACTATAAAAAGAATTTTCTTGACTTGAATTTGAAAGGCGACCTTCATATGAACTGAGGCCTGAATGCGGCACTTTCAAATTCAAGTTAGCAAATTGTAATTTAAAGAACAGATATGATACGAAATCTAAGAGAAGGACAATGACAAGGAGAAAAAAACATGAATCCTAATATGTTCAATACCGAAACATGACGAATGGCGTTACAAGAAAAGTACATCTATATTAATAGATGAAACGGTGTCGTCTAATTATTTTAGTTCTCAAAATTGTTTCAGCATTAAACATATTGTGAACCATATTTCTTTTTCCTCGCCATTTCCCTTCCCGTAAGATAACTTAACCATTTGTGTACTACAAAAAGCATTCTGTTGACTTCAATTTCAAAGGCCACCTTCATATGAACTGAGGCCTGAATGTGACACTTTAAAATTGAAGTGAGCAAATTGCAATTTAAAGAACAATATGTCACGAAATCTAACAGGAAGACAATGAGAAGGAGATAAAAAACATGAATCCTAATATGTTCAATACGGAAACAGGAAGCAAGGCATTTAGTGAAATGCAATCTATATTTATATATGAACTGATGAAGGACATTAGATCGTGTAATTATGGTCAGTAACTTGAATGAACGTCAATTCCCATCCGATATAATGTTCAAACATCATTCAGTATTAAAGTAAAAAATGTCAAAATTCTCTTTGGATACTGATAATAATTGCTTCTGACAAAAACTACGTCTCATATCTTGAGTCTACGACGTTAAAGTGAGAGTTTAAAAAAAAATCAAAGAATAATAAAAATTGATTGTCGTTCAAACATCTTTCAGTGGAAAAGTTCAAAATATCTTTGGATACTGATAATAATTGTTGAAAATCTCTTTCGATACTGATAATTGATGAAAACTACGTCAAAGAACCATGGGACTAGGACGTTAAATTGAGAGTTTAAAAGAAAAAGAAAATAAAAGATGGATCGACGTTCAAACATCACTTAGTGAAAAAGTTAAAAATCTCTTTCGATACTGATAATAATTGTAAAAAATCTCTTTGGATACTCATAATTGACGAAAACTACGTCGCAGAACCCAAGTGGACTAGGGCGTTAAAGTTAGTGTTTAAAAGAAAAAAGAAAAAATATTTGAGCTACCGAAGAAGTTCAAAGTCCAGATGACTTAATGGAACAAGATTCAGACAGTTCAGACCCCAATCTCTAACACAATTAATGCTCCCAACCACTCCAATGCCCCTCACGTCGATGCCCTTAATGTCTATGCCCCCACAGGCTTCGACGTTTGATTGAAAGAAAAATAAAAGAAGAATAAAAAGTGCAAGACCTTTGGCTTCTAGTTGAAGAAGACATCACATGGACTCAATATGCGACGTGAACTACATAGGAAATGAAATAGCTCTGCATCTAATGGTAGAGGACAAACCCAAGAGAATTTAAAAAACGATTCATTTAAAATGTAGAATGATGAAGTTCAACAACTTTTTTATATAATTATTTTAGATCCTAAAATTGTTTCAGCATTAAACATATTGTGAACCATATTTCTTTTTCCTAAGCATTTCCTTTCTGTAAGATATGTTAACCATTTCTGTAATATAAATAAAAACATTTTGTAAAGTAATACATGTCGTTTGATTAATAACAAATTGACATCCCGCCCCCTAGAAATTGTGTACTTTTCAATTACTGAGGTGAGATTTGGAGGGATCGAAGTTAAAAGCTCTGATGTGCTCCTCTATATTTATATTATTTCACTTTCAATTTTGCTAAGTTAATATAATCGATTCTAAATAATAAAGAATCGATTCAAAGCATTATAAATTAAGAAATGTATTTAAATGATTATGACCTGGTGACATTAGTGACAACGTGGTTGGATATTGATCATACTTTTTTTAAATATTATAAAGCATAGAAATAATGCACGAGAGAGTTCAAATTTGTTTTTCTAATAATGTTAATCATAGTATTTTTTTAATATCATAATCGTTTATATTAATAAATTATTATAACTATTAATAATATATTAATACTCTTTATAAGAATCAGAGTTCTAAACCAATGACCAAGAGATTCATCTCTCAAAAATGAAAATCCATATTATGACTTCCAAAGTGGCTACATATGTCAGTCTGTCTCGACCTTTAGTGTGAAACAAACATCCCAACATTCATTTTAGGGTCAACCAGTCTCGACTGTTAGTCAAACTTAACCTGCTTAATCTTCGACCCAACCCATTATGTCTTAATTTTCCCCAGATCGGTTTGTCTTGACATGTAATCCACGACGAGTTTTGGACTTCGATAGACCCCGACTATTCTTGATACACGCTGTCTCTTCTCGATCTTTGGCTTGGTTTGATGCATCTTAGTTGTTTGTCTCAATCTTATTTTCTAAACTGACATATCTTAGTTTTTGTCCACAATAATGTATCCTAACCTTCAGTTTATCACTCAACTTAATTTTTATTTAAATTTAAAGTATTATTTTATTGTAATGAATAAACATTTTTGAGTATAATCATACTTATCTTTATCCTAAAATTAACACATACCTAGAAAGATACATTGAAGACTTGATTTATGTTTTATCATCCATCTACCATAAACTTTTAAAAGGAGAGGAAGAAATATAAGATGCGGGAATATTGTTGAATCTAATAAAAAAATATATTTATTATATGAAAAAAGTTAATTTAGATGTTTTCACATAACTTATAAAATATAATAATATAATAATATTTATTATTATTTTAAGTATTGTGATGTATAACTATAACTCAATTCTCGATTTTTTTTCGGATTTTTCTCGATTTTATAAATATTTTTTTTCTAATCTTAGGTTACAATTCAATTTATGGGAAACCGAATTCTGAGTTATATCTTTTTTATATCTTAGATTGTTTAGCTTATTTTGATGAAATTTAATAAATTTTATTATTTTTATAATAATTATTAAATTAATATTTTATAATATATTAGATAACATTTTATATTAGTTATTTATTATTATTATTATTATTTTATAAAATAATAATAATAATAATAAATAACTAATATAAAATGTTATCTAATATATTATAAAATATTAATTTAATAATTATTATAAAAATAATAAAATTTATTAAATTTCATCAAAATAAACTAAACAATCTAAAATATAAAAAAGATATAACTCAGAATTCGGTTCCCCTGAAATTGAATTGTAACCTAAGATTAGAAAAAGAAAAAGAAATATAACTTATAATTCGGTTTCCCGCAAACCGAATTCTCACCTTAAAAAGAAAAGTGTGCTACCTATGTAAATATAAAGCACAGTATGCTATCTGCGTAATATTAAATGTTTTGATTTACGTTCTTATATAACATAGTATTATTTTAAATTTACGTAGGTAGCACACTGTAGTTCATATTTACATGGATTGCACGTATTTATAAAAGATTAAAATTCGGTTTCTAGGAAAACCATTTAAGACTTTAAAACTTATTTTTTAAATTTTTAACCTATTTTTAAATTTTAATGTATTTTTAGAATTTCTTTCAAACTAAAATTAACAAATAATTAATTTATTTTTAATATTATTTAATACGCTACACTATATTAAATAAAATTTTACATTATTATTATTATTATATATATTAATATTATTATATTTATTTTTATTTTTAGTTTTATCAATTTTAATTTGAAAACAAAATTTTAAAAAATATTAAACGATTTTTGAATTTGAATTTTTAAAATGAGTCTTTGCTTGGTTTGTTCGCGCCCTTTAAATATGTGATGATAACTAGCAATGACTCAAAATCACACTTGCTGAAAGCAAAACCCTAGGCTGCTTATCTTTGCTAAATGGCTGCATCCTCTTCTAATCTCACCAAAATCTCCACATCGGCTAAGAGAAGTACTAGTCCTACATGATGGATCAATGACGATGGAGTTAGAGAAAGGTTCATCCATGGAAGAATCAAAATTGTTGTCACTCTGAAGTATCTTGATTTGAGCTTATTTGAAAGAGAAGGGTTTATGTTTCCTGGTTGGTTGAAGTCTCAGGAACTATCGTCCTTGGTTCAACTGAAAGGATACTAGTATCCTGATCTTGTGAAAGCGTTCTATCACAACGTGAAACTGGTAAACGGTGATATTCACTCTAGAGTAAAAGGGGTTGACATTGTGATTGACAACGATACATGGCTGCATGCTATCGGTTTAAAAGCTGAGGGTGTATCGTCTCATCTACTTAACTCGACAAATTCGTTGTTGAAGATGAGAGATGTCTACAAAGTGTGGCTAAGATATTCTAATGACAATACAAGGTTATCGGAGTTTCTTGAAAAAGACCTCGCTCATGAAGGACTAAGGATGGAAGAAAGAATAATGGCTCATATACTTGCCTTTGTGATTCTACCTCACTTGCCTTTGTGATTCTACCTGCAAGAATCCATAAACCAAATATGACAGCTAGAGATATTTACTTGTTGTATGCTCTTAAGAATGATATTCCAATGAATTGGGTGGATGTGCTATGAAAAAGTCTCTTCATCTACCCTATGCAGTATTAGTCAGCAGAATTCTTGAAAATCAAGGTGTGAACACTGATGGTGAAAGGAGGTTTCCATGCAACTGCAGAAATGAGATTAACCAAAATACTCTGATCTCATTTGGATTAACAAGGACTTTAAAAGGATGGTGCTTTAAAGGAGAAGAAAATCTGTTATATCTTTATGGAAGCACCTCTGTCACAAGTGAGCAAAGAAAGATCGCATATTCTGACAGCAACTGCATAGATCTTGCCACGAATCATCTTCAGAACATTGTTGACAAGCTTAATCTGCTTGAGGTAAAAATTGATCGCATTATACATCACTACAATGAAGAAGATATGTCTAAAGACGACTTTGTGGATTCACATGAATAAGAATAAGGATCTAGTAGCCTCAGAAGTGTGATTGGAGTCTTGTTAACTATCTGTCTTCTGTAGATGTTCTCATAAATTATTATTATAATTAAGTTTAATATGAAATTAAAATAATATTAAAGAAATAAAGTTTTATTCTCTTTAAATTTCACCAATAAATCTTTTTATATTTTATTTCCATGTAATTATTACAAGATAAATTTACACACCTTGATATTATATTTTAAAATAATATTTTATTTCTCTTTAAAAATAAAATGTCGAATATCCTTAGTATTCGACGTCATACTAGAACACTAAAACGTCGAATATCATACAAATTCGACGTAAGCTTAACTGAACATTGGTTAAAAATCCAAATTTCAGTACACTTAAAAAATCCAAATTTCAGTACACTGCTAACTTGATGTCTATAATGAATAACTCCAGGTCATTGCATCGAGGGTACTCAACATTAGACGTCAAACTTTCTAAATAGATTCGGATATTAAGTGGTTGATTGTGAGACTGATAATAGGGACCCCGTGAACTCAAGACGCTCCTAAGAAACACCTTCGGTGAAAATGATCTTGAGAGCTTCTTCTTGAAGATTCAGGTTTTTGAATCTGTGGCATAAGTGGCTGAGGTAGAGAGAGAATCTTATGCCACAGATTCAAATAACGGAAGCTTCTAGAAGAATCTCTCAAGTTCATCTTCAGCAAAGGTGTATCTTACGAGCGTCTTAAGTTCATCGGAGTCTCCATTATCAGTCTCGCAATCAACAACTACATTTTTCTCGTATACCCCAACCTCGATCCTGGCCGTTTGTCTATCCTCCGTGCCGCCAACATCACTACCGAGAAGCTGGCACTCGTTGCCGTTCGGTCTCCATGTCTTCGTCTGCCACCACGCTTAGCCCCTCATGGACCAGGTCGAGCGTTTTGTCGAGGCAGTTGCCTTGGAGAATCCTTCCGTTGTGTCACACGGTGTGTGGTGCAGGGATGGCAAGGATTTTTCTGTTGTAGGCCGATTTAGGGTTTTATTTGGGTGGTGCGATTCTGGGTTTTCTGTTTGCAGGTTGTGCGAAGGAGCAAGCTTCCATGGTTGTGCGAGATTGATGACGAAGGTGCGGCGTCCATGGCGTTTGGATGAGAACGAAGGCAGCAGTGCTTTGGCGAAGAGGCTTACGGTGGAGGTTCAGCGGCGATTTGGGATTGTTCCGTGGAAGGTGGGTGTTGGCCTTATGTGATGGTGCGGCGGCAAGGTGGTTGTTGGTGGTTGCAAGGTGATTGTTGGAGAAGATGATGATGACGTGTCAAGGTGGTCATGTGGCAGCATGTCATTGGCTGAAATGTTTTTTTTCCATAAAATGTTTTTTCTTTTTTAATTTTATGTTCAAGTATGTGTTGGTGTAGCACCTGACTATTTAATTTCGCAATGTAAATGAGATCGAGGCTTTCAGCACTTAATTTTAGGTTTAATTTCCAACTTTGCCCTTACTTAAACATCGGTTTTCACCCTGTATACTTCATTTTTTTAATTCAAGAATTAAAAAATTATAATTCAGTCAAAACGTCGAATTTCCTCATATCAAAAGAAGTCATGTAACAGTTAGCGTGTGAATGATCAGGTATTATTACATATTTGATTATTACATCACCGCAAATCCCAGGTATTATTACATATTTGATTAGATTTGCAAGTTTACATTTTGCATAGTTATATATAAATATTGGTTTGGTTTGTGATGTGAGAAAAATAATGATGCATTGATCTGGAAAAGCATGAAAGAAAGGGAAAGACAGGAAGCTTATTTTTAGCCATTGTCGTTCAATGGGTTTGGAAAACCATGGAAGGGTTCAATGGTTTGGAAAACCATGGAAGGGTTCAATGGTTTTCAAAAAAAAATTAAAATTGTTCACCGTTTCAAAATAAATTTACAAGATAAATTTACACACCTTGATATTATATTTTAAAATAATATTTTATTTCTCTTTAAAAATAAAACGTCGAATATCCTTAACATTCGACGTAAGATTAAAAGTCCAGTACACTTGATGTCAGTAATGCCAGTGCATCGAGGGTACTCAACATTCGACGTCAACTTTTTAAAGCTTAATCATTTATACTAATTACTTATTATAACTATTAAATTTTTGAAAGTAATTTATTTGATTTTGACCAAATAAAAGGTCTAAGTTTTTTTTTGAATTTTTATCGTCGTCGACCTTTTAAAAACTGATCACTGGTTTAAAAGTGCAAATTTCAGTACACTGCTAACTTGAATCGATTAAGGAAGAAGTAAAAAGAAAAGATTTCATGTATGATTTTAAAGAAAAGAGAGCGCCAAATTTTGAAATTGGCGGAAGAAAAAAACGTCAAAGCCCCATGGAATTTGACGTTCTATTAAGCACACCATTAATGCTCCCAACCACTTCAATTCCCTTCACGTCCCAACCCCGCAGCCTTCGACGTTCTATGGGAGGGGTGAAAAGAAAAGAGGTACAAAAGTACGGTACTTTCTGATATTGGCGGCTAATTAAGAGAAAACGTCGATTTTCCTCATATTCGACGTTCTATTGGCGCTAATGTTTTAAGGGAAACCGTCAATTATTTGGGGTTGGACGTTATATTTAAATATAACGTCATATTTTTAATGTATGCGACGTGGAATTTATTTATTGAATTAAAAACATAACACGGTCTCACTGTTTGTTCGCGCTTCCATTTCTGCTTGAACTTTCTTCTTCGCGGACGACTGCGATAAAGAAAGAAGGTTATTTTTAAGTTGTTTCAATGTCATTTGGTTCACATTTGTATGGTTGACCGATTGTTTTTCGTTTACCTTTAGGCTGTTTTTCGTACGTGGTCAGCGAACTTCATCATCTTCTCCAGTGACACCATTTCAAGTATTTTTTTTTTCTTTCAATATCTCTTATCCATGATAGATATTTATTTTTTGTTCTCTACGTCTACGTAAGTTAGTTTTTATTTTTTTCCGTAGATTCTTTTCTTTTAGAGTCCTAGAGTATGGATCGAAGCTGGATTCGTGAGCGTCGTATTAGTGAAGAGTATGACCGAGGGGTTTCTGAGTTCATACAATATGTTAAGGAACACGCAAAACCAGTGAACGAGGCATATTTTTGCCCTTGTGTTCGTTGTCTCAATCAAATACGTGAAGACTTGGACAACATCCGTGATCATCTGTTCATCTATGGAATAATGAGAAGTTATACAGTTTGGACTTGGCATGGGGAAGTATTATATAAGCCAACAACTTTAAGAGGTTCGGATTATGTCGAAGAATCGATGAGTGATCATTTAGACGAAATGGTACGTGACGTTGGAGAAGAAAATTTTGGAAGAGCTCATTTATACGATAGTCTTAAGAACGATTCAGAGCAAGAGTTGTATCCAGGATGCATCAATTTTACAAGGTTATCGGCTACTTTGAAATTGTTTTGTTTGAAAGCAAGAAACGGATGGACTGATAAAAGTTTCACGGAATTGTTGGAGTTACTGAAGGACATGCTTCCAGAAAATAACACGTTACCTATACGTAATTACGACGCGAAGAAAATTCTATGTCCAATGGGTTTGGAATACCAAAAGATACATGCATGTCCCAATGACTGTGTATTGTATAGAGATCAGTATGCTTCAATGAAGGTGTGTCCGACGTGTGGTTCGTCACGATTTAAGAAGAAACTTGATGGAAATAACGATGAACAGAATGAAGGTCCACCGGCTAAGGTCGTGTGGTATTTACCTATAGTACCGAGGTTGAAACGATTGTTTTCTGTTAAAGAAGATGCGAAGAATCTTATGTGGCACGTTGATGGAAGAAAATGCGATAATCTTCTTCGACACCCAGCTGATTCCCCACAATGGAAGAACATTGATGCCACATTTCCCGAATTTAGTGCAGAGCCAAGAAACTTAAGACTTGCACTTGCTACCGATGGTATGAATCCTTATGGCAACTTAAGTAGCAAACATAGTTCATGGCCAGTTATTTTGATGATATACAATCTATCTCCTATGTTGTGCATGAAGAGAAAATACATGATGTTGTCGATGATGATATCGGGTCCTAGACAACCTGGAAATGACATTGATGTTTATCTAAAACCCTTAATTGACGATTTAAAAATGTTGTGGGAAGAGGGCGTCGAGGTCTTCGATTCATATTCAGAAGAAAACTTCCGTTTGCGTGCAATGTTGTTTTGCACCATAAATGATTTCCCAGCCTATGGGAACTTGAGCGGTTACAGTGTTAAAGGTCATTTTGCATGTCCGATTTGTGAAGAAAATACTAGTTATCTTCAACTGAAGCATGGGCAGAAAACTGTGTACACAAGACACCGAAGATTCCTTCCTCGAAATCACCCTTACCGTAGATTGAAGAAAGCGTTTAATGGAAGTCCTGAAGATGATGTAGTGAGCAGACCACGTAATGGGGAAGAAGTATACAACCAGGTGAGGAACATTGACGTTGTCTTCGGAAAACAAAAAAAAATGACCCTTGAGAAAAACATTTGGAAAAAGCGATCAATATTCTTTAATCTTCCATATTGGTGTAAACTTGATGTGCGACATTGCATAGACGTGATGCATGTTGAAAAAAATGTATGTGATAGTGTTGTTGGGACTTTACTAAACGTTAAAGGAAAAACAAAAGATGGAGTGAAAGCACGACAAGACTTGGTTGACATGGGAATCCGTTCTGAGTTACATCCGCAGTCCATAGGAAGATGCACCTATCTTCCTCCAGCTTGTCATACTCTTTCAAAAAAAGAAAAACAATTTTTTTGTCAATGTTTACATGGTTTGAAGGTTCCACAAGGTTATTCGTCGAATATTAGTAGCCTTGTTTCTATGAAAGATTTAAAGTTAGTTGGTTTAAAGTCCACGATTGTCATGTCTTAATGCAACAACTTTTACCAGTAGCTATTCGAGCCATATTACCTGTCTCTGTGAGAGGTATTCTCACACGTTTGAGTTTGTTTTTCAATGCCATTTGCAAGAAAGTTGTTGATCCTCGACAGTTAGATGATTTGCAAAATGAGGCCATCAGACTTTTGTGCCAATTGGAAATGTATTTCCCACCCTCATTTTTTGATATCATGGTTCATTTGATTGTCCATCTAGTGAGAGAAATTCGAATATGTGGGCCGGTTTTCTTGAGGTGGATGTACCCGGTTGAAAGATACATGAAGATCTTAAAGGGATATGTTAAGAATCAATTGAGACCGGAGGCTTCGATTATAGAGCGCTACATTGCAGAGGAAGCCATTGAATTTTGCTCAAGTTATATGCCAAGTTGTGAACCAATAGGACTTCCAAACAAAATAGTACATGAACACAGACGTGAAGGAAAGGGAGTTCGAGGAGTAAGGATTGAAAGTGTTGGTGGAAAAGAAGTTAATCAAGCTCATTTGTACATTTTAAACAACACAGAGGATGTTATTCCTTACATTTCACAGCACATTGATGAAATTAAGTCAGCACATCCACGTATGAGTGAAAAGTGGACACTTAATGAACATAACAAATCCGTTTTAGCTTGGTTTAAGAAAAAGATTTATGCCACTCCGAATGTTTCTGAAAATCTATTGAGACTAGCTCGTGGACCTAACACTGATGTGATCACTTTTGACGGCTATTACATAAACAATTACTTGTTCTATTCAAAGGATGAAGACGATAAAAGTAGAGTTCAAAATAGTGGAGTTACCCTACAAGCTGAGGCTGTACACTTTTCCAGTTCCAAGGATAAGAATCCAATTACAGCATCAATCAGTTATTTTGGAATAATACAAGAAATTTGGGAAATTGATTATGTCACTTTTAGAGTTCCAGTTTTCAAGTGTAAATGGGTTGATTGTAAAGCTGGTGTCGTGACAGAAGACCTCAGATTCACTTTGGTGGATCTTAACAAAATGAGTTACACGGATGAACCATTTATTATGGCTAGTCAAGCAAGACAAATATTCTACGTCACTGACCCAGTGAATCATAAATGGTCAGTGGTATTGGAAGGCAGAGCCATGCACACATCTGATGATGAAGAAGACTCTCTAGATATACTTGAGACAAGCTCCTTCTCATCGAGAACCATTGAAAATAAGGTTGATGATGTAACCGATGAAATACATGCAACTCGATGTGATCACAACAAAGGCATGTGGGAGAAATAGGTAAGTATTACATTCATTCTTATCAATTCATTATGATATCAATATATTAACTTATGTTTCTAATGTTTCAAATTTTTCAAATTTGTTTAGAGTTTTGACTAGGACCAGAGGACAACAAATTGAGATTATATATCCTAAGGTTGGAATTCGTTGATCTTTAACCATTAATTTTCGTAGTCAATTTTAAACCATTACATTTGACTAGGTTCTTTCACATGCTTAGTGTAATAAGCATAATGATTCTTGGGCATGTGGCTACTACATCATGTCATGGATGAAGACAATCATCCGAGCAAGAATCAGAGGAGATTGGACTGAGGTAGAAATTTACATTTGAAAATCTTTAAAATATCAATAAACTTTTGACATTAAAATGAATATAATTGCAAAGTTTCCTTCCTTGATTTTGCAGCAATTCAACAGTACTTCTGCATTGCCCAATGCACTAATAAAGACGATAAGAGAGGCATGGGCAGGATATTTGAATAAACATTTTAAATACCTATAGTTTTAGGTTTTTCCTTTCATGATAGTATCATTTGCTTACTTGTGCAGCTTTTTAACTGTGAATACATGTATACTGTGAATAGATTATTGAGAATAGATGAATACTGAGAATAGATGAATACTGTGAATAGATGAATGGAAAAGTGGGTTCTTTTAAGTTTTGATGATAGCATTAACGTCTTTTACTTTTACTATTTAATTGGAATTGATGATAACATGGTTTAGATTAATTAATTCTGTGCATTTAGGAATTGGAAAACTGGTTTCTGTATTTCAAGTTTTGTTAAATGAGCTAAAACGAACGAAATTTAATAAGAAAACACTGAAGGTAAAGTCAATTTATAAACTATTCGACGTTAATATATATATATATATATATATATATATATATATCTTACCGTCCATCATGGCGACGAGTGACGTTGATATAATGAAGTGGATAACGATAAGAATAAAACGCTGGGCGAGGATCTCTACGGCTTAGCGATATTAACGTTGACTGTAAACATGTTCGACGTCGACCATACATCAATCACCTTAAAACAGACATCAAATAGTCTTTTAAATATAAATATTTATTAAAAAATTAACGTCAAATTTTCTCTTCGACGTGAATATTACGTCATCATTCTTCAACGCTGACGTCAATGTTACGTTAGTTTCCCCGACGATATGACGAAAAATCTTTCTTTAAAAATAAATATTTATTCAAATATTTGGATGTCAAGTTTTATTCTACAGGACGTACTTTAACGTGGACGAGCATAAAAGACGTTAACTTTACGTCATTTACCTTTGTGTGCGACGTAAACCATTTCGATTAACGTCACCCGAAAATATTCGACGTTAATTTACGTCACCAATTATAACGTCGGTAGCAGTTGCGTCGTTAAAGGCCAAAATTAAACGACGTAATAGCCCATCTTTGCACTAGTGATTTAAATGAAAGAAATCTAGTATAGAATTGTTGGAGTCAACTTAGAGTGAGTTTCTAAGCACTTTTGGTCAATTTTGAGGTTTTGCATGGTGATATTTTGAAACAACAGGGATGAGAGAAATTTGAGAGGTTGAAGGGTGCTAACAAGTGTATTTACACTTGGTTATATAGTTGATTTTCTGATAGGGAGGTTAGAAAGTGTAGAATTGAGTTTGGGTAGCTTAAAGGAGTGAAATTGGGTTTTTAAGTGTCAATTTGAGTTGCAACAGTGTTTGCAGAGTTTTCACAAGGTTTGAAGGGTCTTAGGGTTCTTTAGAAGTTGTGGGTAAAGTATTTCAATTGAGAAAATTGAATTTTAATTTTATTGATAGCGTTGAGCGCAAGAAAATGCAAAAGTTGCGCTCAGGGCGCTGAAAACTAACGCTGGGCATTGATGTTATAGTGCTGAGCGCTATTTTTGGGCGCTACTAGGCGACGCTGCAATAGTTTCAGATGGTTTTTGGGGTTCCATGTGTCCGTTTTGGACATTCTTTAAGTCATTTTGGGGGTTTTGGACCCTTCCGGAGCTATTGGTGACAGTTTCAAAGCCATTTTCTATGTCTAAGTATGAGTTACGGGGTTGTAGTGGTTTTGGGGGTTTTGTGTTGTTAAGTATTAGTTTTCCCGGATCTTACATTAATTCTACAAAATAAATTAAAATTGAAATCATTCATTATATTTGTATCTTTAAAATTTTAAAGAATTTATAATTTTCACTTTTTAATACACTTGTGTATATGTTATTGAAATCATTATTTAAATTATTATTATTTTAAATGAAGTTTTATTTTTAATATTTTATTATAGTATTATTAAGTTATTATATGGTTATTAAATATTGTTGAATATAGTAAAAAATATGTATGAAATTAATCTTTAGTGTGTTGAATATACACGTAGGGTCCGGTATTTATAATAGAAGAAAAATGGGCTAAGTCCAAAATACAAATAAAAAATAATAACAAACTAACTAAAGATAAAGATAAGAAAAAGATAATATATCAAACACCCCCTTCAAGCTTGTTCATACAAATCGTATATACCAAGCTTGCTAGTAATATAATCAATAAACTTAGTGAAAATATCTAATGATTTGCGAGGCCGACACAGAAGACAAAATACCAACCCAAAAGCCTCCATGTAAATCTTTTCTTGCAAATCGTCGTTGAGGAATGTATTGTTGACATCCAATGGATAAATAAGTCATTGTTGAAGAGTCACAATAGCTATAAATAAACATAAAAATCCATCTTTGCCACGGGAGAAAAAGGATATATAGACGAGTTAAATGCAATGGTGTCAGATGGGAAGTTAGAAGAGACAACAACGGAGGAAGCCATGGATGAACAAGAGAGATAAATCTTAAAAATCCAAGATTCTTCAATGAAGGAACCTAAATAAGGAAAAAAGAGCAACCTTGATGCTCTGAATAGTTGTCTAAGAGGAGATGGGACGTGCGACACGCATGGTGAACCTGAAAGAGGAAAAAGAGCGACCTCGACACTCTAAATCATTGTGAGATCTGTCACCATGCACAACGAAAAAGGGAGAAGATCCACAACTTCAAAAGGTAAAGGCGCTAAAAGCGCGTAACAGCTTCGATAAAGACATCCGATGATGCTAAGGAGATGGGACGTGTGACCACGCATGGTGAACTTAAAAGAGGAAAAAGATTGACAGCTTTTGAATTTTTGTTAAGAATCATCAAATATTTTGAATTTTTTATTCTTTCATATTTTATTTCCATCTTAAATGCAAAAATTTCTTCAATGCAAAAAAATATTCATTAAAAAGGCTTCAATTTTTTACATTTTTTTAACTTGAATTTTAAATTCAAACTTTGTTCCTATATGTACAATTTTATGTGATTTTGAATTTTAAATTCAAATTTTGTAATCATATATTTAGAATTTGTGGTTTCAAATTCTAATTTTATTATCATATATATTTTTATTTTCAATTTTTTCAATATGAATCTTAATTTTAAAAAAAAATATTGAAAATGAAATTGTTACTTATTTTTATATCTTCTAAAGTATAAATAATTTAATGTTTTAACTTTTTAATAATAGAATTTTGCCTATTTATTGAAATTATTTTTTAAATTATTACTAAAAGTTGGATATAGGTGTATTCACACACATTATTATTAAAATTTATTTTTAATAATAGCTTTATGTGTATGTTATTGAAATTATATTGTGTTGCTATCTAAAATGAGATGTCATGTGAAGTGTTTGAGAATATGTATATGTTATTCATAGAAACTAAAAACGTTTATTAAAATTTCTTTATGTAAAGAATTAGAAAATGACATTTTAGAAGTGGTAGTGGTTTAAAAATAGTGAGACTTCGCTATTTTAATATTAAAATATTCTAATATAAATAATATTGTTAGGAATGAGTTTAATCATTTTAAAACACAATCTTTCTAGAAACCAGTTTTCTAGAGTTCTCTGACTTTTCTCTAGTAGTTCTCACTCCCTGCTCATCTATTTGAAGATCAAAAACTTCTTAATTGATCCATGAGGCGAGATCTTCAAGTCCATTCAATCAGCTTCTCGGGTAGAGTAAGTTCGTTTCTCTTCCTTTCTATTGTTAGTTTTCCTCATGCATGTAAGCTTTTCATGGTTGCATGTGATGCTTGAGTCTTTTATAAGACTCTCGTTTGATCAGTGATCCTAACGGTATGCCCTGATCATGTTTCTTTTGTTCGTAGGAGCAAATAGAGGTTTCTATGCATTTGGAACTATGTTATGCCTCCTAGAGAAATTTGGTCATATGTTAAGTAAGCGAAATTAACCACCACTTTTTGATGTTGTTGATGCTTTTATACATTGTGATGCATGTTTGATTTGGTCTAGAATTGTGATTTTGGTATGTTGGTTTACTATTGTGTTTTGTGTTGGGCGTGTGCTTACTTTGGTTGAAATTGGGGTTGAGTTAAGGAATTGAGAATTTGGCCACTTGAACGAATTGATATTCATTTTGATGCCTTAAATTGTTTTAGAACCATGTATTGAGTCAGGAATACCAATTTAGTCATCTAAACAGGTTCTTGGTTCCATAATATATAGTGTTTAATTTCTATTTTTCTGGTATAGCGTTGAGCAACACTAATGTGATGTTAAGTGCAAGTTTGGCAGTAAGGGTCAAGGAGCATTTCAACTCTAGGCTGATATGCACCAGGTTTGTGCCGCTTAACGATCAATTAAGTGAATGTTTTGACATTGAGTAGTGCTTTATACAGTTAAGGGTCAATTTTTCCTGCAAGTTTGAACCTCTTTTTCTTCATAATTTGATGGGCAAGAGGAAAGTCTCACTGGGTAACAAAAATTATGAGAGTGCAGAAAACAAGTGCTAAGCGCCAAAGACTGGCATTGAACGCGAAAGACTGGCACAACTTTTTGTCATATTTTTTTTTCGTTTGGTTTTGCAAGTTTGAAAGGTTTGTTATGAAATTTATGAATTATTATATAAATTGTGATGCTTCATGAACTGATAACATGATTGTGAGTATTATGGTGTTTATTTATGTATGACATCGTAATGATGATGAGTTATTATTGGTTATGTGCATATTATATGTGTTTGGTGTAATTCCATGAATCTAGTGGAGAGATTCTATATTGGCGTTTAATATTATATGTATTGATGTAGGGATTCTGTAAAGTAGTTATCTTGAGACTCTAATACCATTCAATCTCAACTAGAGATGTGTGAGGTATGTCATGAAGAGTAGCAAGATGTCCTCATTTATGGGCACTGGTTTGGTCCTAGACACTAAGGGGCTAACCTTGTAGGTGGTAGGGTGATAACCCTTTGCTTATGAATCTACATAGTATAAATATCAGTACAAGTGCAGGACACCTAAGAGTCTAACATCAATACGTACATATCTCGATGGTCAAGTATAGAATGAATTATTGTATGTCTTTGGGTTGATTGATTTACTTGTGTTATGTGGTTACTTCTATAAATAAATTTATATGATTGTGTTTGGTAAATTAGCTTACCCTTCTTTCTTGTCTATTTGATGTTTGTGCTCTCCTTTGCAATGATGATCTAAATGGTGTGAGCAAAGAATGATTTATTTGTGGATCAGGTGTTGAATGTTGATGCAAAGAAAGTTTAGAGTAGAATGTGAGTTTCTTTGTAGATTAGATCTTTTATAAATCTCTACTATTGCACTTTTTGTTTCAGTGTGATAAAACTTTTAGTGGTATAGGACCTTTATATATATGTATGTTTGATGTTATAGTTACATAAAGATAATTGTAATGGCCTTATGTACATATTTTCTTGAGTTATTTGTTCTTTCAATCGTTTAAGTGTGAGGTCTTTTTTAGTAGTTGTATACTATTAAAATGGGATGTTACATTAATGGTATCAGAGTAGTTCGTCCTTATCATGACCTAAGGGTTGTGGAGTCATGTGTTACCAAATTTAGATTGTAGAGTTCATGTATCTAACTAGAACTATTAAAAATAGAAAATGTCTTGATAAGAGTAATGAAGATGCATTGTAAGACCCTGGTTGTAGACGTCATTGGATATTTAATTTGTATGGGAATCTTGTTTGCTTTTAAATAGATTATAAGAGTACCATGTTGTTTAATTAGTCATAGGTTAGTATGGTGGGGTAAATTTCTCGTGCATATGTCTCTGTGTTGTGAAAAAACAAACTATAGGTTTAAGTTAAATATGTATAAAATGTGAAATGGGTGAAATAAGAAAACTTAAATATATATTAAATGCACATATAATCAGTGAATTGAGTTTGGTGTAGTGGTTGTATGTTGTGTGCTTACTTGTGTGTGGTTTGTGTGTGTAGGTTCGAACCTAGAAGGTCGCGAGCAGGAGGCTCAGTTCTCCTATTCTCTTCTTCTATCGTCATTCTCTTCTTCTTTCTTTTCATTCTTGTTCTTCTTCGTTACCCAAACCTATGGTTAAGGGAAAGTGACATGAGAAAACTAGCGTAAAGAGAAATTAAAACTTTGAGAGTGAAATGGAAGTAAAGTTTTAAGAAGGGGAAGTCACAATTTTAAGGTTGACAAGGAATCTGAGCTTGGTGAGATTAATTCTAGGGTTCGAGAATTCCTTTTTGGGGTGTGAGGAGAAGCCTATAAAATGGACCAGAATGAGAGTGATATAAGCAGACAAAGCAAACATTTAGAAGCTTAAGAGTGAGAGAACGAGTTCAGAGAGAGACGTGTGGGGTTTGGAGCTCGGTGGAAGTGTTTTTGCTATAAGGAAGAAAATATTCTAGGTGTGGGGAGCTATGGTGGCTTTGATTGATTGTTTATATGTGGTATAACTGTATGTTCGGGGAAAATGAAAATAGGGTGTTGATGTTTTGATTATGTTCAGTATATTAATTGGTATGGGGGTTTTGTATATGGGTTTTGGAAAGAATATGTTGGATACTCTGTTTCACCTATTCAATTTGAGATAATAAAATAGGGATTTCGAGTTTATGTTTTATGTTATTGCTGAATGCATTCATATTATGAAGTTAGGAATTAGTTATCTGAACTGGGTAGATGTCGAGAGAGGGGGCTTGGAAATGGGAGTTTTAAAGATCTTTTAAGTGTATAGAAATGGTTTAATAAGTTGTATTTGACGTTTTATGTTTTCTTCGAATTTCGAATGTTTACTATTTCAATTTGTATTAAGTTAATTTCTTTTGGAAATTTTATATTTATTTACGAGAAATTTTAGTCTTTGATGCGCTTAAGTGACTCCCATAATTGGGATGTTACATGCATACTCATGACTATATCAGAGATAATTTTCCTGTCTTAATTTTGAAGGTTTAAGGAAAGAGAGTGATGATTTGAGTTTTGTTTTACATAATAATTCTTGTCATGTTCTTGCCTCTATGGTAGTGTTAGATGCTTTATAGTGGTAGAGGAATTTAAATCCAAGGATAAGTTGACATGCTGACCTTTATGAGTATTGATTAAGGCCTTTGAAATAATTTCTTCTCTCTAAGATATGGAGAAGTAGAGTGTTGGAGTTTGAGAGTTAGAAGATCAAAGTTTTAAGTTTCAAAGGATGTGGAAAGATGTTATGTTTAGAAGTCAGAATAAGGAGAGATATCAATGTGCACTACTGTAACAAGATTGAAGAAGTCAACATGGTTCTACATCTTGGCAATGTAATGGGCCTAAAGTGGGTAATTGGTGGAAGGTTTGAAGTTAAAAACTACGAAGGGTATAGGAAATTTTGAAGTGAAAATTAGGGATCAATCTTTAGAAAAGGAAACTAAGGAAAGAAAAGTTTGACGAGCAATCAGGCAGGGCAAAGTTTTCTAAGTTAGAGAAACATAGTCTTTGATGAGAATGAAGTACCATAAAGGTTTTTATTCTAAGTTCATCTAGTAGAAGGAGATATTTGGATCTTATTAGTAGATGGCAACATCAAAGTCGAGTATAGAAGGGATGTTTCAAGAACAATGGTTCGCACAAAATGAAGGTTTGACCTTGGGTTAAGGTGGAAGATTTCAAGAACCGAAGAAAGAAGCACATCATAACGTTTGCTTTGTAAGAAAGGAAAGGCTAGTGAATTTAGAGCTTGGTGAAAGAAGAAAGGAGAAGATAGGTATTGAAAAAGCTAAAAGGGTGTCTATGATAGTAGTTGATGGAGGGTTATCACGAATGATCAAAGAGCTTGAGAAGTTATGAGACCTGAAGTTGCAAGAGATGTTTGGAGAAAACTTAATTAGATGTAGTAGATTTACTATATCTAGTGACCTTTTGAGTTTCATCTAGAAGAAGTAAATGTTGTATCCCAGCTTGCAAAAGATAGTGAGGTTGATCGTTATAGAAAAGGCTAGGGGGTTTGTGATGGGGTCAGATGGTGTGTTGAGGTTTTGAGACAAAGTGTGCATGTCAGATAAAACAGAGTTAAAAAGGTTGATTCATGAAGATGCTTTTAAAGTGAAGCTGATGGTTTTGCTAAAGTTGTGGTCAAATTAAGATTTCTTGGATGTGTGGTACGTATCGTGGTGATCAAAGGATCCAAATCCAAAGTCTATATGAATTTGTTCCTTTGCATGTTGGAGTATAAGCTCAAGGATGGCTTGGTCATCTTTCAACCCCGTTCTAGTGGAATTTAGTCTTCAAGAGGTGTTCATTGTTTCAAGAAGATGAGTTGGTAGTAGTTGTTGGGGCAAATCGACAAGTGTACCGAGTCGCATAAGTAATATAAAATGGTAAGACCAAATATCGTATCCTAGAGGACTCTCAGCGCTGAACAGTCGTGTGATAACAAGATTAATTAAGACTTAAATAAAAAGAGATCATTGGTTTTGAATGCAAAAACATAAAATTAAATATGAATGCAATTAATCAATAGCAAAAGAGCACAAAGATGAACGGATGTTGATTAATATAAGATGGATATGTTGCCGGGGTTAGATTTCACCAAGTTCCCTATCATGTATATAAGAATTCTTCTTTATGCATTAATGCCATCGTCTATCACTAAATTACCTAAACCCGATCCCTTGGAGAATAAGCATGTCCCAAATTACCAGTTCATACAATTCCTAGCATTCCTAGTAATAAGATGTGAAGAATAAGAGATTAAGACGAACAAGACTCATACCCTTATCCCTGAGAAATATAACCCTTAGGAGTAATTCAACAAGAACCTGAATTGTAAGAACCTCCCGGCACTCATGCAATTCATAGATCATGTTAATGAATGAGTTAAACACATCAAGCATTGAAACAAATGAATTACTCTAACAATTAATGGAAAAGCATATGGAATTAAGAATCAAATCAAATACATGAGAGTTTACAAGGTTACATCATCCCCAACAACAAATAGAAGTTAGTTCCCCATAGACATGGGGGAACTCTATGAACAATGGAAGAAAGAATGAGAATGAAAGCCTAAGAATTGGGAAAATAGTGTATTGCTATGCTCTTCTCTGCCAGAGATACAAAACCTAGAGCCTTAGGGTCCTTTATATAAGGTCAGAAATGTGCAAAAATAGGGCCCGGTCCAATAGAATCGAAACAGAGCAGAAATAGGGTCTGATCCACGAAAGTCATCACTCAAGCGTCTAAGGAGATCGTAGGGCAGTGAGAGCACCTCATGTAAGGCCCGGGATACGAGTTTGGCCGCCCAAGCTTCGAGACCCCGTCGCCCAGGTGGCCAGGGTCTTCGCCCGGGCGACGGACGTCGATTCTGCATGCTCAAGCTTTCCTTCTGGTCGCCTGGGCTTCGTGCTATCTTTCCTTCTGGTGCCTTTTTAGGCCCTTCTGAGCTCCATATTCTTGGCTTTTCATCTCTGCTTCCTGTATTACCTCAATCTCTACCAAAACAAGGGGAATTAGTCATAAAATCAGTGAAATCAACCTCAACTCTCTTATTCACACAATTTATTGAAAAAGGGTGCTTTTAGTATCAAAATCATATCACAAATAATGGTGTTTTAAACCGTTATCACAACCCCAAACTTAGAACTTTGCTTGTCCTCAAGCAAAATAAAATGTAACTCAGATCTTCAGAACCATCACTACAATGACTCAACATTTTTCAAAACTTATCTTTTCAAGACAAGAAATCACTTTTATCAATTCAACATAAAGATCTCAGTCAAGATGTGTAGATGCCTTAATTCAATCAAAATCCATGTGATGCTCATACACTTTCAACAGATGTTATCCTCAAGAATGATCAACCAAGCATAGGTGCAATCAGAAATTAAAGGAACTACTCCTCACCAAGGGAAGTGTTTTACTCAAGCATTCAAAAGTGTTTCACTCAGTTCAAAGGTGTATAGTGAGGTGTTTCACTCTGCTATCACAATCTCACACAAATTAATTTTGCATTTCATTTAATCACAATCAAACATACTCATAAGCAAGTTATCATCACAAGGGCTTTTCATGGCTTGTAGCTTGGGTTGGCTAAGAAGGAAATTGGTTTTTCTGGTCAGCAAAATTCCTTGAGTTAAGAGAGACATTTATGAATTTATAATTTAAGCACAAACTTTCTTTCTTTTTCCCAGCTTTCCCTTGCAGTGAGCTTTTTTTTTCTTTTGCCTTTGCTTTTCACTTGCTTTTGCTTTTTATTGCTCATTGCTTTGAGAAGTGGGTTGCTACCTAGCAACCCCAAACTTAAACCTTTATCAGTACCTCATCAAATTTTCTCATCTTAACTCAAAGTAAAGATTTTCAAAAAGGTTTTTCATAACATGCATAAGGCTCAAGGTTCAAAGGTTAGAACAAATTGTTCTCTTTTCAGTGGGCAAGAATTATGTGAAAACTAAAAGAATAAGGGATAACAAAAGATGGCCTTGATCATATGAAACCTGCAGGTAATTAGTTCAATCACAAAAAATTTGGGCAAAATCATTTATGCTTTCAAAGTAATAGCAATTATTTACAAACAACTCGGAAGCCCAAAACTCACACAGGTAAACTCACAAGTCCTAGAATTTAGAAAAAACATTGCTCAGTATCTCAATCAAATTTTATCTCAAGCACCTGTTTCACACATTGCGAGTCATCACCTATATCACATCATGCATCATCTCAACATCAATTAATACCCCAAAATCTCATAAAGCAATGCTCATCACAAAACACAACATAGTTGAATCAAAGAAGTTTAATTCATTCAAGCAGAGCACAATAAAGATAAAACAAAATAAAACAAAAACAAAATCTAAAAATTTAAAAAGAAAAGTTCAGAATACTGGGTTGCCTCCTAGCAAGCGCTTCTTTAACGTCACTAGCTTGACCCAATAAGTTCATGTCACATCTTTTATTTTGGTGTCACCCTTTCCTTCAGCACACCAACTGGTTTTCAGCAACTTCCTGTTCACCTTTTCAATTCTCCTTGAAGTAGGAGATTCAATCTCAATTAGACCATCAATTCTGAGTTCTTTAACAACCCAAGGCTTTTTGTTGAATTGTACAGGCAAGCTTGGTCTCAATCCTTCATGTTCCTTCAAAAAATTTGGGTGAACACCTGCTCCTTTGCTATCTCCATTTTTTTCCTATGACTAAAAAACACTTTTTACCTTTCTTCTTTGATTTGGAAGTCTTGGCACTAGTCCCTAGTGCATTTTTATATATAGCTTTGGGAATAAGTTTCCTCACTTGGATTTGTTGCCCAGTATTGAAGGCATCGAAAATCACCTCCTCTTCTTGGTCCTTGAGAGTTATGGTACCATCATCAACGTTGATGATTACCTTGGTCGTCTTCATGAATGGCCTCCCAAGAATAATAGGGATCTCTGAATTTTCCTCAATCTCTAGCACCACAAAGTCCACCAGGAATATCAAATTGTTGGTTTGCACCATCACATCTTCCACCACACCATAGGGCCTTTTGGCGGATCCATCTGTCATAAGAAGAGACATCTTTGCCGACTTAACTTCCAGGCCACTAATCTTTTTAAAAAAAGTTAAGGGCATTAGATTGATAGTGGACCCCAAATCAATTAAGGTTTCCTTATTTTGTGGTTCCTATTAGTGCAAGGAATAATGAAACTTCTTGGATCTTCAACCTTAGGAGGGAGTTCCTTTTGCAAGATCACACTGCAATCCCCTTGTATCTCAGTTATCTCCTCCTTTAGATAATTCTTCCTTTTAAGGAGCTTTTTCAAGAACTCGGCATATTCAGGGATTTGTTGCAATGCCTTTGTCATAGGAATTTTTACCCCCAATTCTTTAGAGATCTCATTAAAGCACCCTGATTGTATCTCTTTTTCTCTTGTGGAACATTCCTCAGGATGGTGAAAATTTTTCTCATTTTTTTCAATTTTTTTGTTTTTTTTTTCTCTCAACCTCTTCTTCTTTCCTTTTCTCCCCTTTCTTTCCTTTTTCTCTCTCTTCAATTTCACTTTTCTTTTCTTCTTCCTTTTCTTCCTTTTCTCTCAATTCATTTTTTTCTTTTTTTTCTTCCTTCTCTTCTTTTTCTCTCAACTCATTTTTTTTTCTCTCTCTTTTTCTTTTTCTTTTTCCCTCTCTTCATCCATACTCACAATAGCATTGCATTCTTCTTTGGGGTTAACTTCAGTATTAACCCCAAAGTTTTTGAAAGGCATTTCCTTCAACTGTTGGGCTATCTGACCAACCTGCATCTCCAAATTCTTTATAGCAGTGTTTGTGCTTTTCTATGTAGAGGCATTTTCCTGCATGAATTGTTGAGAGTTTCCTCAAGTCATGTGGTTCTGTCAGCCAGAGAGTGTTTCTGTTGCCACCGTTGTTGTTGTTATTGATATGGCCTATTGAATTGTCCACCAGTTTACTGTTACCACTCTAGCAAGTGTACTAGATTGTACCAAGTAATATAATTGGTAAACCCAATATCGTTCTTCCCAAAGGACTCTTAAGGCCTAATCTTTCGTGTAAACTAATCGCTTGAGACTTGAGAAAAGAAATTCATTTGAATGGTTAAATGCAAAACAAATGTAAACATGCAAATGAAGTGATTCAATTGGCTAAAAGAAAATATGGATGAATGGAGTTGTTGGGGTTTACAATTTCATCTTATCCACCCTCATATATCTACTCTTCTTATTTAATTTGCTTATTTATCATATTGCCATGCAAACTTTCTTGGTCTACACTTAACCCAATCCCTTGGTGAAAAGAGCCTATTACTAATTACCGGCTTGTTATCCCTAGCCTCCCCTAGTAATTTATAATGCATGATAAACGGAAGCAAAATACAATTGACCGTCCTACCCCTATCCCTAGGTGGTATTTGCATAATCAAGGAATTCCCCCTAGTTCATGACATTACCGTACGTCCCCGTATCAATTAAGACAAACAACATTTACCGAATGAGTTAAACGATAAAAGCATTAAATACAAGTAAGGAACCCAACAAGTGATAAATCAAGCATATGCAAACATATAAACTAAATAAGAATTTGGATATATGCGAGTTTCAAAAGATTACATTGTTCCCCAAAAAGAAAGGGTTTAGTTTATCCATAATCATGGTGAAACTAGATGACAATAATGAAAGAATGGAAAAGCAAACCCTAGATTTGATAAAGTGGAGCCTAAGCATGCAAGAAATCTCCTCCAAGGTGTGAAGAACTGTTGTGGACGTTTCTCTCTGCCAAAAGAATGAGTTTTGAATCGCGTTGGGGCTATATATAGGCCCAAAAGATAACAGAATCGAGGCCAAATAAAAATGGTAAAAACAGACAACCGCCCACCGGCTAAATAAATCGCCCAGCGGTTTACCCCTTAATCACGCCACCGCCCAGCGGTACAACTGACTGTTGAGCGGTTTGCCTCTAATCGCCCTGGACGCTCAGCGGTCCATTCTGGCGCTCAGCAGTTTGCCAACTCTTCTTTTCATCCTTTTTCTTCATCTTTCACGAGTCCAAATCCACCTTGCTTTACTTCCATCTTCAATTTATCTCAAAACCCTGCAAAACAATGTAAAAACAAGCATAATATATCCAAAACCAACTTTTGACTCTCACATGACTCAACTAAGTGTTTTACTTGATTTTAAGCTCATTCTAAGTCATAAAGGGTGTGTTTTAGTATCAAAATTAAGTATGAAAATAACGGTCTTTCAACCGTTATCACAACCCGAAACTTAGAAATTTTCTTGTCCTCAAGCAAAACAAAACAAAACTTGGCTTTCCACTTTTCCATCAAATAGTTCAATAATCTCAAAGTTCACTTTGCTTATGACAAGAACTACTCAATTCAGATTTTCAGTGGAATCAAATCAAGATGCATGCATGCTTTCAATTCACTTCAGTTCACATGATCACATATTTCCCAACAGATGTTATATTCATGAATGATCAATCAACTAAGTGTAGATGTAATCATGGAATTCAACAAGTCTTACCAAGCACATGTTTCACTCAATCACTCAAGTGTTTAAGAAGTCACTCCACTCTCTATTTATTCACATGTCACATGAAACAAAATTGCCCTTCATCTAATACAATCAACATCTTCACATGAAAATGTCATCACAAGGACTTTCCAAGGCTTGTAATGAGGCTGGGCTATCAAGAAAAATTGGTTTTTCTGGATCACAAAATCTTTGAATCAAGAGAGCTCATTTAGCATTCAATGTTCAAGTTCTACTCTCTTTGTTAACCAATCTCACTTTTTCCCAACTTCTTCCCTTTTTCTTTTATTTTTATACCAAGCTCATCTTTCATGAATTTTTTTCTTTTCTCATGCATTTTTTCTTTTTCAATATTTGAGCTCAATGCCTTTATATTTGCCATTCAAATTTCCCCCCACAACCCCAAACTTGAACCTTGAATGTACTTACAATTATCAACCCAATTCAAAGTAAATAAATTCAACACAAGGGTTTTCATCCTGTTTAGGGCCAAGGTTCAAAAAGGGTATAAAATTTCAATCACTTTTGGGTAAAAAATTTGGCTAAGTAAGGGCTTCCAAAAAAAATGGCCTTGATCATATGACATACACATGCAATTCAATCAATCATCAAGACTTAGGCAATATCATTCATGCTTTCCTGTGAATAAATATATATAACAATGAATACTCTAAAGCTCAATACCTCACATAACATGCTTCCTCACACATCATCAATTCATACACCTTGGTTAGCATCACAATCACAATCATAAATCATCACACATTTGTTCACATAACTAGTAAATTTTCCAACTGGATATCAATCATGCAATACAAGTTAATCATCATCCACATCCAATCATCATTAAATAGACTCATCACACATTTCATTCAGTCAAACCATTCATCAGAATCAGCGTACAAGCCAAGCATAGACACAAAAATAAAATTCAACCTATTCTACAAATCCAAAGTACAAAAGAAAAAGAAAATTCCCTGCCTAAGTGCAGACATCCGTCAGTAGATGCCATATCAATTCATATCCTCATCTGAGTCATACTCATCAACAGCTTAAGCATCCTCAAAATCATCATCCTCCTGGTCATCACCCACTGCCCTGTGCCTGCTCCTCAGGCCAAGCCATAGCTCCATGAAACTCATCCATGGTCCACCTGTGCACTGGTGGATGGTCATAAAGTCCCACTATGGACATATACATGTCCCTCATATGGAAAGGCTCAGCATGTTGTGTCGGTGCATCTGTAGGTACCTGCTCCTGCTGTGTTGCTGCTCTCCTAGGACGTCTCCTAGGAACTGCTCCGGCTGGCTCATCACTTCCATAGAACTGACGAAAATAAGCGGAATTAATGGCACTCCTTGGCCTCTCATAGGGTGGAACTGCAATGTCCACTCCGGCCTGCTGAGACAGAAAAGTAATTAGGGACGGATGTCCCAGTGGTGTCCTGCTACTAACAGTTGTAGCGCAGCTCTGGATCTCATCAGCGATGATTTTCCCAACATTCACATCTAACTGCCTAAACATGAAGTAGATGAAGAGAGTCCTGTGCATGGTGATGTCCGAGACATGGGAGCACGACTGTATGTTAGCATGGGTGAATGTCGTCCAGTATCTAGCTAGGGGAGCTAAATTCGTCCTAAGGAGGTTAACTGGTGCTCCATTAGGGTTCCTCTGAAAATGTTTCCCAGGGAGACACATCACTCTCTCTATGTCCTCAAAGTCCCTGTGCTCCCCTATAAGAACCGCATGTCTGCACTGCTCTCCTAGCCACTCAGTCCCCAGGAAGCTGTTGATGGTGTCGGGATCATAGTTGACAATTTGTCCCCGCACATAGCTCATGTAATTCCCTACTGAGATTCCTCCTCTGGGCAAGGCGTTGGTGTAGAACTCCTTTACCAGCTCAATGCTAGCTGGTGCAGGATAAGTAATCAATCTCTCCCAACCTCGCCTCTCTATCTCCAGCCCAAACTTTGGAGCTAAGTCAGGAATAAACATGACATTCCTTTCCATCAGCAACCGCCTCTCCTGTACAGTTGGGTAGTGCTCCTCATGCTTCCTAGAGAGGAACCTAGGAGAGTAGAATCTCCTTGGTCTCTCTGGTTCCTTTCTTTTGTTGCCCATATGCTTCACTCTTTTGGAAGATGACATCCCTGTATCAAATATACCCCATAACATCACAGAAATTCATTGTTAGAGGTTAGTACATCATCAATTACATTTCTAGAACACATGCAGTCCAGTACTGAGGGAAAACCAAGGCCCCTCAGCGTCCAAGCATTCCAAAATCAAAAGCCAAAAATTGACAAATTCCGCCCAGCGGCCAGGGAGACCGCCTTACGGTCTACAACTGGGTTTTTTCAAAAACCCTCCTTTGATAGCCCTAATCTCCACTCTAACTCCTATTCAACCATTCCATACCAATTTTATGCAATTCAATCGGTTCAAACAGTTCCTATTTCATCAAATCATGCAAGAAATCAAAATTCCTAATTTATCATGTTCCTAAGCATGTTCTTCAACAAACCCTAAATAGAAACCCTAAAAATTGAAATTGCATAGTTACTTGAGTGGAGATGTTGAATGCTTTGCTAAAATGATTTCAATTGATGATGAATGACCTCTTCAACGCAAACCCTCAACCAAAAACCCCAAACTTTGACAAAACTATGGTGGAAAAAATGAGTTTTTGGTGAGTGGGTGATGAGAAGGTGAGGAAATCTCTATAAAAAGCTCTTGAAAGTGAAATAGGAGTGCTAAAACCTAGGGAGACCGCTCAACCAAATTGCAAGGAAGAAGTTTGAAAGTGGAAAATTCAAAAACCGCTCAGCTTTAAGAAAACCCGAGCCCAGTGGTTTGCAGTGATTTTCTCTTCTTCTTCTTTGCTTGCTTTTAAGCAATCTAACCCTGTAGCACTGAATTTCGACTTTCAATTTTTCAATCCTATGCCTTTCCCCTCTCAGATGCAATATGCAATGCACTTAACACAGGATTAAAAACATATATAATCAACTGGGTTGCCTCCCAAGTAGCGCTTGTTTAACGTCACGAGCCTGACCCAAACCTGCTTAGCACTTATCAGTAAGTGCAAATCTTTCCGACACCCTTCAGTAGGTGTGCTTCCCTCAGTAGAAGCTACCCAATAAATTCAACACCTATCAGTAAGTGTTGATACTCCCCTTGCTTGATATTCTTTTCTTTTTCTTCTTCCTGCTGAATTTCTTCATAAAGTTGAGAACACCAAGCACATGTTTCCATGTTTCAATCATAGGAACTTTAATCTCCAATTTCTTGAAGATCTCCATATAGCACTTGACTTTCTTTTCCTTCCTATGATATTTTTTCGAATGAGGAAGGGGTTTTTCATGTGATATTTTCTTCTTTTCTCTCTTCCTCTTCTTCTCACTCTTATTCTCCCTCAACATTCTCTTTTCTTTCTCATTTTATTTTCTTATTTATTTTTCCACATTTTCTATTTTTCTTTTTTCTTTCAACTACTTGAATGGTAAAGCTCCCTGGATCTTGTAATTTAGGGGGTAATGTTCTCTATATGACTGCACTACAATTTCCTTGCACCTCAATAGTTTCCTTCTCAATATACTTCCTTTTCTTCATGAGAAGTTCTTTCAAAAATTTCGCATATGATGGCATTTGCTGAAGTGCTTCAGAAAATGGTATGGTTATTTCCAACTTCTTAAAAATTTCCATACATCGCTCCAACTGTTTTTCTTTTTCCCTCCTAGAATATGTCTTTGGATAGGGCAAGGGTTTTTCATAATCCCTCTCTTTCAATTTTACAACCTCTTCTTCTATCTTTTCTTCATCTATCTTCTCCTCAGCAACAACCTTTTTTGTTTCTATCTCTTCTATCTTTTTAACCTCTCTCTTTATCTTGTCCTCATCAACAACCTCATCAATTTGTGTCTCCAAATTCCTGAAGGTAACTTCATAGCTCTTAGAATCGTACTTCTCCAAAAATTTGTTGAACTTTCCATTAAGGCTTTTGACTTGTTTTGTCACATAAGCTATCTGATGACATAGTTGTTGATCATACTCCCACGTTTCTATTGGTAAAGAGATTTGTTGCTGCCATTGATATTGTTGCATCTCTTCCATGCTTCTATGAGAAGAAAATCTTGTATACATGCCCTGTGGAAAAAATTCGTCATTCTTTACACTCTCCTTTATGCTTTTGACATGGTATACTTCCAAATTCATGATCCTCTGAAGAGGTTCATCAGAATTTGTATTTTTCTTAAGTGGAGTAATTTGTTGCTCATCAGCTTGCCCATATTGGCTTTGATCCATGTATGAGTGAGGTTCCCACCAGTGGTTGAAATTATTTTGGTAGAATTGAGTGCCCATATAATCAAATTCTTGTCCAAACTGCATCCTGCAAACATTAGGAACAAAACCCTAGAAGACATTTATTAGAACAAAAATAAAAATAAACACAAAATCAAGTCAAATTTAATCAGTTTACACTACTAGATAATTTAAACCATGATTCCCCGGCAACGGCACCAAAAACTTGTTAACACTCTGGCAAGTGTACCAGATCGTATCAAGTAATATAATTGGTAAACCCAATATCGTTCTTCCCAAAGGACTCTTAAGGCCTAATCTTTCGTGTAAACTAATGGCTTGAGACTTGAGAAAAGAAATTAATTTGAATGGTTAAATGCAAAACAAATGTAAACATGCAAATGAAGTGATTCAATTGGCTAAAAGAAAATATGGATGAATGGAGTTGTTGGGGTTTACAATTTCACCTTATCCACCCTCATATATCTACTCTTCTTATTTAATTTGCTTATTTATCCTATTGCCATGCAAACTTTCTTGGTCTACCCTTAACCCAATCCCTTGGTGAAAAGAGCCTATTACTAATTACCGGCTTGCTATTCCTAGCCTCCCCTAGTAATTAATAATGCATGATAAACGGAAGCAAAATACAATTGACCGTCCTACCGCTATCCCTAGGTGGTATTAGCATAATCAAGGAATTCCCCCCAGTTCATGACATTATTGTACATCCCCATATCAATAAAGACAAACAACATTTACCGAATGAGTTAAACGATAAAAGTATTAAATACAGGTAAGGAACCCAACAAGTGATAAATCAAGCATATGCAAACATATAAACTAAATAAGAATTTGGATATATGAGAGTTTCAAAAGATTACATTGTTCCCCAACAACAAAGGGTTTCGTTTTCCATAATCATGGTGAAACTAGATGACAATAATGAAAGAATGGAAAAGCAAACCCTAGATTTGATAAAGTGGAGCCTAAGTATCCAAGAAATCTCCTCCAAGGTGTGTAGAGCTGCTGTGGATGTTTCTCTCTGCCAAAAGAATGAGTTTTGAATCGCACTGGGGCTATATATAGGCCCAAAAGATAATAGAATCGAGGCCAAATAAAAACGGTAAAAACAGACAACCTCCCAACGGCTAAATAAACCGTCCAGCGGTTTACCCCTTAATCGCTCCACCGCCCAACGGTACAACTGACCGCTGGGTGGTTTGCCTCTAATCGCCCTGGACGCTCAGTGGTCCATTCTGGCGCTCAGCAGTTTGCCAACTCTTGTTTTCATCCTTTTTCTTCATCTTTCACGAGTTCAAATCCACCTTGCTTTACTTCCATCTTCAATTTATCTCAAAACCCTGCAAAATAATGTAAAAACAAGCATAATATCTTTAAAACCAACTTTTGACTCTCACATGACTCAACTAAGTGTTTTACTTGATTTTAAGCTCATCCTAAGTCATAAAGGGTGTGTTTTAGTATCAAAATTAAGTATGAAAATAACGGTTTTTCAACCGTTATCATTTGCCCAAACTATCCCTGTCCATTGCTTGGGTAAGATTTCCACCCTTGGTTGTAGTTATTGGGGCGAAACTGATTGCCCATGTAGTTAACGTCTTCATTGAGATTCTCAGGCACTGCATATTGACCATTAATATGGTCACCACCACATAACTCACAAAGTTGTTGTTGAACTTGTGCCACATTTTGAGGTTCCTTTTGTGACTGCAACATTTTCTTTGTTAGGATCTCCAATTGTTGAGTGATGATCTTATTCTGAGCAAGCAAGGCATCATAAGGTTATAGTTGGAAAACTCCTTTAGGCTGGGATGAAGCTCCTCTTTCATTGTGCATCTCATTATCATTGGCAGCCATATTCTCAATTAATTCATAGGCTTCATCTTGGGGTCTTGCATCTGATATGGCCTCCAGCTGAGGCATCCAACATCAATTTAGTTTGAGAACCTAGACCTCCAAGAAAAAGGATGACTAGCGTTGCTTTATCAAAACCATGAGTAGGTGTCTTTCTCAGCAAGCTCTTGTACCTATCCCATGCGTGTCCCAAGGTCTCCTCCATGCCTTGTCTAAAAGAAGAGATCTCCTGCTTCCCTTTGTTGCTTTTTGATTGTGTTAAGTATTTATTCAAGAACTTTGTGACCACATCTAACCACTGAGTGAAACTGTTTTCAAGGAAAGAGTTCAACCATAATTTAGCATTCCCTCCAAGAGAGAAGGGAAACAGGCTCAGTTTTATAGCCTCATCTAGCACCCCATTTATTTTCATAGTGTTGCATATCTCATTGAAGGTGGTCAGATGCTCATATGGATTTTCATGTGACAATCCATTGAATTGGTTGCTCTTTACAAGGTGGATCAAAGCAGGCTTCCTCTCCATATTTTCAGCATTGACCCTTGACTTTGTGATGCTGTTAAAATAGTGAGGGCCAACAACTGTTGTATAATCAACCAAGGTGCGCCTGCCACTTTTGTTCCCTGCGCCTTCCTCATCAGAATGGGAAGCCATTGAAATTTTCTCTAGAGGAGGTTCTCTAGATAATCCATTTCTTTGTGGCCTCCTACTAGTCTCAAGTCCTTCAAGAAGAGGGTCAGAATTTTTCTTGCTTCTGGTTCTGACACTATCCTGCATAAACAAAACCCAAAACCCTAGAAAATATTGTTAGCACAAAAAAAATAAAGAATAGAACAAAAATTAAAAATAGACATGGGGAAAATATATGAACAATGGAAGAAAGAATGAGAATGAAAGCCTAAGAATTGGGAAAAAGTGTATTGCTATCCAATTCTTTGCCAGAGATACAAAACCTAGAGCCCTAGGGTCCTTTAAATAAGGTCAGAAACGTTCAAAAATAGGGCCCGGTCCAATAGAATCGAAACAAAGCATAAATAGGGCCTGATCCACGAAATTCATCGCTCAGGCGTCCAAGGAGATCGCCCGGGCGGTGAGAGCACCTCATGTATGGCCCGGGCTACGAGTTTGTCCTCGTCGCCCAGGTGGCCACGGTCTTTGCCCGGGCGACAGAGGTCGATTCTGCATGCTCAAGGTCTCCTTCTGGTTGCCCGGGCTTTGTGCTCTACTTCCTTCTGGTGCCTTTTTAGGCCCTTCAGAGCTCCATCTTCTTGGCTTTTCATCTCTGCTTCCTGTATTACCTCAATCTCTATCAAAATAAGGGGAATTATTCATAAAATCAGTGAAATCAACCTCAATTCTCTTATTCACACAATTTATTGAAAAGTTATGAGTCCAAGCAAGTTTCTAGTGAAAAAGGGTGCTTTTAGTATCAAAACCATATCACAAATAATGGTGTTTTAAACCTTTATCACAACCCCAAACTTAGAACTTTGCTTGACCTCAAGCAAAATAAAATGTAACTCAGCTCTTTAGAACCATCACTATAATGACTCAACATTTTTCAAAACTTATTTTTTCAAGACAAGAAATCACTTTTATCAATTCAGCATAAAGATCTTAGTCAAGATGTTCAGATGCCTTAATTCGATCAAAATCCATGTGATGCTCATACACTTTCAATAGATGCTATCCTCAAGAATGATCATGCAAGCATAGGTGCAATCAGAAATTCAAGGAACTGCTCCTCACTAAGGGAAGTGTTTTACTCAAGCATTCAAAAGTGTTTCACTCAGTTCAAAGGTGTATAGTGAGGTGTTTCACTCTGCTATCACAATCTCACACAAATTAATTTTGCCTTCATTTAATCACAATCAAACATACTCACAAGCAAGTTATTATCACAAGGACTTTTCATGGCTTGTAGCTTGGCTGGGCTTTTTGTATCAAAATCATATAACAAATAACAATGTTTTAAACCGTTATCAGTAGTGCATAAAGTATGGATTTAGCGAAAAGATGAGGACAAGTGTTATGTGAATCAGAGATGTCTAAGAAATACAAGTGAAGAAGAGAACACAAGGATCTTTATTGTGGAAGAGTTTATATGCATGTTTTGAAGTAGGTACTGGAGTTCCCACTTAAGAGCGGTGGTGTTCATTATTGAATTTACGTTTGAAGAAAAACGAATGTTAATAAGTTCCTACTAAATGCGTGAAGTAAAAGAAGCAGGTGGAGGAGTTGTTAAATAAGTAATGGTTTGGACTTGGTACAATCATTGGAATAACAAACAAGTTTGACAGATCTTGGAAGACAAGCAGAGGGCAAGCCGAATCGTTCAAGTGTAAGTCTTGTCTTTAACAAGAGTGACTTTTGGGACTTATGTTTCAAAGGAGGAGAGACAATGTTGAGGAAAGGAAGTCATAAGGATGTTGTTGAAAAAGGGAGTTTTAAGGGTTTTACAAGTTCATAAAAGTTTTGAAGAAGGTTCGTCAATGGTAGTTGCTTTCTTATTACAGTTGACATAAATGGATCATTCTTTTTAAATAAAAGAATGTGTAGGAAAGTATGTGGGTTAGAGTAGTGTAGCGGATGATGGTAGGTTATGTTTCTCAATAGTAGGAGGTGTATGAGAAGAGTTATCTTATTCATGAGTTGGTGGTTTGTGAGTTATGATCTTCTTTAAACCAGTAGTGATGTTGCTTTCTATGGATGAATTAAAGGGGTTTAGTGATCATCAAGAGCTAAGAGTGAAGAGTTGCATAGAGAAACTTGGTCAGCAGATAAGGAAGACGAACTGAGTTATCATTTCAAGTTGTAGTGTCAATCTTAAGGGAGAAAGTGGTAATAGATGTTCAAGCAAGAAGAAGATTCAGGTCATTGGTTGATAATGATAGAGTAAGGGTTGCTGGAAAAGTATATGGATTAGAGTTGGAAGTGAAGTTATGAAGAAATTTTGTTAGTATAGTTGTTATACTATGACTAGTGAAATTATCAAAATGGCTAGGGAGGAGACATATCAAACAATCCTAGTTTGAGATGTATCATAAATATGCTAGGTATTGATCAAGCTAGTTATGTCAAGTTGAGAAGAATGTAGTTCTATAGATGGTTATAGACAGTGGCTCAAGAAGTGCAACTAGAGTACCAATTTTAGTTTTGTTGTTGCAATAGTTATAGGTTCTACTTTGGAAACGGGGTAGCATTGTTAGGAATTTTGTTACTCACTGACCAAGATAAGTAAAGAAAGCATGAAGTTGTCATAGTGGTTACCTATAAGGGTGACCAAGAATGTTAGCATTTGGTAGTAGATTAGAGGTTATGGGATCAATTTAGTTGTGTGGTACTTCAAAGAGGGAAAAAGATTATGTGAAGTGATATCTAGCTTGTTTTGGGTTAAGACTAAGGCTATTTTAAGATTTTGGTAAAACATACCAGGGTTAGTGAAAGTGATATGGAATGTGAAGTTCAGCATAACAATTACACATTGGTTAGATAGGTGTAATGGATTCTTCAAGATTTAAGATTAAAGTTTGAAGAATTGCTTTAGGAGTAGTGGCTAGACCAATCTACATTGTGGAACATGGTAGCATTTACCGTAGAGGCAAGGTTTTCAGTTAGTTAAGGTGTTGGGGATGGTATTTTGGTCAAGTTTAGGTGGAAAGCATGTTTTTCTTTCTACTGAAAGAGTGAATTTTTTAGGATGAAAATTGTTTTTGTTAGGGAGAATGTAAAGACATAGAAAATTGCATTCTAGCAGTGGTAGTCATTTAAATATAGTGAGATTCGACTATCTTAATATTAAAAGGCTTTAATATAACTAGTATTGTTATGAACGAGTTCACTATTTTAAAACACACCATCTTTCTCGAAACCACTTTTTTATGGTCTTCTGAATTCTCTCTTAGAGTTCTCACTCCCTGTTTATTTGTTTGAATGTCAGAGACCACTTGAGTGATCCTTGAGGTCAGATATTCAAGTTTATCTTATCCGCTTCTCAAATAGAGTAAGTTGATTTTTTTCTCCTTTCTTTGGTCAATTTCGTTTTCCTCTTTCATGTAAGCTTTTCGAGGTTACAGGTGATGTTTGTGTATTCTAAAAGACACTATATTGATCAATGGTCCTAACGGTATGCCTTGGTCATATTTCTATTGTTCGTAAGAGCAGGTAGAGGTTCTTGTGCATTTGGATTTATTTTAGACCTTCTAGAGCAATTTGGTCATATGTCAGGTAAAGGAAGCTAACTACCACTTTTTGATGTTGTTAGTGCTTTGATACATTATTATGCACGTTTTATTTGGTCTGAAACTGAGATTTTGGTATGTGTAGTTATGGTGTGGTTTTTTGTTAGGTGTTGCTTGTTTTGGTGGAAATTGGGGATGAGTTGAAGAATTGGGAATCTGGCCACTTGAGCAAATTGGTATTCATTTTGACAGCTAAACCTGTTTTAGAATCATGTATTGAGTCAAGAATATTAATTTGGTCATTTGAACAAGTTTTTGGTTCCATAATTCCTAGTGTTTAATTTATGTTTTTTGGTATAACGTTGAGCGACACTGATGTGGCTCGAGCGCAAGCTTAACAGTGAGAGTCAAGGAGTATTTCAGCTTCGGCCCGCTGAGCGCCAGGTTTATGTTGATCAACAATCAATTATGCAAAATTTTGGCGTTGAACAGTGACTTTGTACTGTTGAGTGCTAGTTTTCCCTACAAGTTTGGACCCTTTTTCTTCATAATTCACTGGGCAAGAGGTGAGTCTCTCTAGGCGAGAAAAATTGCGAAAGCTTTGGCATTGAGTGCACCATTTTATGAGGGCTTTTACAGTGAGCGTCAGCTTGAGCACCAGTGCAACACTCTATGATTTTTTCTGGTTTTGTTGGTTTGAATGGTTTGTTATGAATTTTTTGCATGCTTATTATATAAATTGTGATGCTTCATGGACTGATAAAATGATTGTGAGTATGTGTGATGTTTATTTATATATGATATTGTGATGATAATAAGTTGTTATTAGTTATGTGATGGAAGTGGCTCCAGGCATCATATGAGAAGAGCACTCCATGGAACAGAGAAGCAGCGTATGAAAATAGGTGCAGTGGAAGTGTAGTGCCTTGAAGGTGTTTGATGAAGGTGTGAATGAGAGAAATGGTTGGTGTTTGGATCCTATAAGCTCAGAAGGCCTTCTTACTAAGGAAGGAAACTAAATGAGAGTGAGAGAACTCAGAATTTGAAAGTGACTCAAGAGAAAAACAGGCTGGAAAGAAATCAGCACCATATCATTAAGCTCTACAGTGCCAAAATACAATGCATAGGCTCTCTTATTTATAGGTGAAGAGGAGCCTCAACTCCGATCAAATTTCCCTCTAAAAATAAAATAAATCCAGTTGGAGAGGCTAGTTGGCAATGCACATGGATAAGGTTGTTGGCATGGACAACCAAGCCAACACATGAAACATGTTTGTCGCAGAAGTTGGGCGCGCGAATTCTTGATCTGAAAGCTAAATTCCTTTGTAACTTCAATCTGGAAACCAAGCACCCAATCCGGAAGCTATATAGAAAATTCCCCTTTCTTTGCTCTTTTGCTTCCTTTGATTAGAGAAGTTCTTGGCTAGTTCACCCATGTTATCCTAGCTTTATTGAATCCTATAAAACAATAATGAATAAACATATTAGAAGAGAAGAAGGATTAGTAGTTGATTTGCCATAAATGTAAAGTGTTTTGTAATCCTTCTTCTTCTTGAATCCTTTTGGACATGTGATGGAGGTTGCTTTAAGGATGACCTTTCAACATAAGATGATCTTCCAAGTGGGTTGATAAAGCTTCTTCAAAGGATGGACTCCATATAAACAATGATAGTAGCGGAAGCAAAAAGAGATGAAGAGATGAAGATGTTGGTATTGTCAAGTTTAGAATGAATTATTGTATGTCTTAGGGTGGATTGATTTACCTTTGTTATGTGCTTACTTCTATAAAATTGTAATATGATTATATTTAGTACATTAACTTGTCTTTCTTTATTCTCTATTTTGTGTGTGTGTGTTTTTCTTTGCAGTGATTACTTGAATGGTGTGGGCAGAGAATAATGTCTCTATGGATTAGGTGCTGGATGGTGATATAATGAAAGTTTATATTAGAATGTGAGTTTCTTTGTAGATCAAATCTTTTGTAAAATTCTAGTGTTGCACTTTTAGTTTTGGTGCGATAGAACTCTTAGTGGTATAAGACCCTTGTATATATGTATGTTTGATGTTATAGTTGTATAAAAGATAATTGTAATCACCTTATGTGTCTATTTTCATGAGTTATCTCTTATTTCAACTGTTTGTGTAAGATCTTTTTTAGTAGTTGTATACCATTAAAATGTGATATTACATTTTATTTTACAGTTTTTTATTTTAAATTTAAAATGTAAACTTTGTTAGCAAATTTTGATAGTTTTTTTAATTTAAAATTTGTAATTTAAAAATTCATTAAAAAGGCTTCATTTTATAGTTTTTTTTTATATTTTAAATTTAAAATGAAATTTTTAAATTTGGGAATATGAATACTTTAGTTATCTTTGTATTTTAAAATTTTAAAAATTTTATAATTTTTACTTTTTAATAAGTGTCTGTCATTGAAATTATTTTTAAATTATTATTTAAATTTGACACAAGTTATTGTTATTTTAAATGAAGAACATTTTCAATATTCTTTTATTTAGTTTTCTTTTAGTTTATTAATGATTCAATATTCAATTATTTATTTATTTTTTTATAACATATTTTAGTTTTTATGATTGTTATTTTAGTATTATTATGTTATTATATTATTATTAAATGTTATTACGTATTATAATCTATTATTAAATTTGTTTGGGTTTATGAGGTCGAGCTTATAAATTTTTTAAGTTTTGTATGTCCAATTATTCGTCAGTCCTTCGTTCTTTACTTTTTTCGGTTATATGGAAGGTTACGGTAGAAGATACTCTGATGCTATAGTTATCAAAGATTGGATCATCTCAGTATTAAATGCGTTTTAAATATAACTAACCTATTTTACTACTTCAAACTTGTATTTATAGATTTCGAAATGAATTTCGGATTACCAATGGTCCACTTACGGCCCAATTGGTAATAATCATACTTTGACTTAAGTTAATCATCATCAATCTTAATTATTATTTAAAACTAATTGCTAGATGCATATTATCCGAACGACCAATCCATTGGATATTCCTAATTGGGTCTTCTAGACAACCATAGTACAAAATTGTTATGAATAATCCAATCTTTTTAACTTGGTTTAATCATTCAGATAGTTCCTATTTTCGGTGACTTTTCTCAAATAGGCCCCTCACTTTCCTTTTGTCTTAATTGGGTTTCTATTTTTGAAAATTTAAGCAATTAGGTCCTTGTTGTATGTTTCGTACTAACACAGTTAAAGAGGGTGTCATGTCTGTGGTTTTTTTGAATTGTTTAAATATTTTCTTTTTTAATAATTTTTATTTTTATTTTTTATTTTTTATTTTTTATCTTTTTTTAATTTTTTTTTAAAATAAAATAATTTGCCACATGTAAGCTGACATTGTGTCATGTGACAATGACAGTGTGATCTGGCATTGATAGTGCCACATGCCACTCCACGTCACACTATCAGGCCACATGTCATTGTATTTGTGTCAATTTTGCTCTTTTATTTTTATTTTATCTCAATTCGGTCCATTTATTCTTATTTTGTCTCAATTTAGTCCTAATGTTTTTATAATTAAATAATTTTATTCCTTTTCAAATTCAAACAAAATTTAATTTGTATATAAATCTTTATAGAAATTTTTATACAAATTGATATTTTTTATTAGAAAAATATAAAAAATTACGAACTAACATATGACAAATTTTTATTTATGTAGTTCTAACAAAAATAACTTAATTGTAATAAAGTTTTCAAAACAAAAACTAAATTTAACAAATAAAAACAAATAAACTCAGTTTTTTCTACAAAATTAAACAACAAATGAAATCTTTAACCTAAATAATAGGAATGACACGTGAGTTGTAGTAGCACGTGTCATTGTTAGTGTCACGTCACACTATCATTGTCACATGACATAATATGAGTTTGACACGTGGAAAACATTTTTTATTTAAACAAAATAAAAAAATAAAAAAAAAATAAAAACAATTATAAAAATATTTAAAAAATTACAAAAAAACACAAGTTGACATGTGTCATCTCTTTAACGGTGTTAGTATGGAACGAATGACAAAGATCTATTTGCTTCAATTTTTCAAAAATGAAGACATAATTGAGACAAAAAAAAAAGTAAAAGACCTATTTGAAAAAATTTACCGAAAATAGAAACTATGTGAATGATTAAACCTTTTAACTTTTGAGTTTTCAAATTTTGTTTCTATCTTAAATGCAACTTTTTCTTAAAAATGTTACATTGTGAAATTTGCTGTGAGACATTAAAAAGGGGTATTAGAGAGATTTCAATTTTTACATCTTTTTAATTTGATTTTCAAGTTTTTTTCTAATTTTAAATTTTAAATTCAAATTTTGTTATCATATATTTTAGGGTTAAATATGTTTTTAGTCCCTCAACAATCAAGCAATTTTAGATTTAGTCCCTCTTTCAAACTTTGGTACACTTTGATCCTTGTCCTTAAGGAAACTATAATTTGTCGTCGTCCAAAACCAACGCCGTTAAAATTAGGCTGAGCTGGCTAATGTTTGGCCACGTCTGATGATGATGTATAATGGCTAACGTTTACCACGTTTCATGTGAGTAATTTAGTTGAAGCAAATTAGGGTTTCTTACCTAGTTAAATTGGGAATTTTTTATGCGAATGAAAATTAGGGTTCGTAAGTAACTTTTATCTTGAAGGTAAATCCAAAATCGTGATTACGGTTCGTGAGTTAGTTTCTTCTTCAATCAATTTGCTTGAGCGCTTGCTGTGGTTAGAGTGGTTGTTGCATTTGGTGTGGCTTGAAATTGGTGGTTTGAAACTCAATTTTGCTCAACACTGGCTCTGACTCAAAATTGATCACTCAAGCAACTTTATTTAGTGATTTGAAATGTGTTCAAACTCTAAAATGACTTAAAACCACGCTGTTACAGAAAATCATCTTGCAACTTCCAATTTTGGCTCAAAAATCATGGTTTACTATACTATCCTGCACTTAGACCAATATGTCACGAATTAAACCTTGTTAGCAGTTTTAAAACATCATTTTAGACTTGTTTAAACTGTCACACATAATATAAATGCTACCATCCAAAATCTGCACCTAATTTTCAACTCTTGCACCAGAAAAATGGCTTGAAATTGGTGGTCTGAAACTCAATTTTGCTCAACATTGGCTCTAACTCAAAATTGATCACTCCAAAAACTTTATTTAGTGATTTTAAATGTTTTCACACTCTAAAATGACTTAAAACCAGACTGTTACAGAAAATCACCTTGCAACTTCTAATTTTGGCTCAAAAATCATGGTTTACTACACCATTATGCACTCAGACCAATATGTCGCGAATTGAGCCTTTCTAGCAGTTTTAAAACATCATTTTCGATTTGTTTAAACTATCACAAAAAATAGAAATGCTACCATTTAAAATCTGACCTGTGTGCAAATTATTATGTTGAAATCCCCATTTTGAGTGATTTTGGGAACTTGCAAACTGAATTTGAGGTGCATTTCTTTTTTGAGCAGAAATTGAGTTTAAACAACTGTATTTTGATGATTTAAAACTGTTAAAATCGTTAGTAAAGTGTCAGAATCATTTGTGCACAAAATCACTTCTAAAACCATCCATTTTGGGTCAATTTTAGGAAGTAGCAATGTCATTTTTCGTGTTGCAGTGATTTTGTGATTTTTTACAGCTTAAACAAGTCCAATTTGATGTCTTAAAATTCTTACCACAATTCAATTGAAGTTAGATTGACCTGTGTGAAAATTAGTATGTTGAAACCCCCATTTTGAGTGATTTTGGGAACTTGCAAAGTGAATTTGAGGTGCAGTTCTTTTTTGAGCAGAAATTCAGTTGAAACAAGTGTATTTTGATGATTTGAAACTGTTCAAATGGTTAGTAAAGTGTCAGAATCACTTGTGCACAAAATCACTTCTAAAAACCAAAAACTCAAAAACTAGTTTTCTTTGAGGCATTTCATCAAACACATTGGGTTTTTATCTAACAGTTTAAATTTAACTACATTTCAACCTGCATTTCATTTTCTTTGCTTGTTTAATCTGTTCTAGAACTCTTATTAGGATGCCTCCTTCATTTCTAAAAATTTTTCAATGCTTTTATGATCTTTGGCTTCTTAAGTGTCAATTTTAGAACCAATTTTTGGTGCAAAAACTGGTGCAATGACTATTCTGTTTGGTTATTGTGTTGGTTGATTTCAACGGTGCTGTGAAGTCCAATTGGAGCATTCAAGTTGCATATTTGGTCATTACTTAGAATGTTATATTTGTTTGCATTTCTTAATAGCAGCTGCAACTGGCTGGGACTAAAGCATCAACTTATCATAAAGGCTTAATTGCTTCTTTAGTCCCCAGTTTTGCTTAAGTGTGTCATGTTGGTCCATCTTTTTAAAAAAGTGTCAATTGCGTCCACACCTGGTAAAATTTGCATCAATCTAGTCCCTTCCGTTAAATATAAACAAACAGAGTTAAAAGTTTGATGATGTGGCAAAAAAGTCAACAACTTTTTTCTCTCTCCTCTGTTCTTATGCTCTAGTAGACCCATATGTTTCTCTCTATTTTCTCTCTCTTTTTTCTCTCTATCCGCCGTTTGTTTCCCGGTGAAAATTAGACAAGCCATTTTCTCTGTGCATAGCAACATAGCATATGCACTTACCAAAGAAGTCTAAGCTGCAACCCCACTCTTTCCATGGCCACAACCCAATATCCTATACACCAAGCCATGCACTACTCTTCCAGTTCGACTATCCTCCAAGGACGAACAAGCGGATAACAATCAACACGACCCACATGTAGAAGACCATTAATCATCGTGTTATATGAAACGCAGTCCCTCACGGGAATATCATCGAACACCTTGAATGCATTGGGGGCATCCTTGAGAACAAAATAAAACTGCAAAAGAGCGTTTGCAACAAAAGAGCGTTTACAACAAAGAGAGGGGGCGTGATGAGGGGTTTCAAAGAGAGAATGGTGGAGGTGGTTGGTGACGAAGAAGGAGATGAGTGGGGCCATGAGGAAAGGATCGCGATGGTGCCCTATGACCACCGCTTAGGCCTTGATTTAGAGAGCTTGGTGAATGATTTTGCATAAAGCTAACAATGCTTTCAAACTCCTCATTTTTTTTTCTTCCCTGTCCTGCTAATTAAATTCTTTGTTTGTCCATCAGCTGCGACAAAGGGTCAATCACCTTACCGGCAAGGGTAGGTAGAGACAACAAGAGAAGCTCTTGTTTGACATCCGAATCTAGGAATTTTTCATTTTTATCGAGCGTCAACTTATTGTGAAGGAATTGAAGATGTAATTATGATGATTGTTGTTGAAGGAGGCACACACATTCATAGGGAAAGAAGAGTGAAGGATATGGCTCACATATTGGGAGAAGGAGAAAGGGGGCACGCGTGCAGACACCCATTTCAATTTTCAAACCCAGTGAAGGATATGGCTCACATATTGGGAGAAGGAGAAAGGGGGCACGCGTGCAGACACCCATTTCAATTTTCAAACCCTAAATGCAAGCCCCGTTTGTGTCGTCGTTTCTATACTCTACAATCGGTTCTTAGGGTAAAGCTGAAATTGAAATTTTTTTTCAGAAGAAAATAAAACATCAAATTATTTAAAATTTCATTAAAAACAGAGAAGAAATAGGCACACAGGAAAGAGAAACATAAAGACGCAACAAATAGAGGAGAGAGAGAAAGTTGCTGACTTTTTTGGCACGTCATCAAACTTTTAACTCCATTTGTTTATATTTAATGGAAGGGACTAGATTGAGGCAAATTTTACCAGGTGTGGACGCAATTGACACTTTTTTTAAAGGATGGACCAACTTGACACATTTGAACAAAACTGGGGACAAAATAAGCAATTAAGCCTATCATAAACTTGTAAAATTCTTCAAATTGTTTGATTTAAAATGACAGCAATCATATTAATCATTATAGTTCTGGTTGAAGTATATGTTGTGAACAACTGCAAAGAAAGTGTATGGCCCCGTAATTATCGGTAATGGAGGACACCCTTAATGAGGATGTATCAATAGAAATTCAGTTCCTTTTTACCACTGTTCCGAGAGCAATGTTGTTTTGCCTCATCCTTGTGTGAACTTAAGTCAAAGACTTCACCGACAACACCTTAATGCCTGAACGAGATCTCCATTTACCATGGGCGCCACCTTTCTCCGTCACAAAATTCTTCTCTTTTTCCTTGCTCACCTACAAGGTTACTTGTTCATCTTCATCTTCACAATAAACGATGGTTGTTGCCGCAGGTAAGACCTCCATGGGAGTTGGATGGGTGGTTCACCTGTGAATGAGGAAGGGAGAGAAGTCTCTTATGTGAAGAGAACGGGGAGGTTGCCATGTTGGGTTGACACGTTTCAAAAAAGAGAAAAGTGACATGGCACACCATTAGCCACCTAAGAAAAATCTAACGCTGTTAGTTATGGAGGACTAAATCCAGACTTTCTAAAAGGTGAAGGGTGAAAATGTATCAAAGTTTCAGAGAGAGACGAAAACTAAAATCGCGTGATAGTTTGAGGACAAAAACATATTTAATCCTATATTTTATACGTGTGATTTTAAATTCAAACTTTAATACCGTATATTTCAAATTTTAAAATTTACATTGACAATATGAATTTTAATTAAAGAAAACATTAAAATTGAAATTGTTTCATTTTCTGTGTGTGGTGCAAATTTCAAACTGAATAAGAATTTTTTAAATTTTTATAGAAGTGTGACATTTTTTTTACACGGTAGGAAACTCTTTTTAAATAGATTTTTCTTGAATAATATAGAGTAAATTTTAATTAAAGTTTGAAAATAAAATAGTTGGAGATTTTAACAAGTTTAAATATATTTTAACGGGATTGATATTGAGTTTAGTGGTTATATTTAGTTTGTTAAATACGCAGTTTGATAAATAAGAAAACAATATAAAATAATAAATCCTGCTAGTTTTTTCACAAATTTGGATTTTATATATTTTGTGACAATGAAAGATGCTTATTATGGTTTCAGAAGATACAAATGTGGTCAATGGCCAATGTCATGTCTCTGAAAGTTGATACATCGGATACATTTTCAAACTCCAAATTGGAAAATAATATAAAATAGCAAATTCTGACCACTTCTTTCACAAATTTGAGTTGCAAGATATTGTGATCAGCATACATAAATGTGTGTTGCGTGTTATTTTGAAACGTTCACCTTTTATGAAATTGACAGTTAAAAATAATGATAAAAAATGATATATATTATATCTATATTTATATTTATATTTATATTTATTTGATAAATATTATAAAAATAAAATAATTTTAAAGAAAATAAATTTGTATATATTTTTTTTAAAATAATATTAAATGAATATAAAATAATTGTGTGTTTTAAAATATATATTTTTAAAAAGAAAATAGGCATTCTGCCTTCATTGATCACCGTCTTCCAATTTTTGCTTGTTTAAAGTTTCAAAATCTTTAATTTTTAAAAATTTTCAAATATATGAATATTATATTTTCAAAATTTTAAATAAAAGACAAAAAATAAAATAAACTGACACGTTAGACGACTTTTGGTTTGTTTTTATCACATGACTCTTTGAATAGTGTATATGGTTATTCGATTTTCAACTTGAACCACTTTCTTCCATTCCTATTATTAGAAAGTGGATTTTTAAGTGTAACTCAATCCCATAAAATCGGCTTATAAAGTGAGGTTTGCACCTCACTTATATATATATTATAAATTGGGTTTATCTCTAGTCGATGTGGGACTTCCAACCCATCCCTTCACGTCGAGGTATACACATCTCGTGCGTGATAGTAGAAATTGGATGGTTTCCTTTGTGGAGTAGCAGTGGCAGGTTCAACAGAAACAGGTTGAGAAGAAAAAGTAACAGGGTTTGGAACAATAGAAGGAGGAGATGTAGGTGGTAAAGAGGGTTGATCAGTAGCTTCTGAGAAAAGAGGTGATGGAGAGGAAATGATTTTGGTGACAAAATCCAAGGAATTTGAATTTTGTGTATCAATAGGTGAATGCTTGTCACTAGTAAGAAAAAAAATATGTTTTCATAAAATACTACATTCCTTGATAGAAAAATTTCCCTTGAGTTGAAATCTAACAAAAGGTAGCCTTTTTCTCCTTTTTTAAAACCAAGTAAAACACATTCTCTTGCACAAGGCTGAAATTTTGTTCTATGAGCTTGAAGAGTTGAAGCATAGCAAAGTGAGCCAAAAACTCGTAAGTAAGTAATGTCAGGTTTAAAATTGTAGTAAAAGATGAGATGGAGAAAAATATGCCAAAACTTTGGAAGGTAAAATATTAATGAGTTGCAGAACATAACGAACAGCAAAAGACCAGAAAGTTATGGGCAAATGGGATTGAAACATTAAAAATCTAGCAACATTGAGAATGTGTTGATGTTTTCTCTCAACAACTCCATTTTGTTAAGGAGTTTCAACACAAGATAATTGATGTTGTATCCCTTTTTGTCTATAAAAATTTGTCATTGCAAACTCATTACCATTATCTGATCTAGCAGCTTTTACATCAATGCCAAACTGATTTTTGATATAAGAAACAAAGCCAATAAGTTGTGATCTTGTATCAGACTTACTTGCCATCAATTTAATCCATGTGAATCTAGACATATCATCCACTATTGTTAAGAAATATTTGAAACCATCAACAAAAGAAGTACAATATGGCCCCCAAATATAAACATGAATTAAATCAAAAGGAGCTTTTGAAATAGTAGTACTTAATTGAAAAGGCAATTTTCTTTTCATAGAATAGTGACAAGTATCACAATGAGTGTATTTTGTATCAGGTAAAGTGGCATACATGGTGCGTAATTTGGTATAACAAGAAGAAGAAGAATGCCCGAGTCTAGAGTGCCAAATATCTATAGAGTTAGATCTTATTGTAGAACAAGCAATAAAATTCTCAGGAGTAATAGAAGTTTGTGAACCAAGGGGTGTGGATGCAGGAACTATCATGACATATAAGCCATCTCTTTCTTCAGCTTTCCCAATCATCTACAGGGTTGACTTGTCCTGTATTTCACATGAAAATTCAGAAATGGTAATTTTACAAAATAGAGATTTAGTTAACTTTGTAACCGAAATAAGATTGACTGAAAAATTAGGAACAAACAGGACATTATGTAAAGTAAGGTGTGGGCCAAGAGAAATTGTGCCTGAAAAATGAGCAAATGAAGAGTTCTTGTTGGGTAGAGAAATTATAATTGGTGATATTCTATGATAAGAAGTAAAATGAGACAAAGAACTGGATATATGATCAGTAGCACCTGTGTCTAGAATCCATTGGGAATATATATTACCTTGATCCTGAGAAGAAGTGGAAACATTATGAGAACTCACTAGGTCGGTAGAATGTGTGACTGTGGGATTAGATTGAGGAAGAAGTGCGAATAGACCATGAATTTGCTCTTAAGAAAGTCCCAGAGTTGAGGAATGTGACTATGCTTAAGAATTATTAGAAAAAACAACTGCAGAAGCCATTGAATTTCACAACCGAATCTTCGGAAATTCCTCCAGATTCCTCAAAAATCAATCTAGGGCTACGAGTGATTAAAGCACCCAATTGTTTCTCATTGAAAACCCTAGAAAGCAAAGTCAAAACATAAAACATAATGATGCGAGAGTAATAGAGGGAGTAGCCATAAAAGGAGAAGAAATTGTAGGAAATCCAGGTAGAAATGAAGATCTTGGCAGTAATAAAATTGGTTGTGGAAGAACGTGATCAAGAAATAATTATCTTCTGATACCATGTTATAAGAAAAGAAGGGATGAAAATTGTGTATCTTATATGATTATAAGGAGATAGTACAATTGATATATATAGCTCTTTAAAGCAATATAAAAACGGAATATAAATATATGAACATAAATGCACAGAGATGAATGGAAAATAAATTAAATCCAATATCCCCCCTCAAGCTGCAGCATATATATCCTTAATGCTCAACTTGGACAACAAATATTTAAATTGTGCGGGATGTAAAGCTTTAGTATGAATGTCTGCAAGTTGAGCTGAAGTAGAAATGGGCAGGAGCTTAATTACACCAGCTTGAACTTTATCCCTTATGAGATGACAATCAATTTCAATATGCTTTGTCCTCTCATGCATGGCTGGATTCTGTGCAATTTGTATAGCAGATTGATTGTCACAAAACAGAGGAACTGGTTATGGTAGAGGTTGTTTCAAATCATGGAGCAAATATAAAAGCCATTGAATTTGACATGTTGTGGAAGCTAAGGCTCTATATTCTGCTTCGGTTGCTGATCTAGATATAGTACCTTGCTTCTTGGATTTCCAGCTGATTAAGGATGCACCATAGAACACATTAAAACCAGTTACAGACCTTCTAGTGTCAGGGCAAGCAGCCCAATCAGAATCACTAAAAGCCTTGAGAGTATGTTCTATGTTGGAGGGAAAGAATAATCCTTGTCCTGGATTGTTCTTGATATACCTCAAGATCCTTATTACTGCTGCATAGTGATCTAACAAAGGATTGGAAAGAAATTGACTGAGAGTACTAATAGCAAAACATAAATCTGGTCTTGTGTTTGTTAGATATAATAACCTACCAAGAAGTCTTCTATAGGCTTGCACATCTGAATAGGGTTTCCCTTCTGTCTTGGAGAATTTTGTGTCTGGCTGTATGGGAGTAGAAATTGGTTGACATCCCAACAATCCTGCATCTTCTAGTAACTCTAGAGCATATTTCCTTTGTGACAAATTAATGCCCTGTTGAGATCTTGCAATTTCTAAGCCCAGAAAATACTTGAGTTGGCCTAGGTCTTTAATTTTGAACTTTGCATTTAATAGAGCCTTTACAGTTTGGATTTTCTGGATGTCATCACCTGCCAAAACTATATCATTTACATAAACAAGTAAGATGGTGATATGAGAAGAATCATTTTTGACAAAAAGTGAATAATCTGATTTTGATTGTGTGTAGCCCAAAGAAAGTAAAGTAGTTGTCAACTTGTAATTCCATTGTCTAGAGGCCTGCTTGAGTCCATATAAAGACTTTAACAACTTGCAAACTTGTCCTGGTTTTTCTGTTTTGTAGCCAAGAGGAAGAGACATGTATACCTCTTCATCTAGATCCCCATGTAAAAAAGCATTATTTACATCTAGTTGATGTAAATACCAATTTTTGGAAGCTGCTAAAGTCAGAACCAATCTTACTGTTGTGAGTTTGACAATAGGTAAAAAAGTCTCAAAGTAATCCAAGCCTTGTTGTTGTGTGTAGCCTTTGGCTACTAACCTTGCCTTGTATCGTTCAGTACTCCCATCAGCATGCCTCTTTATTTTGTATACCCATTTACATCCGATAGGTTGCTTTCCATAAGGTAGATCAGTCAAAACCCAAGTTTTGGTATTTTCTAAAGCTGCAATTTCTTGATCCATGGCATTTCTAAAGCCTAACTCAACCTCACAAAACCGGCTTGAGGTGAGGTTTGCACCTCACTTATATATTATAATTTGGCATTATCTCTAGTCGACGTGGGACTTCCAACACTCACCACCACTTTGAAATTTTTTCTTCTTCTTAGTAGAGCCACCACCACCTTCGTTCTCTGATCACCCTCCGACAACATTTAGTCACTGGTGGGAGACTTTCCTAGCGAGTCGTTGCTGAAAATATTTTTTAACTAATGTGCAACCATTTTGTCTGTTTTCTTCTGCTTTCTCTTTGGGCTACTTTATTGTTTCTTAATAAAAAACAATGAACATAAAATTCCCGATAACAGTTTTTTTAATCCAATTTAAAAAAAAATTAAACCAACCCTTTTTATTAATTCTTATTGATTCAATTTTATTATTAAATTTGGATAATCTAAATCAAACTAACAATTAAAATTCCATTGGGGTCAAGTATCTTACATATAATTCTACAAATATTTATTTTGGAATAATAAAAAGATATTATTTTATTTAAACCTCCCTTACATAATCTTATCATTAAAATATGTAACAAAACATATTTCATTGTAATTAGCTTATAGAAAAAAAAATTTAAATAATAAAACTTTATGTATAATGGTCAATAATAAAAAGTACACAATTTATTTAATTGAAATTCATTGAATTTTTATATTGTGTGCAAAGTTTTTTATGAATAACTTCAAACATATTTTAACTTCACACTTTAGGATATTCTAGGTCCACGTCTCTTTAGGTGTGTGCTAGCATGACGTTCAAGTCAACAATGAATGTCAAATAATAATCAATGTTGTAATAATGGAACATAATTAATTTAGCTTATATATTGTACGATTTATATTGTATTTATGAGTTTTTACCTAAATGGTTTTGATCCACGTGGTTCATCACCTTAACATAATGACAATTATTATTATTCCTATGTCTTGGCCAACATGATATCATGTTGTCTAAGTAGATGTAGGTTGAGATCATCTTGGGTGGGTGATCGAGATGATGTCAAGTTTGTATAGTAAACTAGCTCCTCAAGTTCGATATAACATATATTTGAGTCTTCTTACTACCATAAAGTTCTCCATTTTCACCATGATGATTATGAGGTCATTCGGTTCAACATCAACACCTTTGAAGTCGACATCAATGAAAGTGATAGGAGACATCATCTTCCTCTTAGTGATCCTGGATAATGCATTGACAAACTATACTGTATTGTCCTAAAATGCCTCTTACTAGCTGAGGCCGGTGAGCCTCTGTTAGCAAATCCTCTCAAAATAGTATTTATAGTTCCCATAAGCAGGGGTTTAGCATCTACATGCCTTTCTTCTTTGTATTAGTTCATCCTTAATTTTCTCATCCAAATCTCAATCTTTGGGACCCTTCTTTCTATAATCAAATCTTTGTGGCTTACCATGTGAACTCCCTATGTCATCTTGGAGCACAAAACACCTTAAGTGTCCTTCTTGGATGAGTTCCTTTATGTTATCCTTGAGGGTTAGACATTAGTTAATAATATGGCCATAGTTATGATGATACTTACAATGTTTTTTTATGTCAACATTCTAAGGAGTTTGTGACTTTATAAGAAGTCACAAGAGATCTACTTGCAATGTCTCTTCCAAAACTAAAGATTTGAGGGCATTAAGAGGATTGTATCATGCAAATCATTTATGCTTTAGTGCCCTTGGTATGAAACCACCTTTGGGAGAAACATCTCGCTTTGGTATCTTTGTTTTGGTCACCATGGTCTCATCTCAAATCTTGTTTATGAACTCCCTTATCTCCTCCAATTGTGTGAACTTAGCAACACACTGCCTCAACTTGTCCAAGTCAGCAACTGTAGTGAAACATAGATTCTATGAAAAATATCCTAACCTTATTGCGGTAACCATATGATATAGAACTATCTCGGGATTAAGGTTCCTGAGATTGAGGGTAAGCTTCCCAAATCACTCCACAAAAGTGTGTAAGGATTTTCCCTTGTCTTACCTTATGTTGAAAACTGTTAGGGAAGTGAGGTGGTGAGGCCGACTTATCCCAAACTATGTTCCAAAATGCGATGCTAGAGTGTCGAAATAATCTATGGAAAAAGAAGGTCGGTAGTAAACCAATTCAGAGTTATTCCCTTTAGAGTGGTGGGGAAGAATATACACATGACTACTTCTTCAGTAGTTTATAGATTGACCTGAGTAACATAAATGTCAATGTGCTTGTTTGGGTTTGTGCTCCTGTGATATTGGTCCATAGTGAGGGACTTCTAGTTACTAGGGAGTGAGTTCTCCATGATACCATCCACAAAGGGATGCCTACGACTTCCTCCCAAATGAGAGATGTATTCATCACACTTATACTCTTGTAAGTGTTGTTAGTAGTATTTCCCTCGTTGATCTTAGTAATGTCCGAGGATGGGATGCAATTTTTCTACACTGATGCAGTGTTTTTAGGAACCTCTTTTTCCTTTCCTTTCTCACCTCATTCCACCTTCCTTTTTAGCTTGGCATTCTCTTGCCTCAGCACATCCATCTCCTTAACTATTTTATTTTTATACTTAGTGAACTACCACTTCATTTCTGATGAGAGCCTAACCATGGAAAGAGATGCATGAAAAGGAGTGGCAAATAATGCAACAAGCATTAAAGGTTGTAGCAAGCATCGCCCAATGCTAGAAGATAGCAACCAATGCCATAATTGTTGGGGCAACTGGCACCCAATGCCATAGCTGCAGGGTCAATTGGTGCTAAGCGACACTAGTCATTCCTAGTGTTGGAGAAACTCAACAACATTGACCTTTGCTTAGTATTTTAGTCATAACATTATCTACATTCCTCTAAATTCCTTGGTTCTTTTTGCGTTGGAAACTAGACTTACAAGGTTTAATTTGACTATAAGAATATAATTTTTGGACGTTCAAGCTAACTGCTGTTTAATTTTGAAAACCAACCAAAAGCTCTAAAGGAAGTGGCAACCAATGAGCAGTAATGGTGTCCAATGAGAGCATACACATCCTAGACATCCCGCACATGTTATTTTTCATTTTCTTTAATGAAGTCTTATAATTTAAGGATTTAATCTGACCTAGTTTGAGAGGTTTGATGATATTGAATTGAAAATTTGATGATATTGAACTTAAAATTTCTTTGCACACTTAAGATGTGTGTTGAATTTGCTTAGTATGTGTTTTGTGTCCTATATTGTGAATGATTATGCAATAGATTGTTATGTGCGTTAATTTTCAATGCATTTGACATGGGGTGTTTGCAGTCCAGCTATTTGATAAATTGTGTCATATGTTCTATAGGTTTCTATTTGAATACGGTTTGCAAGGGAAAGATACCAGCAAGTATATTGGTTTGTTGCAGAAAACAACTACCGTATCCACATGCATTTAGTAGAAAACACAATGTTTTAACTAAAGTACCTGAAAATCACTAGAAGGAGGTTTGAGTAGTGTTAATGGAGAAATTCTTTTCGCAACCCTTCTGATATAGCACGTTTGTCGAGTTTAGGATTTATAAAATAAATGCTTAAAAGCTCGACTTAGTAAATGATTGTAAAAGATGGTTGCTCTTAACATGTTATTCAAAGTGTACATTACAATGTTTGTAAGAACTTCCTTAGTTGAATAATACTCATTTAGTGCGGAAGGTTCTTGTATGTAGAAATAAAAACACAGTTGCAGGTTTTATATGAGAAGTTTCTAGACAAGAGAGAAATAACAATTGCATATATATTTTTATACTGGTTCACTCAAACTGAGCTACGTCCGGTCTCCTTCGTAGAGGGTTCCACTATAATCATCAACAAGATTATAACTGAGTATTCGCACCAGTCATGGTCTTCTCAGTTAGTGAGTAACCTCCTGTTACTCTATATTGCATGAGAATTCTCACCACTCCTAGTGTTCTCAGTCAGTGAATAACCTCCTTGTTAAAAAAGAAGTGTTTAGTTTCTCACACCAAGAAAGTGGTGGTGGGGGGAGGGGGTGAAAAGGTATAGCGTAAAAATCTTTGCTTTTAAATTTTTTTGCAAAACAGGATGTCTTTGAACTTTTCTTTAAACGCAAGTAAATTTGTATGCAATGTAACAATACACTTAATCGAATGCAATAACAGGTTAATCAATTATATTGTAGAGAGAAGGGATAAGAGAATTCAAACACTACTTTTTATACTGGTTCGGCCAACCTGCCTACATCTAGTGTCCTTTAACTCAACCTAAGATGGAAGCCAATGCACTATAGAGATCTAAGTTTTTACACCAAGGTTTTTATAACAACCTCAAGTCAAAATGTAAAACACCTCTCTAACCCACTAATCTAATATAGGCAGTACAAAAATAAAAACGCAGCAAGAACAATCATCTTCAACTATCAAACCTTTTGAGACACCCTCAAAGTCAAGTACCTTGTTCTTCTTCCTGTATCATTCTTCCCAAAGGACTCTTAAGGCCTCATCTTTCGTGTAAACTAATCTTTTAAGACATAAGAAAAGAAAATAATTTTAATTGTTTAAATGCAAAACAGAAAAAAATATGCAAATGCAGGAATTCAATTGACGAGAGAAACTATGAATGAATGAGGTTGTTGGGGGTTATAATTTCATCTTATCCGCCCTCATATATCTACTCTTCTTATTTACTTTGCTTATTTATCATATTGCCATGCAAACTTTCTTGGTCTAACCTAAACCCAATCCCTTGGCGAAAAGAGTCTATTACTAATTACCGGCTTACTATCCCTAGCCTCCCTTAGTAACTAATAATGCATAATGAGCAGAAGCAAAATACAATTGATCGTCCTACCCCTATCCCTAGGCGGTATTAACATAATCAAGGAATTCTCCCTAGTTCATGACATTATCGTACGTCCCCGTATCAATAAAGACAAACAACATCTACCGAATGAGTTAAACTGTATAAGCATTAAGTACAGGTAAAGAACCCAACAATTGATTAATCAAGCATATGCAAGCATATAAAGTAAACAAGAATTTCAATATATGAGAGTTTCAAAAGATTACATTGTTCCCCAACAACTAAGGGTTTAGTTCACCATAATCATGGTGAAACTAGATGAATTGAATGGAAGAATGAAAAAAGCAAACCCTAGAATTGATAAAGTGGAGCCTAAGAATCCAAGAAATCTCCTCCAAAGGTGTAAAGCTGCTGTGGACTTTGTTCTCTGCCAAAGGAATTACATTTGGATTCGTACTAGGGCTATATATAAGCCAAAAAGATAACAGAAAAGATCTCAGAATCCAAAATATAAAAACAGACAACCGCCCAGGCGCCTAAATTGGTCGCTCAACGGTTTGCCTCAACACACGCCACCACCCAGGCGCCAGAAATGACCGCTGAGCGGTTTGTCTCTTGTCGCTCTAGACGCTCAGCGTCACCGCATGGGCACCAGACAACAATTTTCCTTGCACTAGGCCGCTCAGCGGTGGAATTGACCGTTGAGCGGTTCACAGACTCTTCTTTTCTTCCTTTTTATCCTTCATTCTTGAGTCTATGACCTTCCTATTTCATTTCCATGTTCCATTTTCATCAAAAACCCTGCAAAACAAGCATAATATCTCTAAAAACAACTTTTGACTCTCATGTAACACAACTTAAGAGTTTTACTTGATTCTAAGCTCATTTCAAGCTACAAAGGGTGTGTTTTAATATCAAATTTATGCATGAAAATAACGGTTTTGAGATCATTATCACTTAGCACATTTTTGAAAACTTTTCTTCTCAAAATACATCACAACACTCTTGAAAAAAATTTGTGCAAACACACGAGTTTTAATCGATTTGACCAATAATGTAATCGACTTAAAACTGGTGTTTTGCCACACTTTAAAGTTCAAACATAATGCTTGTGGCTTTTCATTTCCGAAAACTTATATTATGCATACTCAGATAAAATCACATATTAAACACAATGGTATGCTATAATCAACACAATTATGTTCACAAATATGCTTATACAAATACAACACGGTGAGTATAAGCATATAACATGTATAACATAGTATAAACACATGTGTTAGTATTAATTATGTGTTTTCATCATCAAAAACACAGTATCTGAGATTGTGGGTTCAGCTAAACCTGTGTTCCCCCTATCAACAATCTCAACACTCCTATTACCCTAGACTGGATGAGTATTCGCACCACTCCTGGTACTAAGCAACCTAGCCTATATTTTCTTAACTTAATCGTGTTCAACAAGTGTTTTAATTCTCTTCAAAATTGCAATCAACGATTTCTTACAAGTGGTTCAGACTATTACTCTCGCAAAGAGGATGTGATTACAATACAATCTAAACACTCGCAGGTATTTCTCTATTTTCTTTTTCTCTCTTTCTTACAATCAGTAAACAAGTATTACAATGAAGCTCAAGAGTATTTCTTTTCTTCTTTTCTCTTCATTTCTTTTTCTACTAAGATATTCTCTTTTTCTTGAGCTCTATCTATGCTTTTCTTTTGAATACTTCTCAAAGGATGCATTTTTTCATGGTATGTTATCCTCTTGATTCTTCATCAAAATTATCTTCTATTGAAAGCCTCTTTGATAAGTGTCTGTTAGCCTAAGAACTTGGCCTTGATTCTTGTGTCTTCTCTTTCTTTGTGTACAACAGTCCTTGGTTAAAGTCAACTTATGAGACTAGGAATGCTTTTTTAGTACTTTGCTTGAAGTAGGTTGTACTTTCTGTTAGACACCGCTTCAAGTGAAGAACATTCCGTGAATATCTCTTTTGTCTCTAATGTTCACTTATGATATTTTAATTTAAAGTTTGTGGATGTGTTTAGAGTAGATTATCTGTAAAGAATGGAATAGATTGTGCATGCAACCGATATATCTTTTCTCTTATCACTTTTGTTATTTTTGAGCATTGAGCATTTAATGTCATTTAATGCTTGTTCAGAATAACAAAGTGTTTTTTGATTTTCTACCATTAAGGTGGCATTTAAAAATTTATATTTTCTTCTTAAGATACCAAGCATTGAGTAAAGACTTCATCGTTGGACGAAGTTATAATTTAGCTCATGCTACCATTTAGTCTAATGTAAACAATTTTTATGATTTTTTCCTTTTTAGAGCAATATCATTTAGCATTGTTTGTGTTTTCTTCAGTGCTTTAAGTTTTAGTCTTGTAGAGTATTTTGTCAATGACATTGTCTTGACATTGTTTCATTTTCTCGATAGTTAAACTGAATACCCCTTGGGTATAATAAGCTTTACACATTTAGCTTCAACTCTCTAAGACATTTTTGACTTAACAGTCGTTTAACATTGTGTTTGGGTGTTTTGACTTAATTGTTTTTTTGTTTCCTAAAATCCTAAGAGTTTTCCTAAGGTTTTTCTATGTTGGGGATTTTGAACCTAAGACTTATGTTTCTTCGTATGGTATTTTCATATTATTATTTCGTTTAATGTTATTTGGTTAAACTTTAAAACATCAGAGCGTTTAGGCTTATAGACGATTTTGTCTTAACAATCTCCCCATTTATGATGTTTAACAAATACATACCTAGGCGATATATAATCTTTCTTAGTTCAGCGTAAAGTCTTAAATTTTATGTGTTTGTGGTTCTTTGTGTATTTTACATCTTTTATTGTTTTTATGTTTTGCATGCGGGTCAGTGGACACAATCGAAATATACAGAACAAGAATTAAGATAAAGTGAGATTAAAACATAAACTAAGACATTGATCAACTGAATAATTATAGAAACAATACATAACGATAAACAATAAATTTTATATTTAAACACATAATCATATTACATAAATGTAAATATGGACTCCTAAGATGAACTTCTAAGAATCTAAAGACTCCCCCTCATTTTGTGCTATCCTATTCTATCCTAACTTCTTTTGTACTCCCCTTGAGTACATGCTCCTAGATGCTGACGTGTCTACTCTCTTTCTCTATTCTCCCCCTTATTTGAAAAACATAAAAAAGGAAGTAGAGAAAGGACATCATAGGCTAACGATGATGGTGGTGGTGACAGAAAGGGAATAAAAGCATAGGTTGACGAGGGTTTAGACGTTCAAAGAAGAAAAAAGGGGCATGAAGACAAAGTAGAAGAAGAATTGAAGAATATGGAAAAGTTAGAAGTGGAAATATAAGGTAAGATGGGGTCCGATAGTGAGGGTTATAGGTTAGGTGGAAATATTACGTGCATAAGACAAGTAAGTTTTGAATACAAAAGTAGGAAAGAATATTGGATTATCATGTTCATCTTGTTCCAGTGACCAAATGAGATGGTGATGATGGCATGGAGGTTTTAAAGAAGGCTTCATTGGTTTAGAATGTTGAGAGTTTGGGAGATCAGAGATTTGATAGAACATGAAGGCCAGAGAGAGAGAGAATTAGGGTTTTGAGAGAATGTGTTGAGAATGCGAGGAGTGGAGTCGAGTTAAATAGAGAGAAAAGTTAGTCATGGGCGATTGATCAGTCTCGTCCATTTAATGTGGTTAGTATAGAGAGATTTGGAAAAGAGATTTTGCATCTCTTGAATATCGAGAAGATTTGGAAAGGAGTGTAGTTAGCAGCATATAAGAGTGAGAAGAGTGGCAGAATCAGAGGTTTTGTTGTTTCGAGGAAGAGAGAGGAGAGAGAATTGATGTTATGAGTAGTGGCTTGTTGGACACGTTAAAGATATTTGGCAGATAAGAGAGAAAAAGGTTAGGGTTTTGGAAATCCTAGATAAATTCTAGAGAGGGGATCAATAGTTAGACACAACCTAATGCATGGATGTAGATGTGTGATAGATGATGCAAAGTATGACATCATATAAACTATGTGTTTTAGACATTTGACTCTTTAGACGTTATATGAACACACTGAACATGTTGAATTAAATTCATTCAACGATTCTCACACCAATAACGATTAAGTCTATCTTCAACTAATGACTTAAGGAAGATGTCACCAAGTTGATCTTCTTTGTTTATGTGTTGTAAGTCCACCATACCCTTATTAACATGATCATGTATGAAATGATGTTTGACATCAATATGCTTAATATGTGAAGTCAATGTAGGATTTTTAGATAAACTAATTCCAATATTATTATCACACTAGATAAGAATCTTACCTCCAAATTGGTTGTAGTCTTCTAGCTGATTCCTGATCCATAATAGTTGTGAGCATCAATGTGCGAAAAATATATATTCATAAGTAGTTGTTGACAGTGCAATCGTATTCTACTTCTTGCTCAACCACGATACTAAATTTCCTTCGATGAAGTGGCAACCTGTTAACAACCTGGCATGTGTACCAGATCTTATCAAGTAATAAATAGACGGTAAGTTTGAATATTGTAATGCAAAGACGAAAATAAACATGTATGCAAAAATGTGATCAATTGACAGATAAAGATATGGATGAATGGTGTTGTTGGGGTTTACGGTTTCATCCTAATCCACCATCCTATATCTACTATTCTTAATAAATTCAACTTTGTTATCAATGTTCATGCAAGTTTCTAATTTACTCTAAACCCGATTCCTCGGCAAAGAGAGCCTATTCCCAATTACTAGTTTACTATTCCTAGTCTCCCTAGTAATTAGTCACAAATTAATGATAGAAGCTTAAAGCAATTGACTGTCCTATTCCTATTCCTAGGTAATATTTCATAATCAAGAGAATTCTCCTCATCTTTAGATTTCCCCGTACGTTCCCATATCGACAAAATCAATGATCATGACACTGAATGAGTTAAACAATGCAAGCTTTGAATTCAAAGAAGAAAACTCAAACTATTGATAACGAAAGTATATGAATAAAATAAGAACTTCAATATAAGAGAGTTTCAAAAGGATTACATTGTTCCCCAACAACAAAGGGTTTAGTTCACCATTGTCAGGGTGAAACTATATGAATTGAATGGAAAGAATGAAAAGATAAACCCTAGATTTGGTACATTAGAGCTTTTGCATCCAAAAGCCGCCTCCAAGGAGTGTAGAGAGTGTTCTGTCGTCTTTCTCTGTCACATGATGACCTCTAAGGGTCGTCTGGGGTCTATTTATAACTCAGAATAATAACAGAAATCAGGCCCAAGGCTGAAGTACACCGCTTAGCGGTGTAATCAACGGTCAGTGGTAGGTTCGTCACTTGAGTCCAACCCTCAGCGCTCACATCCAGGTGCCTGGCAGTGTTGTTACTATCGAGGCCAGTGCTCAGCGGTGGATTTACCGCTCAACGGTGGATTTGCCGCTCAGCAGCAGATGCGACTCTTCTTTAGTGCTTTCTTCCATCTTCTTTTAATTCCAATCCCTTTTTACTTCAGTATCCTTCATCTAATTTTCGTTAAGTCCTGTCAAAACAGGGAAAACCAAGCATAATACCCATAAAACCACTTTTGAGTCTCTTGTACCCTAACTTAGACAAAATGCATGATTTCGAGCCCATTTCTAAGTCATAAAGGGTGTGTTTTGTATCAAAATTAAGTATGAAAATAACGGTTTTTGAACCGTTATCATAACCCCAAACTTAGAACTTTGCTTATCCTCAAGCAAACAAAACAAAACTTAGTTGTCCACCTATCATTAAAATGGTTCTACACAATCAAAACCTCTTTCTTTCACAACAAGTGATTACTCAATTCAACTTTTCAATGGAATCCAATCAAGATGAACACATGCTTCAATTCATTACAACTCACATAGTGTTCACATAATCATATAACCTCGAACAGATGCTATTCTTATGAATGACCACTTAACTAAGTACAAATGTAATCATGAATTCATGGAATCATCCCTACCCAAAAAGGTGTTTCACTCAATCGCTCATGTGTTTCAAGAGCTCACTCCTTCCCTCTACTATCTACATGTCACATAGAACAAAATTGCCTTTCATCTACTTCAATCAACATTCTCACACATAAATGCCATCACAAGGACTTTTCAAAGCTTATAATGAGGTTGGGCTAACAAGAAAAATTGGTTTTCCTGGATCACAATATTCTTGAGTTGAGAGAATTATTCAAACATTCACATTCAAGCACAAACTCTCTCTTTCATCAGTTTCACCATTTCCAACTTTCCCTTTTTCTTTTGCATTAAGCTTTTCTTTTCTTGCTTTTCTTTTCTATCTTTTTCATGTTTTTTACATTTAACACACTAGCTCAATGCTTTTCTTTGCCTTTCAATTCTCCCAACAACCCCAAACTTGAACCTTTATCAGTACCATTCAATTATTCTCAACTCAACTCAAGGTTAAGATTTTTCAAAGAGGTTTTCACATAAAGTGTTTAAGGATAAGGTTCAAAAAGGGTAGAACACATTGTTCTCTTTACTTTGGGACGAAAATTTGGCTAAGTAAGGGCTTCCAAAAATTGCCTTGATCATATGACATAAACATGTAATTCAATCAATCATAAAGATTTAGGCAAAATCATTCATGCTTTCAAGTAGATAGCAAATATATCAACAAAAACTCTGGAGCTCAAAACCTCACTCATACGTTCAATATTTCCACAATCATAATCATACACTCTGCTTAGCATCATAATCACAATCATAAACTCATCAAGCATCTGTTCACACAATTTGTGAACACTTCACCTATATATAAGCATGTAAAGCAATCTCAATCATCATCCAAATCAAGCATCATCAAGCACACTCATCATGCAGATAAGGTGTTCAAAGCAAGTATATTACCCTATACTACTAAACATAAACAAACATATTCTAAAAGTTCAGATTAAAAAACATAAAGAAAATAAAACCATTGGGCTGCCTCCCAGTAAGCACTTGTTTAACGTCACGAGCCTGACCCAATAACCTTACGGATCCACCAGCTTCATGACCATGGAAAGTTGTTCCACTTCTCCTCCCAAGTAATGCTTGAGTCTTTGACCATTTACCACCCAACTCTTCTACGGATCACTAGCAGCTGGATTCACCAACTCAACTGCTCCATGAGGATGTACATGTTTTATTACAAAAGGCCCTGACCATTTTGACTTCAACTTTCCAGGAAATAACTTCAACCTTGAACTGAATAATAACACCTGTTGCCCAGGGTTGAAAGCTCTCTTTATCAACTTCCTATCATGATAGAATTTCACCTTTTCCTTATAATTCCTAGATGATTCATATGCATGTAACCGCATCTCTTCAAGCTCCAACAGTTGACTTCTTTGTTTGCTTTGAGTTTCATGAGGATCAAAATTTAAAAATTTCAAAACCCACAAAACTTTATGCTCCATCTCTACTGGCAAGTGACATGCTTTCCCATACACCAACTGAAAGGGTGATAAACCCATAAAAGTCTTCATAGTTGTCCTGTATGCCCAAAGAGCATCATCTAGTTTATGCGACCAATCTTTCCTCGAAACAACAACTGTCTTTTCTAAAATTCTTTTTATCTCCCTATTAAAAACTTCAGCTTGACCATTTGTTTGTGGATGGTAAGGGGATGCCACTTTATGTCTCACCCCATAATGTTTAAGTATCTTTGCAAGCTGAAGGTTACAAAAATGAGACCCCCCATCACTGATGAATACCCTGGGAGTTCCAAAACGTGAAAATATTTGCCTTTTTAAGAATTTGATCACAGTATTGGCATCATTCTTGGGACATGCTAAAGCTTTAACCCATTTACTCACATAATCCATCGCCACTAATATATATTCATTATTAAAAGATGGTGGAAAAGGCCCAACAAAACAATACCCCAGCAGTCAAAGACTTCTACTTCTAAAATTCCTTGTAATGGCATCTCATGTCGTCTTGAAATAGCCACCGTCCTTTGACACTTGTCATAATTTCTGGCATGATTATGAGCATCCTTAAACAAAGTAGGCCAATAAAAACTTGACTGAAGAAATTTTGCAGCAGTTCGTTCTCCATTATAATGGCCTCCATAAGGTGAATTATGACAATGCCAAAGAATTCCTTCTGCTTCTTCTTTCGTTACACATCTTCTCAAGAGATTATTAGCTCCGATCTTGAATAAATACGGATCATCCCATATGAACTGCTTAGCATCATGTAAAAAATTCTTCTTCTGTTGCCAATTCAATTCTTCTAGAATAACACCTGCAGCTTTAAAATTAGCCATATCAGCAAACCATGGCCTCTATTGAATATACAAGAGAGTTTCGTTTGAAAAAGACTCCCAGATTTTCTTCTCCTTGCTTGTAACTTCTTTGTTAATTAGCTGAGATAAATGATCAGCAATTAAATTCTCACTTTCCTTTTTATCACGAATCTCTACATCAAACACTTGTAACAAAAGCACCCATCTAATTAACCGTGGCTTTGAATCTGGCTTTGTCAACAAATACTCTATGGCCGCATGATCAGTGTAGATAATCACTTTAGATCCAATGAGATAAGATCTAAACTTCTCTAATGCATAAACTATAGCCAAAAATTCATTTTCCGTAGTGGCATAATTCAATTGAGCTTCATTCAAGACTTTACTAGCATAGTAAATGGCATGAAATACCTTTTCCCTTCTTTGGCCTAACACAGCACCTATGGCATAATCACTGGCATCACACATAAGCTCAAAATCTTTACTCCAATCCGGAGCCACAATCACGGGAGCAGAAATCAAGCTTTTCTTCAGAACATTAAAGCTTGTACACATTCTTTACTCATCACAAATGGCGTCTCCTTGACAAGCAAATTACTCAACGACTTAGCAATCTTTGAGAAGTCTTTAATAAATCTTTGATAAAATCCAGCATGGCCTAAGAAACTCCGGATTCCTTTTACATTCATAGGTGGTGGAAGTTTTTCAATAACCTCCACTTTTGCTTATCCACTTTAATCCCCCTGGCTGAAATCTTATGTCCCAAAACAATCCCTTCTGTCACCATGAAATGGCACTTCTCCCAATTCAAAACAAGATTTGTTTGAACACATATTTTAATAACAGCATCCAGGTTGATCAAACACCTCTAAAAGGAATCTCCAAACACCGAAAAATCATCCATGAAGACCTCTATACTTTTCTCCATAAAATCTGCAAAGATTGCCTGCATACACCTCTAAAATGTGGCTAGGGCATTTTTCTGTAAGCAAATACACCAAAAGGACATGTAAAGGCTGTCTTTTCCTGATCTTCTAGGTCCACCACAATCTGATTATATCTAGAATACCCATCTAAGAAGCAATAATAAGCTTCGCCAGCCAATCTTTCTAACATCTGATCCAGAAAAGGCAAGGGAAAGTGATCCTTCCTAGTGGATGTATTTAACTTCCTGTAATCAATACACATCTACCACCCAGTAACTGTCCTTGTAGGAATAAACTCATTTTTTTCATTGTATATCACTGTCATCCCTCCTTAATTTGGAACCACCTGCACTTGACTTACCCATTTACTATCAGAAATTGGGTAAATGATATCGGCTTCTAAAAGCTTCAATACTTCCTTCCTCACCACCTCTTTCATAACAAGATTAAGTCTCCTCTGTGGTTGAGCTACTGGCCTATAGTCATCCCTCCATAAGAATTCTATGCATGTAATATATGGGACTTATACCTTTAAGATCTGAAATTGACCACCCTATAGCACCTTTATTAGCTTTCAAAACCCCCACCAACTTCTCTTATTCTTCTGGAGATAATGAGTTTCTAATAATGACTGGCTTTCCTCCATTATCTTCTAAGAACACATACTTCAAATGAGGTGGTAACTCTTTCAACTAAATCTTACTTTCTTTAACTTTCTCCTTGGGCTCAATTTTTTCAAAACTAACCTTCTCTGTTGGAGTTTCTTTTGATGCCTCCAAATCCCTAACACATCCTTCAATCAATTTTTCCTCTTCTTCATTCAAATCTTCAAATTCATTAATAAGAGTTCTTTCCAATGAAGATGCATCACGTACCCAAGTCCCTTGCATCATACAGAGTTCATCTACAATGTCTACTTGAAAGCATGCTTTATCATCTTTAGGATGTGACATTGCTTGAAACACATCAAAATCCACCTCTTCATCTTGCACTCTGACTTTAAGTTTGCCATTTTCTACATCAATCACGATCATGGCCGTCTTCATATATGGTCTTTCAAGAATCAGAGGCGCATCTCCATTCTCCTCCATCTCCATTATGACAAAATCCACTAGAAACAAAAATTTATCCACCTTTACTATTACATCTTCAGCCACTCCATATGGATATTTGAGAGATCTATCTGCCAATTGAAGAGTCATCCTTGTCGGCTTAAGTTCCAATCCTTTAATTCTCTTGAACATAGAGAGGGGCATTAAATTAATGCTAGCTCCCAAATCAATCAAAGCTTTTCCAACTTCTAATTCCCCTATGGTACATGGAATGGTAAAACTCCCTGGATCTTGCAATTTAAGAGTAACATTTTCTGTATGATTGCACTGCAGTTACCTTGCACCTCAATAATTTCCTTCTCAATATACTTTCTTTTCTTCATGAGAAGTTCTTTCAAGAATTTCGCATATGATGAAATTTGCTGAAGTGCCTCAGAAAACAGTATGGTAATTTCCAACTTCTTAAAAATCTCCATAAATCGCTCAAACTATTTTTCTTTTTCCTTCCTTGAATATATCTAGGGATAAGGAAGGGGCTTTTCAAACTCTTTTTCCTTTAATTTTTCAACCTCTTCTTTCTTTATTTCTCCCTCAACTCTCATTTTTTCACTCATCACACTTTCTTCTTCCTTTCTTTTCTCCCTCTGATCACTCTTCTTTTCTTCATTCTCTTTTTCTTTCTCTCTTTTCTCAATTTTTCTCTCCTTTAGCACTCTACCACTCCTAGTAACAATAGTCTCACATTCTTCCCTTGCAGCATTTCTCACATTCCTCTCACACCCATGCTCTTCCAATCTAGTGTTCATGTCCTCCAAGCTTTTAATCTAGTCTCCAATCTACATTTTTCCTAAACGGCATGACTTGTGGCTGCTTTTGAATTCTTGAAATTTTTCTAATTTCCTACGGTAGTAAAGAAAGTTTCTATATAATTGTCTCCAACTGTTGAGTGATCATCTTATTCTGCTCCAATATAACATCATAATTTTGTGACAGTGAATTTTCCTGTTGTTGGATAATATCAGCACTTTCACAGTTCATCTCATCGTTACTAGTCGCCATATTCTCTATAAGCTCATAAGCTTCCTTAACAGTCTTATTCTTAATACTACCTCCAATTACTGCATTCAACATAAGTTTGGGCTGTGTACTAAGATCTCCAAGGAACGCAAGAACCAAAGTTGTCTTATCAAACCCATGTACAAGTGTCTTTCTCATCAATCCTTTGAATCTGTCCCATGCCTGACCTAGGGTTTCCTCCATGCCTTTCTGAAGGAAGATATCTCAAACTTTCCTTGATTGATTTTTGATTGTGGAAAGTATTTACTCAGGAATTTAGATGCCACAGCCTCCCACGTTTCTACTTGTAAAGAGAATTGTTGCTGCCATTGACGATGTTGTAACTCCTCCATGTATTTGATACAAGATAACCTCGTATCCATGACCCGTTGAACAAGTTCGTCAAAATTTATGTTCTCCTTGAGTGGAGTGATTTGCTACTCAACAACTTGCCCAAATTTGCTTTGATCCATGTTTGAGTGAGGTTCCCACCAGTGGTTGAAATTATCTTGATAGAATTGAGTGCCCATATAGTCAAATTCTTGTTCGTACTCCATCCTGCAAACACTAGGCACAAAACCCTAAAAAAACATTTATTAGAACAAAAATAAAAATAAACACAAAAATCATGTTAAAGTTAATCAAATTCACACTACTAGAAAAGTTAAACATATGAGTCCCGGGCAATGGCGCCAAAAACTTGTTAACATCCTGACAAGTGTACCAGATCGTATCAAGTAATAAATAGACGGTAAGTCCGAATATCGTTACCCAAGGGACTCTTAGGCCTAGAGGTTCATGTGAACTGATTTCATCAGACTTGAATGAATAATAATTTGATTTTGTAATGCAAAGACGAAAATAAACATGTATGCAAAAATGTGATCAATTGACAGATAAAGATATGGATGAATGGTGTTGTTGGGGTTTACGGTTTCATCCTAATCCACCCTCCTATATCTACTATTCTTATTAAATTCAACTTTGTTATCAATGTTCATGCAACTTTCTAATTTACTCTAAACTCGATTCCTCAGCGAAGAGAGCCTATATATTCCCAATTACTAGTTTACTATTCCTAGTCTCCCTAGTAATTAGTCACGCACTAATGATAGAAGCTTAAAGTAATTGACTATCCTATTCCTATTCCTAGGTAATATTTCATAATCAAGACAATTCTCCTCATGTCTAGATTTCCCCGTACGTTCCCATATCGACAAAATCAATGATCATGACATTGGATGAGTTAAACAATGCAAGCTTTGAATTCAGAGAAGAAAACTCAAACTATTGATAATGAAAGTATATGAATAAAATAAGAACTTCAATATAAGAGAGTTTCAAAAGGATCCGCAACAAAAAAGGGTTTAGTTCACCATTGTCATGGTGAAACTATATGAATTGAATGGAAAGAATGAAAAGATAAACTCTAGATTTGGTACATTGGAGCTTTCGCATCCAAAAGCCACCTCCAAGGAGTGTAGAGAGTGTTTTGTCGTCTTTCTCTGTCAAAAGATGACCTCTAAGGGTCATCTGGGGTCTATTTATAACTCAGAATAATAACAGAAAATAGGCCCAAGGCCCAAGTACACCGGTCAGCGGTAGGTTCAGCACTTGAGTCCATCCTCAGCGTTCACATCCAGGTGCTTGGCGGTGTTGTTACTATCGAGGCCACCGCTCAGCGGTGGATTTGCGCTCAGCGGCAGATGCAGCTCTTCTTTGGTGCCTTCTTGCATATTCTTTTAATTCCAATCCCTTCTTACTTCAGTATCCTTCATCCAATTTTCGTTAAGTCCTATCAAAACAAGGAAAACCAAGCATAATACCCATAAAACCACTTTTGACTCTCTTGTACCCTAACTAAGACAAAATGCATGATTTTAAGCCAGTTTCTAAGTCATAAAGGATGTGTTTTATATCAAAATTAAGTATGAAAATAACGGTTTTTGAACCGTTATCACAACCTCTACTTGTGCTTTTACATCTAGGAAAATTGGCATCATAATATCCTTCAAGATTGAAGCTTTTACTTCCTTTATAGCACAATCTGAGATTAGTTGTTCCCTTTAAATATCGAAATATGCATTTAACAGTACTAAGATTGGTTTCTCTAGGATCTAACTGAAATCTCGCACAAAGGCACACACTGAACATAATATCTGGTCCAGACATGGTGAGATACAAGAGTGAACCTTTCGTTTGACAATGTAGAGTGTTGTCCACTTTTGTTGAGCTTTCATCTAACCCTAGGCCAGTTGTTGGATGCATTGGAGTTTTCATCTTCTTTACATCATCCATTTTGAACTTTTGACGAGTTCCTTGATATACTTTATTTGATGGATGTAGATCGTGTCATCTTCTTATTTGATTTGTAGTCCGAGGAAGAACTTTAGCTCGCCCATCATACTCATCTCGAATTCTTCTTACATCATGATTGAGAAGTTTTGGCACAACTTTCCATCAATAGCACTAAAGATAATGTCATCAATATATATTTGAATGATGGTGAAGTCTTGATTGAAATTTTTCCTACAGAGTGTGGTTTCTCTTTGACCTCTCGTGAAACCATGCTTTATAAGGAAAAGACTTAACCTTACATACCAAGCTCTAGGGGCATGCTTTAATCCATACAAGGCCTTGTTATGTCTGAAGACGTGTGTGGGATTCGTTTGGCACTCAAAGCCATGAGGTTATTCCACGTACACTTCTTCCTTAATGTCATTGTTTAAGAATTCACTCTTGATATCCATTTGATATAGTCTAATTCCATTGAATGCCACAAATGATAAAAGAATTCGATGGCTTTTAACGTTGGTACTAGAGCATAGGTTTCTGTGTAGTCAACTCCTTCTTGTTGGGAGTAGACTTTCGCAACCAGTCTTGCTTTGTTCCTGATGAATTTCCCATCTTCATCTAGTTTGTTGCGATAGTCTCATTTAGCTTGACTACATGCTTTCTTTAAGATAACTCAACAAGTACCCATGCCTCATACTTCTTGAATTGATCGAGTTCTTGTTTCACTACTTCAATCCAAGAGTTGTCAACGATGTAGGTTGTTTGGTTTCCTTCTTTCTTTACTAGTATCGTTGAGTGACTCTTCATGTTGATTCTTGACTCGATTGTTGGGTGCTTTTAACGCATTTGCCTCCCTGTATAGATTGTCATTTACTTGCATTTTAGAGAAGGAGTCGTCTAGCTCTGACATATTTAGGTCAAGCTCATGGTTAAATTTCACATGAAGGACTTCCTCAACTTTCAAGGTTCAAGAGTTGTAGACTCTAAATGCTCTTGATGTTTCTAAGTAGCCAAGCATGATCCCTTCATCAATTCTAGAGTCAAATTCCCTATATTATCTTTAGTGTTTAATATAAAGCCTTTTGTCCTTCTATAATTCATAAGGTGTTTTATTGAGAATTTAGGGTTAACTGCTACTGCCCAGAAGTCTATAGGTGAGTTAAAAGTGTTTAACATAGTTCTGGCCATCTCTTGGAGAGATCTATTTTGCCTCTCAACAACTTGATTTTGTTGTGGAGTCCTAAGAGTTGAAAAATTATGCTTAATGCTAGAGTTTTCGTAAATTCTTTTCAATCTCTATCCTTTTATAGAGTTTGCAAAAAATGTTAAGATCCTCATCCTTATAAGTTAGAAATAGGACCCAAAAAATGTTTATCGCTCATAGACTCAATTCTTGTAGGTCCAAATAAATCTATATGAAGCAGTTCAAGAGGTCGTTTTGTTGAAATCATGTTTTTACTTTTAAATAATTATTTGACCTTGTCAGAAATGTTAGACCTATTTTTCTTACCAAGGGGGGTGAATTTGTATTTAATGAAAATGCTTCCTTTTTCTATCTTTTTGGAAATCTATATAATGATCTTTAACATGCAAGACAATAAAAAAAATAATGCAGTAAAGACTCAAAGGGTAGAAAACAAACACAACTTTTTATACTCGTTCGACCTCAATGCCTACATCTAGTGGCCTTTCAATCAACCTTAGATTGAGAGCCAATGCATTATAAATATAGAGGCACCTTCTCAATGTATCCTTCTATCTAACTTCAAATCTACTATAGTCAAAAACACAAAAAGAACAATCCTCTTTTTGCAACCACTTTGAGATAGCCCTCTCAAAGTCACAAGAACAACATGTTATCTTCCTGGCAACATGCACAGGGAAACCACAATCTCTTGATTGTAAACAAAGTTCTGATCAGGAAAGAAAACACCTTAATGTGCTTAAGTTGATCAGCCATTGAAGGTCCAAAACCACCTCTTCAAGAAAACTTCAAAGTTGCAAATCTTTTGTATCTTGATTCTTAGAGAACCAGCGTACCTGTAAAAACTTTTCTTGACTTTCTAATATCATAAATAAAAGTTCAAATGATCAAAAGTTGTTAATGCAGAGTATTTCGCGTAATTATATAGATTTCCTCATGATTTTAATCGATTACAAAATTAATGTAATCGATTACACATTTAATAGAGAAATACCAGAATTACATTAAAACAGATTTAACTGATTAAGCAATTAGTGTAATTGATTGCACATAAAATGTAAGTCAAAAAATTTGAAAATATGATTATTATGACAGTTAAGACTTATCATCAAAACAATTTTCAATGTGTACCAGATTTAACCGATTAAGCAGTGTAATCGGTTAAGTATAACACTTATACAATTTTGAAAACTTTTTTCTTCTCAAAACACATCATAACACATTGCAAATAGGTGCTAGCAAAGGCACGAGTTTTAATCGATTAGACATATAATGTAATCGGTTAAAACTTGTAACTTACCACGGTTTAAACACAAGCTATCTGGTGAACTTAATTGATTACATAACCGCTGTAATGGATTACTTCATATAGATATGCATTATGCAAGTGGTTTTAAATACATACTATAGATGTAAATACATGTATGACCATAGTAAGTATGCAAAGCAAACAGTTTAGGAAATATATGTTTGAACAATAAAGAAGCATTTATGTTGTTGTTATTGAAACATATATGTGTTGTCATCATCAAAAACAAAACCACATAAGGGATTGGGTTTAGCATTTACATTTCTCCCCCTATCAACAGAACTGTTTAGAAATCCTTACTTTTAGAAGATACAAGCACTACAAAAGATTTTATTGTTGAGTGGTATTTTTCGCAGTCCTTTAACGAGATCACAGTGTTGCAACTTTGAGATTAATCTCATACTTGCGTGTCCACAGTTTTATTCCATGCTACTGCCTCATCTTTCATAGATACCAAACATGAAACACTTTAAGACTACAATTCATCTAGGTTTATTTTGTACAAGTTACCTTGCTTGTTAGCTATAAATACTAAAGAGTTTTTATTATCTAATACCCTACATTGGCCTTTTTCAAAAACAACATTATATCCACTGTCACATAACTGACTTATGTTAAGCAGATTTTGTTTAAGGCCATATAGTAACAAAACATTATCAATGGACGAAAAAGGTTTGTACCTATCTTTCCAATTCCTATTGTTGATAGGGGGAACCTACCTTCTATACATTTTTGTTTTAAATGATGAATAGGCTTAAATGATTAGAAATGGTTTTAATCATTCTCACACAACAAAATGGCATAACAAATGTTTTAAATTATTAACATGTTAGTGCTAGATGTTTTAATTCATTCATGATTAGTGATATAATCCTAAAACATATTAAGAATCTAGTGTCTGGTAATTATAATCGATTACATAAGTTGTATAGTCTGTGAGATTAAGCCAGAACACTTAGAAATCTAAACTGGAGCAAATTATTATGTTATAATCGATTACATAAGTTACATAATCGATTAAAACAGGGAGTGAGGCATAATTTGTTATATAAGTAACATAATATGTTAAGAAAGGCAAATGGTTGACTAACTAAGGTAAGTGGCAAGATAATCGATTACGTAAGTTCTATAATTGATTAAAACTGAAAGCAAGGTCTAATCCATCATACTGATAGCCTAATCTATTAAGTCTGTTAGAAGAAGAAGTTATAGGCATAAGTATTGAAATAATCGATTATACATGTGTAATAATTTGTTAAAACAGAGGCAAAAGCATAATAGATTATGATGATAATATAATTGATTAAACTACACCAGGATTGAAATTTTCTATATAAACCTGACTCGAGACCTGTTCCATTAACGCTTTAATTTTCAAATACTGATATACTTTCTGAGTTTTGTGTACAGGGTCTCTCAAGAACTGTTGTTGACGGAACTCTAGCTTCATTGGTGATCATAGATTCAAAGATTCATTCAAGATCAAGTGGACTTCATTGTTGCTGATAAATCTGCACTTGAAGAGTGTGTTCTCATCAGTGTATCATTGTTTCTACAATGTGTAGCACTTGTGCGATTAGGCCAGGTTAGAGATTGAAAGGTGTTCATCTCTTGTAATGGGTTAGAGTGAGTTTTTTCCTCTCTTATTTGTTTTGTAATCTAATTTACGGGTGGTGAGGATAACAATTGAGAGTTTCATTGTACTGTAAGACCTAGGAAAAATAGGGGTTTAAGGAATAAAGTTTTGTTAAGACTTGAGTGTGTTTCTTTTAAGAGTTGTTATGTCTAATAAGGTGTTGTGTGAATATTTTTATTAGACCATAAGTATGTTATTCCACTAATGTTATTATTAATAAAGTGCAACACATAATTGATATGTTGATAATTGAGTGATTGATGCATGTGTGTGTGTGTGATATTATCAATGGGATGTGTTGGTTTGTTAATGGAAGGATGAATTAGGATTAAATGGGTATGGGTTCAATTCTAGGGAGAAAGGAAGTTAAAGAAAACCTTTGTTTTAATTGTATTTTTGCTTAGGGGAAAAATGATCTTTTACCTTTATCTAATTGGTGTAGAAATTAAATAAGGGGGTGTAGGAAGAAAAAGAGGTGTGAATTAAAAAAAAATAAAATAAAAGATAGTAAAGATTTAGATACTTTTGGTTTTTAAAATATAATATTATAAGTGAAGAGATATTAGAGATAAAGTTGGATTGTTTTATAAGTATTCAGTTATAGAGAGAGTGGTGGCATTTGTGTTTTAGAAACTCTAAATCAAATAGACAAAAGAGAATAAGACAGGCGATTGATGTTTTTGGAGAAGGAGAGACAAAGCAACAAAAACCCTTTGTGCAAAGGAAGATTGGTGGTGTTTTGGGTTGTAGATAAAGCCCTAGGATTGGCTAAAGTATGGGGAAGCTTACCTTTGTTTGTTTATGGTTGTATGTTATATGTTTTCTTGATTATCTTGATTGGTAATCCTTGTTTTGATACATATGTATATGATTATGATTATCTGTGGTTATTGTTGGGTAAAAGTTTATGTATGAATGGACATAGGGTTTATGTAATATTCGTTATGGGTTTTCTCTATGAATGTATTATGTATGTTTTGTTAGGCTATCCCAACAGAGGGTTTAATGCTAAGAGAGAACAAAGTTATGATTGCTTAGAGGTTTTCAAGAAAATATATGTTGTATGTGTTGGGTTATTGGGCTCCCTTACTATGTGGACAATAGGCCAAATAATGTGGACCATTATGTCTCACTTTGTTTTAGTGGAGATGGGTCAAAAAATTAGTAGGGCATGTTAGAGTCGTTTGAAGAGAGGGAAGAGCCAAGTGAGAGAGAAAGGAAGAGAAGAAGTCATTCCCGCATAACATAAAACCTACACTGGTGTTTTCATTGTTGTGAAGTCATTTACCATTGGATTGGGCTGATTTTTTTTATAGTGGGTTCCAGACGTATGGTCCTTCATTTTGACCATTCGGATAGTCAATCAGAGGTCTAGTTTAGGAGAAAACAGCCTCGCATCAGCAACTTTATTTTGAAGAATTTTCATCCTCTTGGTTCTCATTTGTAAGTATTATGTTTAGTTAATTTGGCTAATTGAAAACCCTATTTGGTGTTTTTGTTGGAGAGTCTTTTGCACCTTATTCTTAGGGGTATAACATTTCAATGATTGGATCTGGATGATTCAAGTGATGTATTATATGTCTTTGAGTATGATTACATGGTTATGTGATGCTTGAATGCATGTATGATGTGTTAACTATGTTTCCACATTATCTAGGGTTGATGTATATATGTTTGAATGCTTGAATCAAGTCCCAAATGTGTTTCGATTCGACAATAATCGATTATCTTTAGCTATAATTGATTATTAGCGCGTTGGTTTTAAGTGTGTTTTCGGGAATAATCGATTATTTGGTATGATAATCCATTATCCCTTCCTGCGCGATGTTTTTGGGTAAACTTCACTAAGATAATCAATTATCTCACATTGTATTTTTGTGAAAAATGATGAATTTGATGAAGAATGGACGTGGACCAAGCCTGAGAAGTTGTGGAACATGATGATAATCAAAGAATGAGAGTAATGGTTATGTTTAGGGTCAATTTTGACTTGTGATTGAGATCGGAGTATGAATAAGTGTTAGGATGTACCTTAGTATGTGATTTATGAGAATGAGAGTTGACGATAAGTTTACTTGTTATACCTAGTAAATCCTTGTTCTATCTGTGAATAAGTGCTTCTTTTTGCCTTATGTGCATTGGAAGAGTTGTTCGGGTATTGAGCCTTCCTTGGTGGTCGTGCATGGACGTCTGTTTGCCATCTTCTGAGGTGCTCAGTGGTAGCGGCCACGCAACCACGCCTGGTTGCCCTTCTCTGGGGTTCTGAGCGCCAGTTACACCACCGCACGCCTGATTGCTCACTTAAAGGGCGTTGATCGCATAGTTGCCCCACTTAGGGCGCTGAGCACCAGCGTCGTGGGCCTATGTGGTACTTTCGATCTATTTAAAGGCTTTTACGCATTAGGGTGGATATCTTTTGACAGCTGAAGCACAAAAAACCCTATTTTTGACCCTTTGGAGGCAAATTGGGCATGCGGGAGCGTTCCTTTTCTCTTTCTAGGGTTTCCATCTCATTTTTATTCTTCCATTGTAAGCCAAGGTTCTCCATGACAATGGAGAGCTAAATTCAGTTGTTGTTGGGGAAAGATGTAACCTCTGAATTTCATGTATTTGAACATGTTTTGAAAATCTATGCTTTTTTCATTGAATGTTAGTGATTTTCCCATATTCTTAATGCTTGTTATGTTTTGGCCATTCATAGCTTGATGATTGGATTTCTTTGTTATTGGGAAATACCTATGAACCATGATCTGGAGAATTTCACCTAAAGGGAATATTATTTAGGGATAGATATAGGACATTTGGATGTCTTAAGCTTCTGTTCTTAATGCAGAATTGGTTATTAGGGTTTCAAGGGATTGTTGTCTAATAATCAAGGCTAGGATTTTTATGCCAAGGTATTGGGTTCTAAGTAATTTTGTAAGTGACATTAATATTCCAATGAAGAAGATGAGTTCTAATATGCATGAAAGTGAAGTAGGTGAAATCTAACACTAACAACATCATCATCTCATATCATCCCAACACTATTCATTCATTCTTGTTTTAGCTTCAAAAGATCAATTTTACATTCCAGTTTTTATGCTTAATTTTATTGCATTTAAATTTCCTTCAATGAAATTGCTCTTCAGTCTTAATTAGTTAAGTTATTATACTATTGTTTAGTAACACGAGTCTCTTGGGAAACGATACTTGGTCTTACCATTTTATATTACTTGATACGATTCAGTACACTTGTAGAATCCTTAACAACTACCATGTGGTAGTTCCCTCTTACCCAAAATTAGGGTTTCGATGGTGGTTCTTTGGCATCTGATGGAGGCTTGATTTGTTTCAACCTTCTTCTCTAGCGAAGGTAAGGGTTTTGCATGGAGAAGACCATGGTGTTGCATTGGGTATTTGTTCTTATAGTTGGATTCATTGTTCGTCGAAGTTCTCGAAGGAGGTTGCTCACTATGCATCACGATTTGGGGTTTTGTAATTTGTGCTAGGAGTCACGATTTGGGTGTTGTTGTTTTGGGGTTTTTGTAGGTGTTGATTTCGGTGGTGTTTTGGGGTTTTTGTAGTTGTAGAGAAGATGACGCGAGGAGTTGTTATTTTGGTTTCTCAAGGGTTGTAGACGCGATGGTGCGAGGTCTACGGTGGTGAAAATTGTCGACAGTTGTTTCATGATTATGTGGTGCTTTCATGAAGTAGGGTTTCATGGTAGTGATGCGATGAATGAGATGATTTGCACTAGTTGGTTGATGGTAGCTAATTGTGATTGTATAGGTGCATCACGATGCACGATGGAGAATATAATTTGGGCTCGTGATGGTTGGTGGTTGGTGGTGGTCGGTGACAAGTACGAAGGATGCCATGGCAGCTAGGGTTTCAATGTTTGGGTGATGAAGACTATGTGGCGATATGTGATTAGTTCAAATGAGTGTGATATGAGCACCATTTGACATCATTTGAATGGATAAATTTAAATGTTGTAGATTAGGACACATGGCAACATTATATTGGCATATGATTTTATGAGTGGTAGGGGGTTAAAATAGAAAGATTAAGGGGTGTATAGGAGATTTTATGTGGCCCATTTCTGAAAAATGTAATGTATAAGTAAAACTTAGGGGTGTATCATAGATTGTTTCCAAAATTTCTAATTTTAGACTTATTTTGTAACTCTGAGCAATTTAATTTCATGCTTTGAATGAATCAAAATTTAACTTCAATTGCATCAATAAACATTAGAATATCCAAAAGTAATTTATGCAACTAAAAGTAATTTTTTAAGATCTTTTAATTCACAAACTCGATTAGTCCAATTATCACCAATCTTGTTTATATCAATATTTTAAACATAAAAATTCCATCAAAAATTAGAAATTAAACCTAAAACGTGGGCATAAATATAAACTTATCACGGCCAGAAGAAACCAGCTTGTAGGACCTTTGCAATTGTCCTTTCTCCACTAAAATGACCTCCATAAGGTGAATTGTGACAATGTCATATGATGTCTTTAATGTCATCTCCAAATAAGCACCTTCCTAATAATCCAGCATAAATTTTAAACAAGTATGGATCATACCACACAAAATGTGTTTCATCCTTTGAGTAGTCTTTGTTTTTTATGCACATTGAATTCAGGTGGAATGAATCTTGCTGCCTTATAGTTTGCTATGTGAGCAAACGATGGTCTCTCCTTCACGACAAAAAGCTTATCATTAGGGAATTCTTGTATTTCCAACTCTTTTTGTGTTATCTCTTCATTCTTTAAGAAAGAAAGGAGAGGAGTGCTTTGCATAAGCTAGAAGTGCTTGTTAGCAAAATGATAAAGATGAAGTTTTGATGATGCCCAAATCAAGTCAAGATTTATCAAGATTCATGAGGATCCTTTGAAGACTTGTTTTTGTTAGAAAAAGCTTTTGTAATAATTGTAGTTTGATGTTTAGGACTTAGATTTGTAATAGGTTTTGATTCTTGTACTCTCATAATTTATATTTGCTGTTCAGAATCAGAAACGCACGATTTTAATCGATTAAATCAAGTATTAATCGATTAAAATGTTAAAGGTGCTGAAAACTCAACTGGAAAGGGAATAATCGATTAATACCTTTTTTAATCGATTAACTAATCGATTAATCATGAGAATAATCGATTAAAACTAGCCGTTGGAGTTTTCTGGTTTTTGAAAATTAGTCGTTGCACTCAATTTAATCGATTAACAGTAATATTAATCGATTAAAAGCGTTAAATGACCAGTTTCGAAGAACGGAAGATTTTTTGCTTGACTCTATATATAGTCTCTCTTTATCCATCATCAAAAAAACTCTTCCCTTGTGCTTAAGAACTAATAAACTCTTGAGAAATGTGTGTTCTTGTTCGGCTTGTGAAACTCTTGTCTGTGGAGTTGGTGAAGTGCTGCTACGGTGACAGAGGAAATAGTCCGTTCATCCTTGGTGCGTCTAAGGAGGTGTGTGGAAGAGGATCATCCTTCGTGAAGTATTCGGAGGAGGTGTCTCATCCTTTGCGAAGACTGAAAGGAGGTGCAGGTTCATCTCTTGTGGTATCAAGAGAGGTGGTTTCTAAACTTTTACAAATTGTTTCTTTGTGATTGTAATTTGTAATTGTTTTGTGATTAGTGAACTATTTATCTTGGTTCGAGATAAGCAACTGGACATAAGATTGGTAAGATCCGAACCAGTATAAAACTCATCTGTGCAAATTTCTCTCAACCTTACTCTTGTTATTTATTATTTATTATTTGCGTAGTAAGATAAATTAAGTAGAAATTAAAAGGCACACGTTTATATTAAAAACCCTCTTGGTTTGTTATTCCATGCTAATCATTCCGCTGCAGCCGCTTTGACAGTGCTGGAAAAAGTATTATGAGATCAAAAAGCACAAAGAGAGTAAGAAAAGGACGAAAAGGAAATAAAGGAGGGATAAGATCAAGAAAAAATAGAGAAAAAAGAAAATTAAATAAGAGAAAGAGAAGAGCAAGAAAAGAGAGAAAAAGAAGAAAAAGAAAAGAGAGAAAATAAATAAGAAAAGAGAGAAAAACAAGGAGAAGAGAAAAAAAAAGAAAGAAAAGAGACAAGAAATAGAAAATAGAGAACAAAATTTTGACTCCTTATTGGAAAAACATGATAACTCATCTCTTATTGTGTTGTTGCCTAGGGAAGATTTGTTTATCAAGGAGCAATGACATCAATAATGGGAAGAATAAAGGATAACAGAAACATAAGACACAAGCTTAGAAATAAATGAACATGTCTTTACTATTAGGCCAGCTTGTTTGTCCATTTCTTTGAATAGTCAACATCATTCTATTGGTTTGGTTGTATATAGCACAATTATTTTGAAACTGTTTGATATCTTTTGCAAATGGGTCTTCGACCTTAGCAGCAGACCTCCAAACCTTGGATAATAAAAGATTCGCCTATTCTAGGATACAAATCCCATTTTAGCTTACCTAGACTTGTGTTCTTTGACTTGCTTTGTGTTTTTGTGTATGATATTCTAGAATTCCTCAACGTGTTCTTTTTAAGAAGGGGAGGATGATGAGAGCTCAACCATTGAAGGAGATGCATGTAGAGATATGACAATCAATGCAGAAAGCATGAAAGGCTATAAGCAAGCATAACCTAAAGCTAGAAATTATTTCCCAATGCCATAGATGTAGGGGCAATTGCCGCCCAACGGTAGTACTCACACCCAACGGAACGTGTAACTCAACAACACTCACTTTTGCTTAATATTTTGGTTATAACTTTCTCCACAGGCACACAGGACTTTAATTTGACTATAATAACGTACTTTTTCATACTTCTAAGATAATTGTAGTTTAATTTTTAAAATCAACCAGAATTTGTAGATGAGGTGGTGCCTAGTGAGTAGGAATGGCGCCCGGTGTGTGCTTACACGTCTCAAAAGTCCTGCACATGTTATTTTGCATTTTCTTTAATGAAGTCTTATAGTTAGGGGATACACCTTGCTTAGTTTGATCTAATTTTAGGTCAATTGAGCCACCACTAAAAATAGGGGATTGATTTTGTTTGTAAGACAAATTTGATGATATTAAAATGATATTTTCTTTGCACCCTAAGTGTGTCAAATTTCACATATAGTTTTATCTTAAGTGTTCAGCTTAAGTAGTGACTCCTCATCACTCATCTTGGTGTTAACTCCAAGTGGTGTGGCTTCCTCTACTCATTCCATTCTCCCTTTCGATTTGCCCATTCTATTCTTACATTCAACCTCACTCAATTTCTAGCTCACTCACATTCTTTATTCTTTGATTTTTCCTAATTCCAATTTGTGTTTTCAATTGTGCATTTGTTTTATTGGTTTAATCTTCTCTTTTCATTCCAATACACCGATTGATTCAAGCGTATTTCCCTAAGTTAGAAAATTTTGAAATTGGAATGAAAACCTATTTCTTATCAATTTCAAACAACATGGCCATTTCTTGTGAAACATGGTTTGCCTTCTTAACTCCAGTCATCTTATTCGTTATAGACACCGTACATTCTTTCTTCACATAATATATATCGATCTCACGGTGAGTGGCACAATGTTCTTACAAGACCATATATATCCCACAAAGATCTTCATGAACTACTTTAAACATTTTCAAACTTCACACTTTCAAGTCGAGATATCCTAGGTCAAGTCCTTCCAAGTCAAAAAGGGCGTGTTCTTGCAAAAGATCCTATAACACTTAAGTCAACAATGTACGTCAAATGGTAATAAATGTTGTAATAATGGAACATAATTAATTTATCTTATGTACTTGCTATTTATAGTGTACTTATGGATTTTACATCGATGGGCCTACTCTACGAGGTTAATCACCTTAGTTAATTTTCCTATTACTCTATTAATGTGTTTTAGCCATGATCTTAATTTAATCACAGTTACCATTGTTGTTAAGTCTTGGTTGACATGATATCATGTTATGTTAGCAAACTGTAGTAGGCCGAGATAATCTCGGGTTAGGTGATCGAGATGATTTCAGATTTGTATAGTACATCATCTATTTGAAGGGTTCTCTTTTTGCACTTTAAAACTAGGGTGCATTACATGAGATCTCTAAAAAACAGCTACTTCAATTGTATAGGATGTGGTTGAGGACTTTTTATAGCAAGGTCTCTCGAATGCAACAAAAGATGAGAAAAGTAAAGAAATATATCTACAAAAGAGAAAATACATATATCGGATTACATATTTTTTGAAATATAATATTTATCAAATTGACAATCTGAAATATACATCTAAATTTAATAACATATTTCAAATTACACATTTCAAAAAATATTTTTTATATTTCGAAATGTCTAATCTAAACTATCTCATTGAATCTAATAATATATTTTAAATTGTTTAATCCAAAATGTATGTTTATAAGATGTTCCAAAATCTTTAATCCGAAACATGTGTCCAAATTTGACAATATATTCCCAATTATGTAATTGTAACTTACTTAAAACTTATAAATGCTACACCCCACGAAGAAAGGTGCAAGCGAATCCGTGAATGAGAAATTAGAGTTTTAAAGCTTTTAATAAATTTTTAATAAGGGTAAAATGAGGATATGATAATTTATGGGGTTACAAGAAAAAAGGTGCAGAAAGAATTGTCCAAAAATGAGTCGTAGGTATTGGGCGTAGTCATGTTTGCTTAATATTTTCTCAACAACTTTTTCTTCCAGTACGTAACAATTTCTTTGAGCACCACCTTTCAAAATGTCCATTTTGCGGTTACAATTAGTAATTATGAAAAAAGAGGAAGCTATGGCCTTTATCAGGTTTACTCAAGCCCTTCTCAAATTGGTTAAAGAAAACAAAATTAACTGATTTTAATGAATTTGATCTGTTTGGTTTTCATAATTTTCGTGGACTCAAAGAAAAAGAAACTAAAATAAATTTATTAAAACAATAATATATATATATATATATATATATATATATATATATATATATTAAATAAGTTATATAAAAATTTATTTATTATTTTATTAAATTATAATTTATATCATAATAATTATTCCTATTTTAGTATATTTTGAAAATTATATATAACATTAATTTTAATTATATAAATAAAAATAATAAGTGTATGTTAATATACAAACTTTTTTACAAATGATTTATGTAAAAGGAAATTTGAATCTAGTAGTGATTTTGAAAAATATAATTAAAGATATTAAACTTGGGTAGAAGTTACACAATGAAATTAGATTATATATAGAGAGAAGGAATGTTTTTGTGAAAGTAGATTTTAATCTAACCGTTCATGTCGAAACAAAAGATTATTTAATTAATAGAAATTAAATAAGTTGATGTGTCACAAAATTTACAATGATAATTTATACTTATATATAAATATATGAATAACATTTTCCTTTTGTTCTCCATATTTATTTTTCAAATTTATCCTTTAAATAATTTTTTTAAAATAAAATAATTATTTTAGCAATTTTATCGATTCTTTAAATTTAACTATTTTCTTAATTTGAGTTTTAAATTTAACCATATTTTTAATTATAAAAATACTTATAAAATAAATAAAAATTATTTGTAATAAAATTAAAAAAACTATTTATATTTAATATCATAATTATAATAAATATTATAATAATTTTATTAATTTTTATTATCATAAAAAAACATAGTAGCACAATGTTTTTACAAATATTACATAAACAGATTCCTTCTTTTAAAATTCTGTTTTCAATTTTACCCTTTAAATATTTTTCAAATCAAAATAATTATATTACCAATTTTATCTTTTATGTAACTGTTTTCTTTTTAGTTTAACCATTTTTCTTTTCATTCCAGGAGTTTTTTTTTCTAAAATTTATATTTTTTAAAACTAAAATAATTATTATAATAAAAATTTATTTATAAAAAATAATATAGTTAAATATGTTTTTAATTTTCTTAAATTTAAGTAAAAATTGGAATTAGTCTTCTTTGAAACTTTGATCTAATTAGTCTCCTACCTTTATAAATATATAGATTTAGACCTTTTAACTAAATTTTGACAGATTTATTTAAAGTTTCAAACCCGTTTCGTGATAATATTTAAATTATTTACACTGTTTAACACATTTTTGTGAAAATATTGATTGCAAAACATGTTTGAAATATAAAATAAACTTAAGAAACATTGATTAAAATGACTAAATCAATACAGTTCATAAAAATTATTTAAATTTACACTAATAATTATAATAATAATAATTTTATTATTTTTTTAATGATAAGAAGATGTAAACATACGTACGCGCTCTTATAATAGTAGAAACACATGCATTACGCGCATATATCAATTTTTTTATTCAAAAAAAAATTAATACAATTATAAAATAATTTTATTAAAAATTATTTTAAAAGTAAATCATTTGCATAATTTTTTATTATAAATAATTATTTAAATTTAAAAAAGTAGTTATTAAAAATGATATAATATAAAATAATTATTAAAATTTATCAAAATAATTAAAACTGAATTAACAGTGTTAGAGTCTAGAAAATCATGTTTTAAAATTGGTAATATGAAGAGTTAGAGTCATCGACGCAAGGTGAAGCAAAACTTTTTTTCTTAGGCCATCATGGAGCACCTCTAGTATATTAGGAGTATTTAGACCTTGTATTACGGGTCAAGTAGTAGTGTAGGATTTCTTGTTAGGCATTGTATTAAGGGCCAAATAATGTAGTATTTTTTAACAATTTTGCTTAAGTTGTAAGGCAATATTTGCGCCTAGCTTAAGCTAATGTTGAATGATTAGTTTTGTAACCCTAGCTTAAGTTGTAAGGCAATATTTTCACATGGTACTTTACGAGTGGAGAGTTTTTCTAAAACTTAGAGTGTCACATGTCAAGCTCTCCTTCACCAAGATATGATTTTTAGGGTTTTGGTCTACTTTGGAGACACCTTAATTTATAAATAGAGGTATCTCCTCTCTTGTAAACCCACTTTGAGAATTATAATGTTATGCTGCCAAAATATTTGTCCAACCGTATCTTTTCTCAAGTCAAGGCTAGAGCATCCCATGTGATCTCCTTTAGGAACCCTTCTCTAGAGTTGGCCCAACCTCTCAAGAGAACCACCAAACACCTCTATCCTACCACAAACATTCATAAACCGAGAGCATTCTCTCCATCCACCCCTTACATTTGCATCAACCACACCTTCATGGTCTCATCTTCATGCTTTGGCCTAACCTAGCTTAAGGAGGAGTCTATCATTTGGTATCAAGAGATTTGGTTCTATAAAGGCTAAGTTTCTTGGTCCTACCTATCTTATTTCTTTTATTTATTCTCCATGTGGTGTTCTTTATTGTCTCATTTTCAAGTCCAAATTATGTTGTTTTCATGGTTCTAGTATTTTTCTTTCTTTGGAATCACTCACATATTTGCTTTAGTATTCCATATATTTGTGTTGTTTATGTGCTTTTATATTCTTTTGAGTCTTTCTTCGTATATATATATATATATATATATATATATATATATATGTATGGTTTGGTTTTGAAGTTGTGTTGGGTCATTTTTATTTTTAAATTCATCCATGTTGTGTAGAGTCATGTGTAGTCATTTTTTAAGTTCAAAAAATCACAAAAAAATATGTTCAATTTGGATTTCAAAACTGCACTATATACATCCATTTAAGTGATTTTACTTTGCATTTTTAAGTTCATACTTGTCATTAGTCCATTGGCAACTTTCTATTTTGTTTGTTTGAGTTTCACGCTCTATTGTGATTCTAGTAGGTTTTTATTCCATTTTGTGCCCATGAACTTTTGAACTTCCAACTGTGTTTTTTAAATCTGATTTTTTATGTGTAGTCACTAGTTCAGGAAAGGCCTTTAACGTCATGCACATAACGTCTGACCACCAAAAATCTAACATTAAAAATGACTAGTGGCAGCTTCATAAATAAAAAAGCTATTTAGACATCGGCTATAAAGGGGCCCCGACGTCTAAATACGTATACACGTCAGCCCCCTCAATGGACGCCATAGATATGTGGGAAAAAAAATATTTTTTATAGGCTTTAGACGTTCGGGGTCATGGAGGCCGACGTCTAAAGCCTATTTACAAGTCGACCCCCAACATTGGATGCCAAAATGGTCTGCTACAAAAACCAAAAAGTCATTTTTTGACTTCATTTAGACTTCCGATCCTGCCACCCCGACATCTACAGCGTATTTAAACATCGGCCCCCCACCCCCAGACGCTAAATGGCTTACAGAAGTAACCTAAAAGTCACCATTCGATTGCCCTTAAACGCCTGTCACTCAGCCCCAACATCTAAATAGGCTTTAGATGTTGAAGCCCCCCCCCCCCCCACAAAAAAAAAAAAAAAACGGAGACCAAATGAGTCCGCCAAAATTAATATTGTAAACTCATTACACGTCGGCTAGGTAGGGGAACTGACGTTAAAGGCATTTAGACATCGGTTGGGAGGGGGTCCGACGTCTAAAGATCTGTTATTACCAACCTGCGGTAGCGAGCCAATAGTTACACACATTCATTGTTCATCATCTTCCTCGCATTTTCTCTCCTTCGCATTGCATTTCAGGTTCGATTTTCTTTCATTTGCACCGTTTAAAATTAGTTTTACTCCGATTACATTACTCTTTGATTGTTAGTTTTTGTGTATGCATGATTAGGTATGCATGTGATTGAGTTGTTAGTTATAAAATATATGAATTTTAGTTTTAGGAGATATGATTATTTGATGTGATTTTGCATTATTTGATAAAGTTTGTTGTGTTATTATGATTGACATGTTATGTTAACATTTTACATTGAAATTTCGTAAAATATTGTTGAGTTAATTTTGAATATATTATAAGTATGAAATAATTGAGTGAAATTTAGTTCACGTTTGAGATTTAACACAACTGATTAATCTTTTAATCGTTTGTATTAAATTTTGAATTGCTTGATCGGACAGTTTTGGAAAATTATTTTTCATAATTTGCTATAACATGCACGTTGGAGTTTATGGATAAGATTGATAAAATTTTGATTCAGATCATTTGTGTTGTTCTCCGGATGCGTATTTGATTGTGGTCATCCCTGACCACACTCATTTCATGTATTTCAGAGACTAATGCGAAATGCTGCCGAGATCTTATCAAATTTATCATGTTAAACTTCTTTGCATGTGTTTTAGCAAATTATGAAAAAGAATTTTTCTGAATGGGTAGGGCCTAACCTTGTGAGAGTTAAAAAATTGAGACTGATGAAGTATATTACGAATATAGTATGGATCGAAATTGAATGAATGAACGTTGCATTAGTGAAGAATATGAAAAGGGTGTTTCGGAGTTCTTGTAATATGTTGAACAAAATGCAAAGTCTGTGAACGAGACATATGGGAACTTAAGTAGCAAACACAGTTCAAACAATGGAAGAAAATCAATGAAACATTTCCAAAATTTGGTGCAAATCCAAAAACTTAAGACTTGCACTTGCAATTGATGGTATGAATCCTTATGGGAACTTAAGTAGCAAACACAGTTCATGGCCAGTTATGTTGATGATATAAAATCTTTCTCCTTTGTTGTGCATGAAGAGAAAATATGTGATGTTGTCCATGATGATATCATGTCCTAGACAACCCAGAAATGACATTGATGTTTACTTGAAACCTTTAATTGATGATTTGAAAATGTTGTGGGAAGAAGGGGTTGAAGTCTTCGATTCATATGTTCAAGAAACTTTCTGTTTATGTGCAATGTTGTTTTGCACTATAAATGATTTCCCAGCATATGGAAAGTTGAGTGGTTACATTGTTAAAGGTCATTTTGCATTTCCATCTGTGAAGAAAACACTAGTTACCTTCAATTGAAGCATGGTCAAAAGACGATATATACAAGACATCAAAAATTCATTCCTTGTAATCACCCTTACCGTAAATTAAAAAATGAATTTAATGGAAGTGTTAAGGATGAGATTGTGTCCAAACCCCGCAATGGTGAAGAAGTGTACAACAAATTTGTTAAAATAGTATGGCTTAGTTTCTCACACCAAAAGGGGGGGGGGGAGGGCAAATTGGTGAAACTAAAAAACAATGTTCTTTTAAAATCTTTTTCGCAAAAGGTGATGCCATGAAAACTTTCTTGAAACACAAGGAAAAAGAATTTCTAATGCAGCATAATTAAAGTCGATTTAGTACAGAATAGAGTCGACTAAAAATAAAATTGTAGGGATCAGAGAAATCAAACACTGGTTTTTATACTGGTTCAGCCAACTTGCCTACATTCAGGGTCCTTCCAATCACAAAAAGCAAATACACTATAATGATCAAGGTTTTTACAAAAGGCTTTTATAGAGACCTCACGTCAAATATATAAAACACCTATTTAACCCTCTAATCAAAATATAGGCATATAAACACAAGACTAGCTGCAAGAGTCCCCTCTTCTGCTGTCTCAACCCCTTTGAGAAACCCCTCAAAGTCAAGAACGCATCACGCTCTTCTTCCTATAATCACAACAGGGAAACAACCCAATCTTTAGTAGTTTGCAAATCCTGATCTTGCAGTAGACACCTCAATGTGTAGATAGATTAAACTTTCAATGCACAACAATCCTGATCTTCAAGAAATCACAAGTAGATGATCACCACAGTCTCTTCTTTGATTCTTGGATCTTTTTCACATTCTGTAAGACAATACTAATCTGAAAGATATCACAAAAATATTAGAATCAAAAAAACTTCTTATAGAAATCAAATTCATGTCAATTTATAGACAATCACAAGTTTGACGCATTTTAGTCGACTTTTCTACTAATGCAGTCGAATATAACAATACAGTTATGGCAGTTAGTAGCAATCAATGCAATTAATTGAATTCGCAATTAATGAATTTGATTAACATTTAGTGCTTGGTCAAAGAAATTAAAAATATGACCATTAGACAGTTTATGTCAAGCATTAACAGAATTTCAAAACATAACAGACTTAGTCGAATATAGTATACATATAGTCGACTTTGTAACAGTATAAAACATAGTTTTGAAAAACTTTCTCTTTGAAAAAATCTCATAGCACACTTTGAAAAAATTATGTGCAAATACACGAGTTTTAAAAGACTTACCCCATAATGAAGTCGACTTAAAATTGTTGTTTTGCCACATAATTTAAAGTTCAACATTAGTGCACGTGGTTTTTCTTTTCCCAAAATATGTGTTATGCATTCAAGTATGAAATCACATATATCACAGGGAAATGCAAACAACACAACAACATCATAATCATGTTCCCATATAATCATATAACATGAAAGCAATGAACATGTAACACATGATACACATGTGTTATTAATTATGTGTTGTCATCATAAAAAACCAAAAACTCTGAGATTGTGGGTTCAGTTAAACCAGTTCTCCCCCTATCCACAATCTCAACAGAAGTCAAAAACATTGACATTGTCTTCGAAAAATATCACAAAAAGACCATTGAGAAAAACATTTGGAAGAAACGATCAATATTTGTTAATCTTCCATACTAGTGTAAACTTGATGTAAGACATTGTATATATGTGATGCACGTCAAAAAAATGTTTGTGATAGTGTCATCGAAACTTTATTAAATGTGAAAGGGAAGACTAAAGACGGAATAAAAGCACGACAAGATTTAGCTGAGATGGGAATCTATTCTGAGTTACATCTACAATCAATTGGAAGACGCACCTATCTGCCCCCAGCCTGTCACACTCTTTCTAAAATAGAAAAACAAAATTTTTGTAAGTGTTTAAGAAGTGTGAAGGTTCCACAAGGTTATTCTTCAAATATTAGTAACCTTATTTCTATGCAAGAGTTAAAGTTAGTTGGTTTAAAGTCTCACGATTGTCATGTATTGATGCAACAATTGTTACCATGTGTTATTTGAGACATATTACCTGCTTCTGTTAGAGGTATTCTGACACGTCTGAGCTTGTTCTTTAATGCCATTTGCAAGAAAGTTGTTGACCCTCAAGTTTTAAATGATTTGGAAAATGAAGGAATAAGACTATTGTGTGAATTGGAAATGTATTTACCACCTTATTTTTTTTGATATCATGGTTCATTTGATTGTTCATCTAGTCAGATAAATTCGAATATGTGGGTCAATTTTCTTAAGGTGGATGTACGCTATGGAGAGATACATGAAGATTTTAAAGGGATATGTCAAGAATCAATATACACCAGAAGTTTTAATCGTACATTGCAGAAGAAGCCATTGAAGTTTGTTCAAGTTATATGCCAAGTTGTGAACCAGTAGGACTTCCTAAGAGCACACATGAAGGAAAATGTGAAGGTAAGGGTCTTCGAGGTGTGAAAATTGAAAGTGTCAGTAAAAAAGAAGTTGATCAAGCTCATTTGTACATCTTAAACAACACTATTGATGTGATTCCTTACATTTCTGAACTCGTTAATGAAATAAAGTCACCACACCAAAGAATGAGTGAAAAATGGACTCTTAATGAACATATCAAAACCTTCTTACAATGGTTTAAGAAAAAGATTTATGCGACTCCAAATGTTTCTAAAAGTCTATTGAGGCTAGCTCGTGGGTCAAACACATATGTGATTACATATGGTGGGTATTATATAAAGAATATTTCTTTTCAGACAAAGGTAGAAGATGACAAAAGTAGAGTTCAAAATAGTGGTTTGATAGGGTGAAAGGTTAGCCGCCCAAGAAAGACAAAGGTTAAATGATGCACTACACGTGTTATCACAAGGTGGTTATGAATTACTTGAGAGGAAGATGAGAAAGAGTCGAGTAGAGGCCTTAAGACTTGAGTCCCCCGACCTAGCTCCTGCACCTGCTAGTACGAGATGTGGAAGGCTGCTCGGACTAACTCTGATGGGAACATGACATCCTCCTTAGCTGCCTTGATATCACAAAGAATTGTAAGTTCAAATTCTAAACATTGATTGGTTGTGTATTTATCATCCCATGTGTTTTATGTAAGAAAGTTCTTTGTTATATGCAGGATGAGTTGGTTGAGCGGCAAACTCAGGGAACATTTATTGGCCAAGGTAGGGACGACATTCTAACAACGGCCAAGGTGAATGAAGTTGTTCCCTCTAGTGTTGATGAAACTCTTTCTACCTTCACTCGACACACTAAGTTTGAAAGATTTGTTGTGGATCAATTTCAAAGGCTCTCATCAAGGATGTCTAAAGTTGAAAAATTTGTGTTAAGGATTCAAAAGAAAGTAGATGAGTGATGAGTCGTTATTTCTTGAACCATATTTAGTTTATTGCACTTAAATAAACCAGGGATTTGATTTTATTCATCCGTATTCACCACAACGTTTTCACAAACCCCCCCTTCGTGTGTGACTTAATTCTTGAACCGCAAAATTGGTCCTTGAGAGATGACCTAGGAGTCATTTCCTAGCTATACTGCATTTCTAAATTGCACATTAAATTTGTGTGGGTTGCGACACCCATCAATGAGGCTATAGAAGACATTTCTCTGAAGGAATCTTCATCAGATGAATCTGATGATGAAGAAGAAACTATAGAAGAGGATTCTATAGAGATATCTGACTCAGATTAGGAATTAGAGTCTTAGTCTTAGAGTCTATTTTGGTGTTTTCATTTAATTTTTTAAATGAATGTAATATGGCTATAAGGCCTTAATGATCTGAAATCTATTATGATTACATTTTGGATTCTAAGCTAGATTTCTGTAATTCCGTTATGATGAATGAAATGAAATATTTTAGATTAAATCCAATTATTGATTGGTTGTTTGATTGGATGAATAACGAGGCTATAGAAGACATTTCTCTGAAGGAATCTTCATCAGATGAATCTGATGATGAAGAAGAAACTATAGAAGAGGATTCTATAGAGATATCTGACTCAGATTAGGAATTAGAGTCTTAGTCTTAGAGTCTATTTTGGTGTTTTAATTTAATTTTTTAAATGAATGTAATATGGCTATAAGGCCTTAATGATCTGAAATCTATTATGATTACATTTTGGATTCTAAGCTAGATTTCTGTAATTCCGTTATGATGAATGAAATGAAATATTTTAGATTAAATCCAATTATTGATTGGTTGTTTGATTGGATGAATAACATTGAATAAACCTTTTGTATGAGTGAAATTTTTTATTTTATTGTCATACATATCATTGCATACGCATACTTAGTTAATGAATCATATTGCTTCACAACTACTCTATATTACTGGACTAACCCTTCACATAGTTGAGAAAGTTGTGTTTTGCAGGCTTAATACAAAAGTTGATAAGTTTACATGAAGATACCACTGGTCAGGAATTGATTGTCAAATGCTCTGCAGAAGTTAATCGATTATACTATTAGTGACATCGATTAATAGACAATAATGTGGTTTGATTCTTATTTCTAATGAATCATTATACTAAAATATTCATTCTGTTATTAAATGATCTCATGCATTCATAATACTCTTAACTTCATAATCCGCTATACATCAAATCTGAGTATTCTGAATATTGAACATGATAATAAAAATGGCTTCAAGAAATATTCTTACCCTGATACATGTTAATACATCTACTGCTTGAAATTTGTTATGCCATTCATGATCTATTACATTTGTTGTAAACAGGATGGCTCAGTTTCAACACCAAGAGGGGGGTGAATTGGTGAGGTTTAAAAATCAGAGTCCTTTTGAAATCTTTTTCGCAAAGTATAATCCTTTACAAAGTTTCTTGAATAGCAAGGAATAAAAGTTTAAGTGCAGCGGAAAATATAAAGTTGACTATGTAAGCAGTAAAGTCGACTTAATGTAAAAGTGTAGGGAAAGAGAAAGCAAACACAGTTTTTATACTGGTTCGACCTCAATGCCTACATCTAGTGTCCTTCCACAACTAGGAAGCCAATGCACTATATTAGTCAAGGTTTTTACATTAAGATTTCTATAGAGACCTCCACGTCAAAAATATAGACAATCTCTCTAACCCTCTAACTAAAAGTATAGGCAGTCAACACAAAGATATGCAGCAAGATATCCCCTATTCTGCAATCTTCAACCCATTTTGAACAATCCTTAAAGTGTTTAGAACTCCACGAGTCCACCTCCTGTAATCTCAACAGGACAACAACAATCTTTCCAAAGATTAAGAGGAAACTTGATTAGTATGAACACCAGTTGTGTAGATCGATCAAACAGTATGCATAATACACTTTCTCCTTAAGAAACTCTTTCAAGAAAGATCTCCATCGTCTTCTTGATGAGTTCTTGGAGCTTTCCCTTTCACAATCTGAAAATCAAATGAAAGTGTTGGAATATCCAAAGTCCTCTTTGTGATCAACTGAGTCACGTTTATTTATAGTTTTCTATAAATCAGACACTCCTATAGTCGACTGTGCTACTGTTAAGCCCCTCGCAAGTATACCAGATCGTATCAAGTAAGAATAAAATGGTAAGTCCAAGTATCGTTTTCCCTAGAGACTCATGGCACTAAACTGTTGTGCTTTTGCTTAACCAATCAAGACTATAAGAACAATATTTTGGGGTTTTTGAATATAAAGTACGAAAAAATAAACATGAATGCAATTTGATCAATTGAGGTTAAACACAAAAGTGGATGGATGATGTTGATAATATGAGATGAGTTTGTTGTTAGGGTTTAGATTTCCCCTAATCGCTCTCATATATCTACTATTCTTTTTTAATTCGCTTTATTATCAATGTTCATGCAGCTTTCTAATCTACTCAAAACTCGATTCCTCGGCGAAGAGAGCCTATTATCAATTACTAGTTTACCATTCCTAGTCTCCCTAAGTAATTAATAATGAATGATAAACAAAAATTTAAAGCAATTGGTCGTCCTACTGCTATTCCTAGGTAGTATTGCTTAACCAAGAGAATTCCTATCAGTTCGAGACTTCCCTGTACGTTCCCGTATCGACAAAATCAAGTATCATAACACCGAATGAGTTAAACGATGGAAGCAATAAAATCGGATAAGAAAACCCAAACTCTTGATAATACAAGCATGTGAATAAAACAAGAATTTCGATATAATAGAGTTTAGAGGTTACATCTTTCCCCAACAACAAATAAGATTAGTCCTCCATCGTCATGAAGAAACTAGGTGTACAATGGAATGAAAGAGTAGACCCCTAAAAAGGAGAAAAAGAGAGTTGTAAATTCCCCAAATTTGCCCCCAAAGGGGTGAAAAGTATGTTTATATGCCTAAGACATCAAAAGATACAAACCCTAAGACGTTCTGGCCTTTAAATAAAGCATAAAAATAACAGAAAACGAGTCCAGGCCCAAAACAGATCATAAAAATAATAGAAAATTCGGCCCAGGCCCATCATTTAGGCGCTCAGTGCCCAGTTGACCGCTCAGCGCTGGTCTTTCTGCACTCTGGTCAAGTTTTCAGCATTCTGGTGAACTGGTTGACTTTTCTGGTTGACTGGTTGACTTTTCTGCACTCTATTTGACTTTTCTGCACTTCAACCATTTGATACTTCAAGCTTTCTTTCAATTCATTCCAATAACCTATAAAATCAAGGGAATTTATTGATAAAATCATAAAACATGTCCTCAACTCTCTTATTCACAAAACTAAAGAAAAATCATGTGTCAAAGCAAGTTTCTAAGTCACCAAGGGTGCATTTGATATCAAAATTAAGTATAAAAATAACGGTTTTTAAACCGTTATCAGCTACTAATGAAGTCGATTGTCATCAGACAATTATAATAGTTAAAGCAGATTAGCAGCTGTCAAAAACACCACATTGATTTTGCATTTAATACAGTTGATTTTCATTTAATGCTTCAATAGACAAATGAAATATAACTGTTACAGCACACAAGCATTAACTGAAATTCAAAACAAATAACTAACTAAGTCGAATTCACTACGCGTGTAGTCGACTTAGACACTTGAACACAGTTTTGAAAATATTTCAAAGCAAAATCACTCACATCACTGCTTTTGAAAATATGTGCAAAGTCACGAGTTTTAATCGACTTACTTCATAATGAAGTCGACTTAAAACTTGCATTTTTGCCACACAATATAAGTTCAACAAAGTGCATGTGATTTTATTTTCTTAAACAAATGTAATGCAATCACAAAAGATGTATCCAGTATCAAATTAGTGAATATGCATACATATATCAGAATCATCACAAACATGTTCATTAAGATATCATTCACAATAAAGAATAGAACATGTAACAGATAACAATACATGTGTTATTAATAATGTGTTGTCATCATAAAAACCAGAGCACTGTGAGATTAAAAGGTTTAGCTACATCAGTGCTTCCCTTATCAACAATCTCAACAATTTTTCCCTTTTTTGAAGATGCACAACCATGATTAATAAGCAACCATGTTTGTACACTAATAACACATAAAATCAGTCAAGTAATCACCAATAACAGAGCTAATATAAGCATTCAGTAAGAACAAGTGATTAAATGATTTTTCCCAATATATCAGAGAAAACAAAAGATAATTTCAACATATTTCAAAACATTTACTCTGAATAAGTAGTACCAAGCAATCAAATATCAAGCAAATAATGAATCAAACTTATCAAATTTTTCTCCCCCTCTATTCATGAGCAAAAAAGGTTTTCTTTTAGATATTGATATGCTGATGAAATCAAATACCAGAGATGCATCAATGTAATCAAATTAAACATTCAAAGATGCTTCCCCTATCACAAATATTCATATGAAAAAGAATAATCTCCCCCTAAAGTGTAGGCATGTGAAAAATCTATGTAATCATGTAATGCTCCCCCTGTCATTATGCATATTTTAAAATCAAATAAAAATGCACAATGCAGTTTCACAAATATCAAAGCATACAACAATTTGTATAGAAATTGTATCAGAGTTATAATTTCAAGCAATTAAATCAAGCAAAGATACAATTATCAACAATCTCACAATATAATCTCAGATAAAACAGTCATATAGAAACAGAGATATATTGAAGATAACCAACATAAAATGATCAAACAACTAAAAAACCAAATTCCAATAAAAGGAATTTATAACCCCTATAAGTAATAAGTCGAAGGATCCATTTGTCGAGTCGATTTCATTTCTTTTCATTGAGTTGTGATCCCAGGAGTAAGTTCCAAAGCAATGTTTCCTGCAAAACCTTTCACAATCTTTTGAAGATCAAGCAGTTTAGAATCACAGTCATGCAAGAAATTATGCAGTTAAGAAGTGAGTATGCAAAACAGATAATGTAACAGTATAAACATATGCATAATCAACTTCAATAATCACTCAGTCGATTTTAAGATTCATTCAAGCAGATTCAATCAAGAAATTTATAGCAAATGAGTTTGAATCAAAACCAACTGATTTCATTACTGTTCCAAAAGATATTACATAGGATAGAACAGAACAAGATAGTGAGATGACATATAAAACCATCTCGCAAAATGATAGTAAAGAAGCAGCTTAGAACAACTATCAAGGTACAATCTTAATTTTTCTTTCGCTTTTTGTTAACTAAATCACTAAGAACCAAGTCACTCCTACAATCATCAGTATTCTCATTTTCAGTACTTTCATTTGTGCTCTTCTCTGAAGATGTATCAGGAGTGCATTCTTCTTCAGATTTTTCAACATTCATTTCAATCGAATGTGACCTTTCTTTTAGTTCCCCAATCATCCTTCTTAGTGCTTTTAATTCCCTTAACACAATCCTTTCAAATTCTGATCTTGCTCTATATTGACTAGCTCCAGGAGATTCTGTTTCATTGTCATTGTTTGCAGTTTCATTCTTATACATCCAACCTTCATATGTCTTTACCATCTGCATCAAATGTAGAGCTGACTTATCAATCAGACTGTTTTTGTTATATGACTCACTTGACTCCCCTCTGCAGTTAACTCCAAAGTGAACTAGAATTTTTTAGATAAAGACGCAGTAAGGCAGTTTGGCAGATTCTAGCCTTGTGACTTTCAACATGTTATCTGAAATTGTTGCAGGCCAATCTACCTGAATATTTTCCTTCAATGCCTTTAGCAAAAGTAAGTCTTCAGTAGTTGCTTGAGCATGATTTCCTCCTCTAGGCATCAATATCCAAGAGATGACAAAGGCTGCAAGTCGATCATTGATCTTCATTCCACTAGTCTTGTAATGGGAGTAGTCTTTGCAGTCGTCAGGGTTTCTCAGACAATCCTGATAAGCTGTGAACTTATGAAACCCCTTAATGCCCATATGGCATTTTTCTCCTTCGTTCCGAAGTCCTGCTAACTCTGCCATACTTCATTTGTAAGTTTGATATCGACCCCTTTTACTCTTGAACAAAGAATGTCGTCTTCATTCCTTAGGTTGCAGTAGAAGACTTTTACTAGGTCTGGATACCAAGGACTTTCCATTTCAACAAACTTCTTTAACCCTTTTCGTTTCAGTCATTCCTGAAATTCTAATCCTTCTTCTCTGAAGAATCTCAACTTTAGAAACTTATGAGTGACCAGGCTTCTCATCTTCCAGCAATCCAGAAATTTTGACTGCATTTCATCATCGCTGATCCATCCATTTAAATCACAGACACGCCTCAAATTCTTTTGACCGATAGATTTCACTCTTTTGCGTTAAGTTGAGCTAGAGGCCATTTCTTATGGGTGAAGAAAGAAGACTCAGGTAGAAGTAGGGATAATGTAGTGATTCTAAGAATACTGTGATGCTTAGTGATATATAGGTTCCATAGGGATTAGGTTAAAAGTGAATCATAAATCAAATTTGGAGGGAACAAATTCGTACAAAAAATGGTGCAAAAACTATTTTAATTGGAATTTGAATTTTAACAGCATAGTGAAAATAAAGTCGATTTAGAGAAACCCATGTTGACTACTGTATGACAGAGATTTTCAAAAACAGAGTTAGACATACAGAGACACACATTTGACTATGCTCATAATCAAGTCGACTATAATTCGTGAAAATTGATTTTCATACAACACATTCCAAAAGATAATCAAACAATCAGTCAATCTTTTTATGTATGATGTAGTAAGATAATACATGTTACCAGTTATAGACACTCAAGATGGTTGATATAACTTTTCTAATTCATCCTTGAGTTCTCACTGTACATCACTACATCTGATTGTAATTCCTGCAAAACAGTTCAAGTTTTTGATGCAGGTACCCATTTGAATTTGGGTCTTTGACTGTCAATTGCAGCCAGATGTTCCTTAGGTATCCACACATATAAGCCTTTAGGAACTCCAACTCTTCTGTAATAACAATTTCTAACAGTATGACCAATATTATTGCAATAGAAGCAAGCTTGTTTAACAGGTTTGCTTAAATCATAAAATTTCTTTGTACTGGTTCTATTAGATTGAGCTTTATAACCAATTCCTTGTCTATAAATTGCTCTACCTGAAGACTTTAAAAAACCATTCAAGTTATCTCTACCCTGTGTAAATTTGGCTAGCATGCTAGTCAAGTAATCTATTTGTTTCACATGAGCAGGGCATTTTTCACATTTCTTCTCTACGGTTATAGTCTCAGTTTTAACAATTTTAGCAGACAACAAAGCTTCATCTAGCTCTTTTTGTAATTTCTCATTATCAGTGACAAGATTATTAATCCTATATTCATAATATCTTCTCTCAAAGTTAAATCGATTAACCTTATACTATAGTCGCATTGCTTCAGCATGAATCTCTTTGAAAGCATCAAGCAGAAGGTTGTATTTAACCTCGATTGGTTCTTGCTCAAACTCTGTGTCACTGTTATAATGAGCCAATGATGTTCCAGCCATGTAGCAGATGTTTGACTCCTCTTGATCAACATCTTCATCACTTGATGTATCAAAATCATTGTTTTTCCAGGCAATATAAGCTCCTTTCTGCTTTCTATTCTTGTCCTGAGGAAACTTTCTGTTGGCTTTTTACTTCGGCTTTAGGTCTGGACAATCTGGTTTGTTGTGTCCTTCTTTCCCGCATTTATAACATTGAATCACACTTGACCTGAAAGTTTTCTTGGCTTTTCTGTTACCTGCATGGTTAGTAAGTTGACTATTATTTTTCATAAGTCGATTAAATTTCCTTACCACCATGGACATCAGTTTATTGTTGTCCATCTCAGCATCTGAATCATCCTCTGACTTTGAGGCTTTCTTGCTCGTTGCTTTCAAAGCTATGGATTTTTTCTCTTCAATCTCTTCATCAATCGACTAGTTTTTCAAATATCTTATGAAAATCAACTCTGGTGCCAATTGTTGGAAACAAGATGGATCAGTTTCAACACCAAGAGGATAGGGTGAATTGGTGAGGTTTAAAAATCAGAGTCTTTTTGAAATATTTTTCGCAAAGTATAAACCTTTACAAAGTTTCTTGAATCGCAAGGAATAAAGGTTTAAGTGCAGCGGAAAATATAAAGTTAATTATGTAAGCAGTAAAGTCGACTAAATGTAAAAGTGTAAGGAAAGAGAAAGCAAACACAGAGTTTTTATACTGGTTCGGCCTCAATGCCTACATCCAGTGTCCTTCCACAACCAGGAAGCCAATGCATTATATTAGTCAAGGTTTTTACAACAAGATTTCTATAGAGACCTTCACGTCAAAAATATAGACAATCTCTCTAATCCTCTAACTAAAAGTATAGACAGTCAACACAAAGATATGCAGTAAGATATTCCCACTTCTGCAATCTTCAACCCACTTTGAACAATCCTCAAAGTGTACAGAACTCCACCAGTCCACCTCTTGTAATCCCAACAGGACAGCAACAATCTTTCCAAAGATTGAGAGAAAACTTGATCAATATGAACACTAGTTGTGCAGATCGATCAAACAGTACGCGCAATACACTTTCTCCTTAAGAAACTCTTCCTAGAAAGATATCCACCGTCTTCTTGATGAGTTCTTGGAGCTTTCACTCAGAGATCACAATCTAAAAATCAAATGAAAGTGTTAGAATATCCAAAGTCCTCTTTATGATTAACTGAGTCACGTCTATTTATAGTTTTCTATAAATCAGACGCTCCTGTAGTCGACTGTGTTACTAATGAAGTCGATTGTCATCAGACAGCTATAACAGTTAAAGCAAATTAGTAGCAGTCATAACAACTAAATTGATTTCGCATTTAATATAGTTGACTTTCATTTAATGGTTTAATAGACAAATGAAATATAGTCGTTACAACACACAAGCATTAACCTAAATTCAAAACAAATAACTAACTAAGTCGAATTCACTACACATGCAGTCGACTTAGCACTTGAACACAGTTTTGAAAACATTTCAATGCAAAATCCCTCACAGCACTGCTTTTGGAAATCTGTGCAAAGTCACGAGTTTTAATCGACTTACTTCATAATGAAGTCGACTTAAAACTTGCAGTTTTAGCACACAATATAAGTTGAACAAAGTGCATATGATTTTCTTTTCTTAAACAAATGTAATGCAATCACAAAAGATGTATCTAGTATCAAATCAGTGAATATGCTTACATATATCGGAATCAACACAAACATGTTCATTAAGATATCATTCACAATAAAGAATAGAACATGTAACACATAACAATACATGTGTTATTAATAATGTGTTGTCATCATAAAAAACCAGAGCACTTTGAGATTAAAAGGTTTAGCTAAATCAGTGATTCCCTTATCAATAATCTCAACAACATTGATTAGATTATATTGTATTAGTAATTTCCGTGTGTTAGCTCTAATACTAGAATATTCCAAGTGATTGATCTGTTAACAAAGAGCTACTACATCATGATAGGGGGAACATCAATTTCTGCACTTGGTCTGTAAGAAATTTATATGGATGTATCTCTTTATGCACTACATTTCCTATTACTGTGTATTTTTTTTCTAATGCCCAAAGGGGGAAAAGTAAATGTAAAGTAAATGGAAGTAACTGGAAAAGCAGTTTATGGTTGTGCATCATTAAAAAAGGCGGAGATTGCTGATAGGGGGAGCAATGTGAAAGCTAAACCCAAACCCTTGTGTGTTTTTATAATGAGAACAACAAAAATGTTTTAATAATGTCTTGTACAACAACTGAAATGTTTAGTTATGTTTATTTGTTTGCTTGTGCTTGAAATGCTTGAACTGCTTGTGTTGAATACTTATTGTGATTATACATTAGTCTATATTTCTGGTATTCATATTCATTTTTTTGAATGTAAAAAATCTTTGCACAATGCATATCTATATGATCTAATCAATTACAATGTTTATGTAATCAATTAGATTCATCAGATACCAGCAAATGCTTACCTGTGGTAAACTGCAAGTTTTAACCGATTACATTATATGTATAATCAATTAAAACTCGTGCCTTTACTAAACACCTAATTGTTGAGTGCTGTGATGAGTTTTCGAATGAAAATGTTTTAAAAATTGTTCAAGTGTTATACTTAACCGATTACACGATTTTCTTAATCTGTTAAATTTTGTGCACACTGAAAATTGTTTTCATGATAAGTCTTAACTAACATAACGATCATATTTTGAATTGTTTTGACTTATGATATTTGTGCAATCGAATACATTAAATACATAATTTGTTAAACCTGTTCTAATGTAATTATGGTACAACATTGTAAATTACTTAACTGATTACATTAGTATTGTAATCGATTAATATGTGTCAGACTTGAGAAAAACTATATATTGACGCATTGCACTCTGCATTGATGACTTTTGAACATTTGATCTTTAATATCTGACAAAAGTTTGTTGAAAAAAGAATTTGCAGGTGTGCTGATTCTCCAAGAATCAAGAAACGTTAGTTTGGAAGATTTTAAGGATTCTTGAAGGAATTTCCTTGTGCTTTCTTTGGCTGATCATCATCCGCACTCTAAGGTGTTCTGTACCTGATCAGTATTGTTTATTTTGCAATCTGATGATTGTGGTTTCCCTGTTGTCGGTGGCAGGAAAAGAATGCGAGGTTCTGGTTTCTTTGAGAGGTGTCTCAAAGGGTTTTACAGAAAGAGGATTGTTCTTTTTGTGTTGTATTCTTCTATATTAGATTTTGAGTCGGAGAGGAGATTACATTTTGAGAGAGGGTCTCTGTATGTTTTGTTGTATAACTCAATCTTTATAGTGAAGAGGCTTTCAATCTCAAGTTGATTGAAACGACTGAATGTAGGCATTGAGGCCGAACCAGTACAAAAATCTTGGTGTTTGTCTTTCTATCCCTTATCTCTTTTATTGCATTATAATCTTTATTTGCTTTCAAGAAAGTGCAAAAGATTTTCAAAGGTTTTTAAAAGAATATATATTTTTTATAACAACCAATTCACCTCCCTCCCCCCTCCTTGGTTGAAAAATAAGGCCTATCCTTTCCTATAATAGACAAGAAGGATACCATAAAGAACTCTTGAATGCTCATACAATCTTGTTATTACTTTATCTTTATATCGTCTAGAGCTAAATTTCTATGAGAAAGAACTTTTCAAGTTCTCATATTTCACTCTATTGATATTATCCTCTCTTTGAGAGTTACCAATCTGTATTTGCGCTCATAACACTAATTGTGTTGGATATTCTAAAGAGAATTAAAACACTTGGTGTTTAACTTAGTTGAGTTAAACAGTGTAGACAGTTGTCTAGGGTTACCAGGAGTGGTGTGAATACTCGTAAACCTGGAGAGGTAAAACTTGTGCAATCATCTTAAAGATTAGTGGAACCCCTTAAAATTTCTTAAAGAAGTAAGTCTTGAGTGAACTATTATAAAATCTCTGTCTTAAAGACACAAGTGTCTAAAAAGTATAGCAGATTGTCTAGCCTTTTTTAAAGTTATTAAACATTGCAAAAAAGTTTTAAAACAATTCAAACCCCTCTTTCTAATATTTTTCCTATGTTTCAATGATAATAATAAATATAATAATAATGATAATATTAAAAATAAAAATAATGATAAAAATAATAAATATAAATATAAATAAGAATAATAATAATAATAATAATAATAATAATAATAAATCAGATTTGTCAAATTCGATAAAAACAACATTGGATAATAACTTTTAAATTCCTATAAAGTAATATAAGCAAATAAATTTAATTCAATTAAGCTATTGTACTTGAATATTTGTAACAAAATACTTAATAAAACAATTAATGCTTTTAGCATTAGTATAAATTTCGTTAAAAAAAATATGTATTTATTATCCACAGCTTTACTAGAGGATGTTGTTCAATCCAAACAAAGTTCTCCATGTTAATTAAGTTTCTTTCAACTACCACTTCATCACTATGCTAAACAGTAAATTATTCCTTTAAAGACAATTTGTGATTTTCTTTTAATAATCACTTAGAAAATTACTTTGAATCGAAATGTTAATCCTCCTTTTCGAAAGAGTTTTAATTTTTTTTTTTGAAGTATATATATAAGCCTAACAAGTCATAATCGTAAACTTACTCTGGAATATATTTGAGAATCTCTGAAGAGAACATACCCATGAATATTATTTTTAAGATCATGCACGTAACTTGGTGATTCAAGGGCAATTTCCTGATTCAGGACAATTTTATATTTCTAGTTCTTTCTAAATCCATTTTAAAATAATCAATGATTTGGGCACAATTAATTAACGTGTTGAATTTAAAATTTAATTATTTATGGCACTACTTTAATTTAATCATTTATAATAACAATCATTAGTCAGAACTCCATGAAGTCTTAAAATATTGATGAGTTATTTAAAAAAAAAATATAAGGTTGAAATTTGTAAAACTCTAGTAAGGGAGAAACATGTTAGAGAAAATGACAGTTTCGCTTTTTGTAGTCACTATGCACGAAACATGGAACTATACACAGAATTTGGTCACGCATATGTGGTTACGTTTTCAGGCATCCTTAAATGTTTTTTTCACTCTTTTTTTGAACTTTCTTTCTCTTTAATTTTTTTCTTAATTTATTTGGTTTGTTTTACTTTTTTGTAACCCTAAACAGAAGAAAAATAGATAACATTGCCTCATAAGGTCAGGGTTGTGATTTAGATGGGAATCTTCATGTTGAATAATTGATCATAGATATTTAAGATTCAGTTTAGAATGTGTGAAGGTAGCAAATTCAGAGGTTTTGGGGATTTCACATTTTAGACTTGTTCAAAATAGTTTTGGTTGGATCGACTTAATGCATTCTTCTATTAAATTTGAATTAAGCTAATTTCCAATACTAGATTATTGATAATGAATATTTATAGAATAATAGTTATTTTAAAACTTTAAAAAATAATTGTTTTTCTCTTTGTCATTTTATTTGGATATGACGTTCAAATAGTTATATAGTATATGCATTTTGATTTAAAAATACATTTAAATAAATTAAAATAAAACTTAACTTAGTAAAATGTTTTAGAAGTTAAAGGATATATTATATTAATCGATTGGATTGGATTTATGAATTTTAACATTAAAATCCAATGCATAACTCAACTAACAATGAGTTTATTTAAATTTGGTTGATGTTGGTCTAACAATAAAAAAAATTAATATAAAATGTTTTAATTATGTTGAGTAATTTGTGTAAGAATTGAATTAGATTTGTTTTGGAATATTGAGGTATAAAATGAAATTTAAATATTTTATTAGTTAAGTTAAAAGTATAGAAATAAAAATTTTAACTATTCTAAATTTATTTTATAGAAATCATAATTCTCTAAAATAAATTTTTCTATCCTTTTGTTAGTTTTCTAACAAAATATGTTTATCTTTTATAAGATTCGAGTGATTACTAATAATGCTAGTAGAGAAGAGAACATAACTTACTAATCTTTCTTGAATTAGTTTCATGTTCAATGATTTGTATGGTTATAAGTATGATTTTGCAAGTATAGTTTTATGGAAAAAAAATAATCTTTATTAGTCTATGATCATTGTACCTGTTGATGACCATAGTTATTAAAAGGTTTAAAGAATAATTCTGATGTATTATGTCAAAGAGTAGAGTATCATATATATACATACAAGGATCTTATAATTCTTCACCTATTAAAGGAATGACAGGTGCACAAATATGCACAAATTATAATAATATCTAAATTATAACTAACACAATATTTGATTGCCTAATATCTGTTAATAGAATATTTAGCATATCTTAACAATAGTTCTTATAAAGGGGTTTGAATTTCCTCTATTCAATCAAAACTATTTGGAGACTTGTTTGCTATAATGATTATGAAAACAATTTAAGAGTAGAAATGATTTTAAAAATCAACTCAATTATGTTATTAATTAAAATCAAATTATAAATAGGTTTTTACCTCAATCGAGTTTCATTTTATACAAATCATCATTTCTCTAAAAAAATCAACATTTATCTGCCTTCTTTTTAAGATTATGACTCAACAACTCATTTGTTTGATGATAAAGAACAACCAGTAGAATCACAATAGAGAACTCTACATATTCGCCCGATCAAAGTTTAAAATAAAGTAAATTCACTTTTTGCTCTATTTTTTAGTTAGTTTATCATTTTGAAGCACATTCGATTCTAGGATCCATGCATGTGATTCAAAATATTTCATAATGAATCTCTATTTAGTTGTGATCATTATGATATGCTTATATATATTTAGCCTATGCAGGCAGGTAGAGCATCTAGTGACAACTAGAGCTTTAAGAACAAACTTGAGCCAAACATTTTTCTACAACAGGTAAGGTAAGCTAGTTTGATTATATATACTGATTTTTGTTTATTGATTCTGATGAGGAATTCAAATTGTTGCTAAATTTCTGAAATGTATGATGGTATTTTTTATTGAAATCATAATAGTGGGTGTTTTAATTGAAATAAAAGTGGTTATCTATGAAACTTATCAAATATAGTAGGATTATTCAATTTGTTATATTTGAGGTATATTTTAAATTAAACAATGGTGTTTTTGAAACTAAGAAAGACCTAGATAGGTAAATTGGATGGTCTAGTATTGTTAGGTTGTGTTTAAGTTCTAATATGGCGTTGAGTGGTACCTTAGGACTACTAGGCACCATGCAAAAAATTGAACACAAAGAACTCCAATTGTCCATGGTGCTAGATGTTATTTATGGATTGTTGGGAACAACTGGAATTAAAAATCCAGATAGCACTAGGGGTTTGGGCCGTTGGGCGCCACCTAGATATTTTTTGGCACTCCAAAGACGGTGTTAGGTGCCAACCAAGCCTCGATAGGTAACGTCTAGAATTAAATTCCAAGGAGCTCTTTGGGCTAGGGCATAGGGAGCCAGTGAATACTGTTGAGCGCTAAGTAGGTTGTTAAGCGTTGGACCCTTTCCATTGGGCTCAAATTGGAACCTAAATTCAAATGGGCCTCTATCACCTTCGTTGGGCAGAAAGAGGTTAGCATTAGGATGTAAGGTGTTATGTTTCTATTGTGTTTGTCTTAGTGATAGTTGTTTAAAAGTTTAGAGTTGTTCATCCTTTACATGATTTGAGGGTTGTGGGTTGCTTATGATTCTTTTGCATATATAAGTGTCTAAGTTTAGATTCTATATGTTGTCTATGAAACTAAAATAATTGAGAACAAAATAATCCTGATGGAGTGATGAAGGTGCATACTCATGATTAGATCAATGATAATTTCCTTCTTAATTCTAAAAGTTTGGTAAAATAAATGTTATACAAAGGGTAGTTGGTAAAGAATAGGTTGTATACTGATAACGGTTGAAAAACCGTTATTTTTATACTTAATTTTGATATCAAATGCACCCTTGTTGACTTAGAAACTTGCTTTGACTCATGATTTTTCTTTAGTTTTGTGAATAAAAGAGTTGAGGACATGTTTTATGATTTTATCATTAAATTCCCATGATTTTATAGGTTTTTGGAATGATTTGAAAGAAGGGTTGAAGTATCAAGGGGTTGTAGTGTAGAAAAGTCAATCAGTCAACCAGAAAAGTCAACCAAACAACCAGAATGCTGAAAAATTTATCAAAGTTGACCAGAAACGTCAACCAGTTGACCAGAGTGCAGTTGACCGGCGCTGAGCGGTGCCTGAGCGGCCGCTAAGCGGTCCGGCGATCAGAGCCACACCGGTGAGCGCCGTTTTTGACCGCTGAGCGGTTTGGACGCGGCCTTGGACCTGTTTTATGTTATTTTTATGATCTTTTTGGGCTTGAGCTTGTTTTTTGTTATTTTTATGCCCTATTTAAAGGCCAAAACGTTTTAGGGTTTGTATCTTTTGATGGCTTAGACACAGAAACACAGCTTTCACCCCTTTGGGGGTAGATTTGGAGATGGTGACAGCTCTCTTTTTTCTCCTCTTTAGGGTTTCTATCTCTTTCATTCCATTCACCTAGTTTCTCCATGACGATGGAGAACTAATCTTATTTATTGTTGGGGAAAGATGTAACCTCTAAACTCTCTTATATCAAAATCCTTATTTTATTTATATGCCTGCATATGCTTATCTTTATCAATTGTTGGGTTCCTTACCTTTGCTTAATGCTTTTATCGTTTAACTCATTCGGTAAATGTTGTTTGTCTTTATTGATACGGGAACGTGCAGTAATGTCATGAACTGGGGGGAATTCCTTGATTATGCTAATACCGCCTAGGGATAGGGGTAGGACGATCAATTGTATTTTGCTTCCGTTTATCATGCATTATTAATTACTAGGGGAGGCTAGGGATAGCAAGCCGGTAATTAGTAATAGGCTCTTTTCGCCAAGGGATTGGGTTAAGGGTAGACTAAGAAAGTTTTTTGACAATATGATAAATAAGCGAATTAAATAAGAAAAGTAGATATCAGAGAGTGATTGGGTTTAACCTCAATTGATCAACATCATCCATCCACTTTTGTGTTTAACCTCAATTGATCAAATTGCATTCATGTTTACTTTTCCTTACCTAATATTCAAAAATCCCAAAAGATTATTTATATAGTCTTGATTGGTTATGCAAAAGTACAACAGTTTAGTGTTGTGAGTCTCTTGGGAAAACGATACTTGGACTTACCATTTATTATTACTTGATACGATCTGGTACACTTGTCAGGGCTTTAACAAGTTTTTGGCGCCGTTGTCGGGGACTCGTGGTAGAACTATTCTATGTGTGTGATTCTTAACTGATTAAACTTTCTTTCTGTTTTTACCTTTCTTTTTTATTTTTCTGTTTTAATTAAAAAAAAGAAACGAAAATAAAAAAGAATAATATCTTTTTCTATTTTTATCTTTTTGTTTTTATTCTTTATCTATCTAAAAAAAAAGAAAAAAAAAATATCTTTTTCTGTTTTCATTTTTCTATTTTTATCTTTATGTTTTTTTTAAAAAAATAAAAAAATAAAAAAACGAAAATAAAATAAAATAATATCTTTTCCTTATTCTTCTCCATATATATATATATATATATATATATATATATATATATATATATATATATATATATATATATATATCTTTTATTGTTTTTATTTTTGGGCTAATTATGTGCTCTAGTGTAGTGTTCTTTAGCGTGTGCAAGATAAAAATTTGTATTAGGAGCACAAGATCATCAGGAGGCAGATAAGGAAGGAGAATTGGTTCACCAACACCCTGATGTGAAAAGTGACAAACCCAAACCTGGCACACCAATAAAATTTCAGAATAGGTTATGGGTTGTCAAGACTATCAAAGCAAACAGAGCGCGCTCTTGAGATTGATAATCCTTAGAGTTGGTGACAAGGAAATTTTCGAGATTTTGTTGGTGTCACGAAGGAAGGAAGAATGCCAACATAAAATATCAACACCTACTGATGGGTGTTTGGGCTTTACCAGGTCAAGCTAATGATGCTAAAGAAGTGCTTGCTCGGAGGCAACCTAGTTTCTAACCCTGTTTCTGAAATTTTTTTTGTTTTATTTTATTTGATTTTATTTTTTTTAGGTTAAATGTTGCTTCTGATGGCAGTGATGATAGCACCTACTGATGGATGCTTCTACAACATCTACTTATGGATGTTAGGTGATTTGGCATCTACTGATGGGTGTCAATGTAGATAGATTAGCATCTACTGATGGATGCTATATGGTTAGCCATCTACTGATGGATGTCATTAAACAGCATTTACTGATGAATGCCACTGGGATAGCATCTACTGAGGGATGCTAGAAGATTTAGGTATCTACTGAAGGATACCAGGAAAGTACACTTACTGATGGGTGATGGTAAGGTTTGCACCTACTGATGGGTGCTAGAAAGGTTTGGGTCAAGCTCGTGACGTTAAACAAGCACTATCTGGGAGGCAACCCAGTTGATTGATTTATTTTTGCATGTTTTAATTCTTGTTCTAGTTGCATATGTGAGATAAGTGATTGGGAATTGCATAAAAATTAAATATTGAAAGTTGAATTTGAAGGTTTAAAGGGTTAAAATGTTTTAAAAAGAAAAAAAGAGAGGGGTGTAAACCGCGCCCACCGCCAGGTGGTGAACTCACCGCTGGGCAGTGGCGATGTTGAGGGGTCAAAGCGTTTTAAAAGAGGGTTTTGTTCTTTTGGCCCATTATTTGATTTTTCTACCCCTCAGGTTCTCCCAAGCACTCTTTACCAAACCCATAATCTCTCTTTCACTTTCAAAAATCCTATAAAGATTTCCCAACACTTCTCCTATCATCCTCTCTCTTAAAAACCCAATTTTTATCACTTTTTCATCCAAGTTTGGGGTTTTGTGAGAGCCCAGCTATTTGGGGTTGATTCCTCCACATTCCTTGGAAGAACTTTTGTATGCTACTAACAATTAATGAGATTTCTTGTGGTTTTGTGAATTGTACTTGATGTAGGGATGACCTCCTCATCAGGAAAGAGGATCAAGAATGTGGGGAACAAGAGGAAGGAATCAGAGTTGGAGCAGCTGAAGCTCCAACTATGGAGGAAGATGATGAGATAGCATTTACTGATGGATGTTATTTGCACTAGAATAGGATTTTCTATCTTTGTTTTTGTATTTATTTTTTTCTGTTTAGTAGTGTAGGATTGTTGAACTTGGTTGGACACTATATCTGATGCAGTGGTTTGATATTGATATTTGTGCATGATGGGTATTGCTTGATGATGCTTTGATATTGATGATGTTGAGATTGCATAATATGCTGATATACAGGTGGTGGTTCACAAGCTGTGTGAACAAATGCATTGTGATTTTGTGATTGTGATTATGAGGCTAAGCAGGGTATTTGATTGAATGATTGGAATAAGCTTGTGTGAGGTTTTTGAGCTCCAGAGTTCTTATTGATATATTTGCTATCTACTGGAAGCATGAATGATTTTGCCTAAATTTCTGTGATTGATTGAATTGCATGTATGTGTCATATGATCAAGGCCATTTTTGAAAAGCCCTTTTCTAGCCAAAAATTTCATCCCATATGAAAAAAAGAACATCTTATGTTCTACCCTTTTTGAACCCAAGCCTTAAACAGAATGTGAAAACCCTTGCTTTGAAATTCTTTGCCTTGAGTTAGGTTGAGAAATATTTTTGGGGTATTGTTAAAGGTTCAAGTTTGGAGTTGTTGGGAGAATTGAAAAAGAAAAGAAAAGTTAGACATTGAGCTGATGTGTTGAAAAGAAAATGCATGAGAAAAGATGAAAAAGATAGAAAAAGAAAAGCATGAAAAGAAAAGCTCAATGTGAAGAAAAGGGAAAGTTGGGAATAAGTGAGATTGGTAAAAAGAGAGTTTGTGCTTGAACCATGATTATGTGAATAACTCTCTTAACTCAAGGGTTTTGTGATCAAGAAAAACCAATTTTCCTTGTTAGCTCAACCACATTATAAGCCTTGAAAAGTCCTTGTGATGACATGTGTATGTGATGATGTTTGATTGTGGCAAATGAAAGGAAACTTTGTTCTATGTGACATGTAGATAGTAGAGGAAAGGAGTGACCTTTATACACCTTTGAGTGAAACACTTTTGAGTGCTTGAGTTTTATATACTTTTGAGTGCTTGAGTGAAACACTAGGTGAGGAAGAATTCCATGACTAAATTATGTTGGTGAAGCATCTATTGGAAAATTATGTGTCTATTTTAACACCATGATGAGTAATTTGAATCAAAGCATGTGCACATCTTGACTAAATTTTATTGATGAGTTGATTTGAGTGATTACTTATCTTGAAAGAAAAAAGTTTTTGAATGTGATTGAACCATTGTGTTGATTTGTGGAAGACTAAGTTTCATCTTGTTTGCTAGAGGACAAGCAAAGTTTCATGTTTGGGGTTGTGATAACGGTTGAAAAACCGTTATTTTTATACTTAATTTTGATATCAAATGCACCCTTGTTGACTTAGAAACTTGCTTTGACTCATGATTTTTCTTTAGTTTTGGGAATAAAAGAGTTGAGAACATGTTTTATGATTTTATCATTAAATTCCCTTGATTTTATAGGTTTTTGGAATGATTTGAAAGAAGGATTGAAGTATCAAGGGGTTGTAGTGCAGAAAAGTCAAACAGTCAACCAGCAAAGTCAACCAGTCAACCAGAATGCTGAAAAATTGACCAGAGTTGACCAGAAACGTCAACCAGTTGACAAGAGTGCAGTTGACCGGCGTTGAGCGGTGCCTGAGCGGCCGCTGAGCGGTCCAGCGATCAGAGGCAAACCGGTGAGCGCCGTTTTTGACCGCTGATCGGTTTGGACGCGGCCTTGGACCTGTTTTATGTTATTTTTATGATCTTTTTGGGCTTGGGCTTATTTTCTGTTATTTTTATGCCCTATTTAAAGGCTAGAACTTTTTAGGGTTTGTATCTTTTGATGGCTTAGACACTGAAACACACTTTTCACCCCTTTGGGGGTAGATTTGAAGATGGTGACAGCTCTCTTTTTTCTCCTCTTTAGGGTTTCTATCTCTTTCATTCCATTCACCTAGTTTCTCCATGACGATGGAGAACTAATCTTATTTATTGCTGGGGAAAGATGTAACCTCTAAACTCCTTATATCAAAATCCTTATTTTATTTATATGCCTGCATATGCTTATCTTTATCAATTGTTGGGTTCCTTACCTTTGCTTAATGCTTTTATCGTTTAACTCATTCGGTAAATGTTGTTTGTCTTTATTGATACGGGAACGTACACTAATGTCATGAACTGGGGGGAATTCCTTGATTATGCTAATACCGCCTAGGGATAGGGGTAGGACGATCAATTGTATTTTGCTTCCATTTATCATGCATTATTAATTACTAGGGGAGGCTAGGGATAGCAAGCCGGTAATTAGTAATAGGCTCTTTTCGCCAAGGGATTGGGTTAAGGGTAGACTAAGAAAGTTTGCCTGACAATATGAAAAATAAGCGAATTAAATAAGAAAAGTAGATATTAGAGAGTGATTGGGTTTAACCTCAATTGATCAACATCATCCATCCACTTTTGTGTTTAACCTCAATTGATCAAATTGCATTCATGTTTACTTTTCCTTACCTAATATTCAAAAATCCCAAAAGATTATTTTTATAGTCTTGATTGGTTATGCAAAAGTACAACAGTTTAGTGTTGTGAGTCTCTTGGGAAAATGATACTTGGACTTACCATTTATTATTACTTGATACGATCTGGTACACTTGTCAGGGCTTTAACAAGTTTTTGGCGCCGTTGCCGGGGACTCGTGGTAGAACTATTCTATGTGTGTGATTCTTACAACAAACTCATCTCATATGATCAACATCATCCATCCACTTTTGTGTTTAACCTCAATTGATCAAATTGCATTCATGTTTACTTTTCCGTACCTAATATTCAAAAATCCCAAAATATTGTTTTTATAGTCTTGATTGGTTATGAAAAAGCACAACAGTTTAGTGTTGTGAGTCTCTTGGGAAAACGATACTTGGACTTACCATTTATTATTACTTGATACGATCCGGTACACTTGTCAGGGGTTTAACATATACCCAATAGAAGTTTGAAAGAGTATGTGTAGATCAATTGGGTTTATTATATTAAATGTTGTAGTTTGAGTTTAGATGCCAACATTATTTCTAAATAAGATTCACCTCTTCGGTTGTGTGAAGTTTCCAATAGTAGTCAAGGAATGTAGATTCAAGGCCAGCTTGATCTGCTTACCCTTAAAGGAGTTGGATGTGATATTAAGAATTGATTGACTCTTTACCAATAATATTCTCACACCTTATGGTCAATAAGTAGTTGTGTTTCCAAACTCAAAAGGGTCAAAGTTGGTGGTTGCACATCACGTTTGGAGTGAGTTGAAGAAAGGGACAAAATGTTGTATGACTTTGACTTACCTAGGAACTATTATAAATCTCAAAGGGCTTTAGACATTCCACTCATTGGGCGAGTCAAAGCTTAAGGGCTAGCTTGGTAAAAAAAAGCTCTTATAGGCTTTGTCACTACGTGAATGCAATGGTTACTAGGCAAAATTATTTTGAAAAATCTAGTAGCTCAAGGTTGTTTGTGGTCATTAGGCACAAGTTGGATTTATTGGGCGAAAACAATCTTAGAAAATTCCAAAAAGATAGAGGACACTTAGTCATTGAGCAAGCCTAGCCTCGTTAGGCAAATTTAAAGGAATTTAGCTTAATAGCTTGAGTTGTTGGGCGAGACAATGGTTCATTAGGCAAATATACCTCTAGGGGTGTCTCGTTGAGCAAAGGGTATAAGGATTATAGTATGAATCTAATTTTTCTAGCAAGTGCACTGGATTCAATTGTAGAGCAACAAGGCTGTATCCACAACGTTTTGGTTTGAATAAAACAATGACTTATGATCTATTTGAATTTGTAATAAAAAAGTAATAAAGTTTGACAGATTTAAAAATAGAAATTGCTTAATGATTAATATCGTTGATCCTGATAAGAATGTTGCGATTGAACTTGGCTAATCCTTTTCTATTGCATTGTTATTGACTTACTATATTTTAAGTTCATTACTTTAGTGATCCTAAAAGTACTATAATGGTAATTCTAAACCAATTCCTTACATTTAGAACATAAGGTTATCAAACTTAGTGTGATTCCTTAACCCTGATTGAATGACTCCTTGCATGAAGTATACAACTTTATGTTTAACTAAAGCCTTATATATATATATATATATATATATATATATATATATATATATATATTGTTTAGACAAGATCATTTATAAGACTGAACTGTCTAAATGCTCTCATCTGTTTTGAAGTTTAACAAACAACATTAAACAAAATGATCATATGACAGTGTTATCATTAGAATAACAAAATAGCTAAAATATAAGTGATTTGTGAAAATGATCTAAAAAACCCAAACACCTTAGGAAAAGCCTTAGTAAAATACGTAGATATGAATAGATGCACTACTAAATGGTTTCCTTAATTAATGCATCAATGAGAGTTTGTTTTAGTGCAACGAATGTTATACTTCGCTAAGCAATTATCAAACAAACTCTCAATGTGTCTTGATAGATAAAAGTGTCAAACCATGTTTTTAGAAAGCACGCTGAAAGTCTCAAATGATATTCCAAAAACTTATGTTGAAATATACCTTACTAAATGCACTTGTTGAATAGAACATAGAAAATCTTAAAGCATTTACATAGGCTAGACGATACCATGTGCCAAACGATCTACTTCATCTAATGGTGAAGTCTTCATCAATTGCTTGATATCTTAGTGAAAAGCTTTAATGATTAAATCTTACCTGGACAGTAGAAAATGTAAAAAACACTTTGATGTTTTGAACAGACATTAAATTCCATTAAATGCTCAACGTTTAAAATAATAAAAGTGATAAGAGAAAGGACGTAATTGTTGCATGCATATCTACTATACTTTGTGCAGATTGTCTATTACACGCACCACCTGCTCCATCCTATATAAATCAGAAGTGGATGTTAGGAACAAATAAGATATATTCATGGAATGTTATCCCCATCAGAAGTCGTGCCAGAAAAAACGTGTTGCCTACTTTTGTCAAAGTACTGAAAAAGCAAGCATGTTCTAACAAGTTGACTTTAACCAACAGTTGCTTCATACAACAAGACTAAGAAGACTCAAGGATCAAGGCAAATCTTTGTCTATCAGATATCTTTTTCAGAAGCCTTTAAATAGAAGATCATTAAAAAAGAGAATCAAGAGAATAACATATAGAAAGAAAAATCTCAAGCGAATAGCGTCGAGAGAAAGCTCACAAGTACACGAGAATATCTGAAAGAGAAAAGCTCAAGAAAACAAATACTTTCAAGTTTCATTGATATATAAGCTTACTATTGTAAGAAAAGAGAAGAGAGAAAAATATTCAGTGAGTTTGTTACATTGATGTGTGTTGGAAACATGATGGCTCAGTTTCAACACCAAGAGGGGGGGTGAATTGGTGAGGGTTAAAAATCAGATTCTTTTCAAAATCTTTTTAGCAAAGTAAAAACCTTTACAAAGTTTCTTGAAACGCAAGGAATGAAAATTCTAAGTGCAGCGGAAATGTAAAGTTGACTACGAATACAATTAAGTCGACTGAATGTAAAAGTGTAAGGATATAGAGATCAAACGCAGATTTTTATACTGGTTCGGCCTCAATTCCTACATCCAGTGTCCTTCCAAAATTCAGAAGCAAATGCACTATAATGGTCAAGGTTTTTACAACAAGGCTTTTATAGAGACCTCCACGTCAAAAATATAAAATACCTCTCTAACCCTCTAACCAAAATATAGGCAGGAACAACACAAAGATCTGCAACAAGATATCCCCTCTTCTGCAATCTTTACCCCACTTTGAACAATCCTCAAAAGTGTAGAGACTCCACAAGTCAACCTCCTGTAATCACAACAGGATAACCAATCTCCAATAGATTGAAAGCAATCTTGATCAATGTGAATACACCAGCTGTGCAGATTTCTGATCAAACAGTAAGCTCAAACCAATTCCTCCTTAAGACACTATTCCAAGAAAGATCTACAGCGTCTTCTTGATGAGTTCTTGGAGCTTTTTCTTAGAGATCACAATCTATAAATCAAATTGGAAGTGTTAGAATAACCAAAGTCTCTGTGATCAATAGAGTCACGTCTATTTATAGTTTTCTATAAATGAGACGTTCTTGTAGTCGACTGTGCTACTAATAAAGTCGACTGTCTTGTAACAGTTATAACAATTAAGCAATTTAGCAACAGTCATAACAACCTAATTGACTTTGCATTTAATACAGTTGACTATCATAAATGTTTTAACAAACATTTGAAATATAGTCGTTACTATACACACACATTAACATAATTTCAAATCAAATAACTAACTAAGTCGGATCCACTACGCATGTAGTCGACTTAGGCACTTCAGCACAATTTGAAAATTTTTTCAATGCAAAATCTCTCATAGCACTGCTTTTGAAAATCTGTGCATAGTCACGAGTTTTAATCGACTTACTTCATAATGAAGTCAACTTAAAACTTGTAGTTATGCCACACAATATAAGTTCATCAAAGTGCATGTGGTTTTGCTTTTCATAAGCATATGTAATGCAATCACAGGTGATGTATCATCTATAAGATCAATGATTATGCATACATATATCAGAATCAACATAAACATGTTCATTTAGATATCAACCATAGTAGAGAATAGAACATGTAACACATAACAATACATGTGTTCTTAATAATGTGTTGTCATCATAAAAAAACTAGAGTAACTAGAGCACTGTGAGATTAAGGTTAGCTAAACCAGTGCTTCCCTTATCAACAATCTCAACAATATGTATTGAACACATATTCTCTCTAAGAGAGTGATCGTCTAAGGACTTGTAACCAATCTTTTGATTGTAAATTCTGAAGAGAATTAAAACACTTTACGTTTAGCTTTGAGGATTTAAACGGTAGCTAAACATGTGTCTAGTGGAAACCAGGAGTAGGTGAAACTCTGATGTTTAACTTAGTGAAGTTAAATGGTAGTTAGACACGTGTGTCTAGTGGAAACTAGGAGTGGGTGAAACTTAACTAGACAGTGTATCGGGAAGATACATGGAGTGTTTAGGGATACCAAGAGTGGTGAAGAATACTACACAACCATGAATGAGTGAAACTCGGTACCAGTTAGAGTAACATTGGTTACTTGGAGTGACTAAGGATACTAAGAGTGGTGAGAATACTCAGTATAAAAACAACTATATGTTTCTTGTTTTATTCTCTTTAAACTCTTACAAATCCTATAGTGGCAATTTATTTTAAAAGATATAAAAGTTCTTATTACCAAACATATTTTTATTAAAGAGCCAGATTTATTAAAGCATTGTAGCAAACATTTTCAAACGATTGAAAAACATTTGCTAAAAAGAACTCATCATTTAAACTGATCTTTAAGGTCATGCGTTTATCAACTTACGTATACTTTTCAATCCTCGACAAAATTGTTACATTATGTCCTTCGCAAAAGTTTTCCTATAACATTATTCAACCTCCTCTTCTAGTGTTTTTCCAAGTAATTCATATTCTTAACCTTTAACAAACATTAGGAGATTTGATTAGATTTAAACTTAAGCTAGTTTCTATGCAGTTTAAGTTGATGAAATAAGATCAGTAATCAAGTGATCAAACAATAAATACGAATCAAATCACTAATGCGTAAAGCAAACATGTAACAAATATTAAATAAATAACAATATAGAGAATTGGTGAAGTTAAATCCAATCCTAATAAGAGAGGGTCTAGTTGTTGTCCTCCTTCCATGGTTCTCCTAAGATATATTACAAAAAAAAATGTTTCTAAAATTGTTAGAGCTAAAATTGAATACCAACATACAAATAACAGAGTAAGGTAGTGTTTTTATAGAAATTAAAGTGTAGCTTTAGCTCTAAGAGTGGTGGTCAACCTTTAATGTTTCCTCCCTATGAGGGTTTTCTCCTAACTTAAGCCTCTAAAGAGTATAAGGACTTTCCTTTCTTGGAGAGTTTCCTTTGAAGCTTAGTTGCCACATCTAGTGCTTGAAATTTCCTTACAATGAAGGCTTCCTCTTTGAGGCTTAGCTCCAGTATCAATGCTCATCCTCATGGGTTATATATGAATCTTAGCTAAACCACCTTTTGGTGCTCAACATTAGCTTTAGGGCTCAAAGCAATATTCTTGAATTCCTTGAAATTTCTTGCAAAATTACCACAAACACATTAGTTTTTAAATTCTCTTACTTCCTGCAAAATTTCTTGCAAATGCACTATAATGGTTTCAGTTTTTACAACAAGGAATTTATAGAAGACCTCCACGTCAAAAATATAAATCTCCTCTCTAACCCAAAACCAAAATATAGTTGCAACACCACTTTGAACAATCCTCAAAGTGAACAATCCCCTGTAACCAACAGGTTCAAATACCAGCAGTCTTTACGGATGCCAAGCCAGACAAACAATGCAGCAGTCTTCAAGGATGCCAAGCCTGAACGTGATCAACTCAGAAACACCTTCTTATGCAGATATTGATCAATCTTTGTGTGCGTAGAAGAACCTCCCTTTGAATCTCTTTCAAGAAAGATTACCACTGTCTTCTTGGAGAATTCTTGGAGCTCTTACAACAGAGAATTTAATCTGAAACATAAGTGAAATTTTCAGTTTATCATAAGTCTCTAAACATCTTCGTGTTCAGCCAATTTATAGATTTTTGTTAATAATACAGATTCTCAGTCGACCAAAAACAAAACACATTTAATACAGTTGACCAAAACATCAATGCTCAACTAACTTTTAAAAATATAGCCGTTAGAGTGCAAGAGCATAACAGAATTTCAAATCAGATAACTAATACAGTCGAATGTGTGGCGCACATAGTCGACTTCAATCATGTAAAACATTTTGAAATTATTTTCTTCTCAAAAATTCAAAGAGCATTGATTCTCAAAGTCTGTACAAAGATTTTAGCATAGTCGAATCCATTAATAATGTAGTCGACTGCACTAGAACTTTGTCACACAGTTATAAGTTCATGAAAGTGCTTGTGGTTTTCTGCTTTAAAACTTGTGCAGAAAAACATATGTAATGATGCATTGCACATAGCACATAAAGCATATATACATGTTCCACATATATATCAATCAATCAACATAGGAACATGTAACACAATACACAAGCATGTTCATATATATAACAATCAATTTGCACAAGAACATGTAATGACAGCAAACAACATATGCATGTTATTAAGCAATGTGTTGTCATAATCAAAAACTAGATTGATGTAGAAATTGTGTTGTCAACAATCTCAACAAAAAGTATATGTAAAATCAAGTAAACTAAACACTTATCAAAGGGACAATTCCCTGAACGTATTAGAGTTGAAGGAATAACATATCTTAGTGTTGTAGGGCTTCATGAGCATGCAACTCAAGACATGTTTATTCTAGAATTTTAGTCTAGAATATAACCATGTTTTAATTAATTTTATATTAAGATTGAATTGTATGATTATATATGTGTATGTGTGTGTGTGTGTATTCTTGTATTAGTAGGTTGCTTAAGCATATGTGTTATTAAAATTGCAGCAGCTTACCCTTTGCTTTTTATGGTGTTGTCATATCCACCTGTAGTGATTGTATGTTATATGTGAGTAAAGAATGGTGCAGGTGCTTAGGATGGTTACCAGTGAAGTTATTATAGGTCTGATGTAGAAGTTCACACATATAAACATATATGTATATATTACTTTTGTAATGTATAGTTCTTTCGAGGTGACATATTTATACTCCATGAACCAATTTATCTTTAAACATTAAAAGAATGTACATGTACTGTGTGTGTATGTGTATGTGTTTCCTAATGGTCAATTATGAAACAAATTGATTAGTAGTACGAGTTTGCTAATTGAGTCATTATATATCTTGTTTTAACACACACAAAAATTGTTTATATTATGACAATTTTAATGTGGAGATTGTTTAAAACTATCACTTTTTACAATATAAAATTTGACAGTTGGAGAACTATCACATTTCACATGTAAAATATGGCGTTTCTAATTACCATTTTTTATACTACCATATTTTGCATGTAAAATATAAGATTTTTAAACGTCATTTTTAATAAATCTCTATATTTTACTTCCATTTCCATCTCTGATATAATCATCCAGGAAAGGGTACGATCACTTCTAAATTTGAATCCTTTAAAGACACAACAAAAGTAAATCATAGAGGAATAAGGAATAAGACAGAGATGGGGACGCACAATCTAGCATATTGATAAGTCAAGTGAAGATTTTCCACAAAGATGTTAATCTTTGATAAGAATAAGAGTTGTAATCTAAGAACCAACAAAATCATCTCTCAAAGAATGCAAATGCATATAATATGACTCAAAAGTGTTTACATAAGCTTTTAGTACCTTTATAAATAAGCAGATAAGTCTAAGAAAACCTAAAATAAAGCCCAAAACACATAAAAATAACAGAAAAAGAAAATTACAGATGCAGACTTTCGTCTAACGAGGCCCGCTCCCCTAACAAACACAAATTGACTCGCCGAGCGAATTTAACATTCTTTAAATTAAAATTTATTTAATTTCCTAAATTATTCTTCAATTGTGCTAATGATCTTTATGTTCTCGAAGTTTCTCCCTTCATGAAACATTATAACATTCAAGAAGACGTGTTTTGATCTTTGACCTTGCCATAAATCCTTTTAGTTGCAAATTCTCTTCCTAAAGTTACTCTCATACATGTTTAGGAGATAGTTCTATATCAATCTCACTTTTCACTTTCACTCTCAAATTAAATATGAAAAAAAAAACATTATTAGTTTATAAGGAATTTGCCCTAATTTGTAATCTTATTGCATCCCAAAATTTGAAATCCCACCCTAATATCTACAATGTTATCATAATAGACCTAATACGAAAACTTCTTACACTCTAAAATCTAATATCCATCCATGAAATCTAAAATTTCATACTAATCTCAGAAGTGATTGTCACGGGCCTGAACAAACATGTAACGTCGAGTTCGAACATAGGTCGAGATGTTGGAGAGGTGTTAGATCTATCTGTGTTCACCTGAGTGCCCTATGTGTTTTGTCACTATTTTTCAGGTGTTGGATGTGTGATTATTGTTTTGAAATTCAAACTATATTTTTCTTTTCTAGAGAATTAATTTTTGAATAGATTCCGATGTCATGTTACTATACTTTGGATTAGTTAATTTTGAGGTTTTGGTTCAATATAATATATACACTGTAATCCAACCTTATCTTTATTGAAGTATGAATCTATTGGGTGTGTCACTTTGAGAGAGTTTCAATCTTGGATATACACCTGGATGCAACTTGTGTTTATTTAACCAAGTGAGGTTGGTTGTATGTTTTTTTAGATTGTTTACCTTCTTGAAGGTTGATGGGCTTCTATTTTGGAGTTTTGTTGTTGGGTTTCTCAAGTAGTCAATTCAATTATGAACAGTAGGTTGCAAATGTGGTGAGGTTTCTATCATGTTTATTTTTTATTCTCAAAGTGTCTTTATGTACATCATCTATGTTTACTCTAATTTGATAATAGTCATTTATTAACAATTAATAGGAATAATGTCATTTATTAATAATAAATGGGTCATACCTGATGATAAGATAAATATAATATTTATAAATATATGTATGACAAAAGAGGCAGATAATTAACTCTAGTTATTAATATTTGAGCGTCGGAGTGCCTTCATACACTCTTCCCCACGACTAGGACAAGGAGAAGAGAGAGAATAGCGTAACCTGAAAGATAGAGCGAACAACTTTGAATGCTTTTAGTAAGAGATCTCAACCCTACCCGAAACATTAATAAAAATAAATCATATATATACACTTTAAAACCAAATATACATTTAAATTTTTTTTCTTTGTATTTAAAAAATATATATAATAGTAGTATACCTGAAATTAATAAACGTTTACATTAGATACACTATAAAAATTTCTTTTGCAAGATGGATCAAAATAAAATATTAGCATAGTTAAAAAAGTTAGACATTTATATGGATAAAACTAGTCTAAAAATGAAGAGATGCCTAAATTAAGATGCAAAAAGCATAAAAGGTGGAGAATTTGATTCCGAAACCACTTGCACCAATTGATTAAGGAAGGGCATTTCATTTTCCAAATTGATCCTTACAACTTTTTAAAAGACTTCTCCATCGTATGGTGATTATCGAGTATAGACCAAGAATAAGTAACATGAAGATTATGCCAAAAGTAGTGTTCAAATAGTTTTAGCTTGTGAAACTCATTTGACAAATAACCTTTCTTAGTATAAGGCAAAAGATTCATAAGTACTATAAAAAAAAAAGAGAAAAAGGAAATAAGAGAATAAAAAGTGGTACAACACATTGTAGGAGATCAATTTCCTTCACTTGTGCTATATGCTTACAACTACTTAAAACAATTTAAACATATTTGAGGGCCACGGCATAAAACTTTTTCATAAATTTCTTTTATAAAAGAAAACCCATATGTTATATAATAGAACGCCTTACAGTGCACTGAAAATATCCACAAAGTTTTATGTCAATTAATGGAATAATATGTTAGATGAAAACTTTATATTTGTTGGCAAATAGTTTTTTTTTCTGATATGAAAAATATCAATGAAGATAAATAGATTTATTAAAATAGAACTAATATGAAAAAATAGGCTCTCTTTCTTTCGCATATATTTATTTTAGAATTATGTTCCGTTGTTCAATTGTAATTTTGATCTTTGTAGTTTCAAAACTTCATAATTTTAATCTTTTAATTTTTAATTATTCATAATTTTGTTTAATTTTCAATTTAATTTGTATACATTTTTTAACTATGGACATGACTGAGATTCACGAAACACATGATTCTTATGATTGATTTTTACCAGAATAAAGAGGACCTAGCAACTTGAAACTTGCAAATCTAATTTGACAGTAATTCAATATATTTTAAAAATAAAAGTTGAAACGAATAAAATCACCTTAAAAAATTCAAAAACAAAAATTGAACAAGCTAAAATTAAAAAAAAAAAATAGGGAGCAAATTTATAAACTTTGTAAAATATAAAATGTAAAATTGCAGTTAAGTGTATTTTATAATGCTAACTAGCAAAGTTAAACCAAACTCACGCTTATCGAGAACGAATTCAAGTTTCACAATTAAATTTAATATATTTTTTAGAATAAAAGTTGAATGTATATTTTGAATTCTATCATCCGATGTTGATTGTTCTAGATTTTTTAAATACAGTTTATTGGAAAAAAAGAAGAAGCAAACAATTATGTGATAAACACAAACTTTTAATAAAAAATTTATAACATGATATTATATAATAATATTAAAATATATTTTGATTCAACTATCACATTTATTTATTTTATAATTTAGTTATATATAATGATAATATTAATATATTATACTTAAACATTAAATTAACCTGACTTTATCTTATTTATCTTGGGTATTAATAGGAAAGAATTCATATTGAAATAAATGATTGGATCACATTTTCACATTTAATAAATACAAAGTGTCCCTATTCGCCCCAAAATTCATATAGAAGGGGGAAGGAGATAGATAGAGAAAAAAACACTAGTTAGAAAGTAGTTTTACTTACATGGAATAACATTTTTGTATATACCAAATAACCTTTTCCTGCCACATGAAAATCATTTCAACAAATAAGAAAAAGAAATCTTTACCATTTTGCAATAGTGAATGAAAAAGATTTTTTATATCAATTTACGAGAAAATTCAACTTTTTATGTTGATTTTGAAATATATAAAATATCTATTTTTATATCAATTTTAGAATGGATTTAAAGTATATTTTTATATCAATTTTAGAATGGATATAAAAAAAAAACTATTTTTTATACTGATTATGAAATTAGTATATAAAATTTAAATATGTATATAATTAAGAGTTTTTATACTTGTGGAATTTGTATACTAATTAGAATATTGGTATAAAAATTTAATATATTATATTAGTTATTGTTTTAATCGATATAATAAATTTTATTTTTTATATCGGTTAAGTCCTCAACTTGTTATAAAATAGAGCAAATCATCTAATTTAGATATTGGAATTGGTATGATGTAGATAATTAAAAAAGAAGAAAGAAAAAGTAGTGATTCCAAAATTTATTGTAAAAATATGTTTATAAATAATCTAATTTGACATGATAACTAAAATAGTGCTCTAATTGTTAATTGTGCTTTTGATTCTTTTAGTTAGTTACATCGATTCTTCAATTCTTTTTTAGATAATTAAGTTCTTCTATTTTAAAACGATTAGGTAAAATTCAGCTTTCTTTCAAATTTACCAAACTTACAGTAAAGTTTTTACTTATGATTTTTTAAAACTACTTCATATTAAAATTCATTATGATTAAGCACACTTCTTTCAAAAGAAAAAAAATAAATATTTTATTCAAAAGCTAAACTTAGTTTTTGTATAAACTAATTTATATATTTCATCCTATGACTTACTAAAATTTATTTATTTTTAACTTGCAGACAAAGTAATGTCAACCCTTAAAGAAACTCATTTCACGTTTCTTTTTATTTTTCTCCTTTGTTATTTTTTATATAGATAATACGTACATATTTAAAATTTGAGAAATTCAAATAAAAATAATGAAAAAATCACAATTTAAAAAAATTGAAATATAATTGAAACTAAGAGGGAAAAATATTAATTAAGTATAATTTAATGAGTGGTTGCTGGTGCTGGATGCCTTGAAGATGAAGTAGTGGTTTCTGACTAGTCTCAGAAGTTGGCATATTCGATGTATCTTCTAATTCTATTATGATCTACGGCAAAAAGTCATATTGATGTTGAAAAAAATACTAAAAAACTCCAATAATTATACATCAAACTATAGAGGTAGTGAATTGGGAACTCATAATTATTATTTTTTTTTTGGTGAACCCCTTGTTAGCAAATTTATTCCCCTCTACCTTTTTCTTTTTTCAAAGATTTGACGTATTGCATGAGAATTTTTTATATTTAGATACAATTTAAACTGTGTTAAACAATAAGCATTTAATAAAGTTATTGTAAATTATTTAAACTGCATGAAGAATTTGTGTAGAATCTAGAAGTAGATGTTAAAATAAAATACTTAAAAAGTTGTCTGGTTAATAAAAAACTTATAAATCGAGTATAAGATACGAAATTCACTGAAAATAAAATAAATTATAAACAACCAAGCCACTTTTACAAAATCACATCTCATATTATTCTTTATTTTATGTTTTGGTTTTATTTCAACAGAAACCTATATTATATATATATATATATGTTAGCCTTTCGAAATGGGAAGGAAAGGGAGACTCATAGTGGCGACGCGACGACACACTTCGCGTTGGCTACAAGGAAGGAAAAGGAGGAGAGTGGAGGAGTGGCAGCGAAAGCGGTTGTGTGTTTCGCATTTGGCAACGAGTGTTGGAAGTCCCATATCACTAGTGAAAAAACGTTGTTTAACGTCAGCTCATAGACGTCTGTTAGAGCTCCATCGACGTCATATGATGATCGATGGCATTACCATAAATAAGATGGTAACATAGACGTTGGTTTCAAATTAATACGACGTCTATTAAGCAGTACACGTCAACTCTGTCGTAAGCCGACATCCAATGTAATGAGGTAGGTGAGAAGACAGACTTCTCCTGCGCATTTGACATCGGTTGTGATGGGGGGCCGACGTCTACTTGGGTGTAGTTAATGCTGGTCACCTGATTCCCAAGCTATTAGACGCCAGGTTGTCAAAAACCAACGTCTATGGCCTGTCCGGAAGGCGGGAAGACAAAAATTTTCTGAAAATAGACGTCACATTTATGGGTGCGCGACGTCTATGTGCCTGTAATTAATTATATGCATCAAACTTCGAGTCACTTCCACGTCCGACAGCAGAAAACCGACGTCTATATTATTATAGACGTCCGCGCCCCTTCACAATTGTCGTCTACGTCCCTGACAGGAAGTGAAACGTCAATCGGTTCAGCGCCCTAGACGTTGGTGCCCCTTCACAACTGACATCTAATGGGCATTCAAAAGTCGGTTTAAATGTTAACTTGGTCGTCGAATTAGTTAGACAACCGACGTCTAAATTACTATAGACGTCGGTTTCGCAAGCAACCGACGCTCAATTTCATTTTAAAGAAACCGCAAACTCTTCACGACATTCAGTTTCTGATATCGTCTTCCTCTCTTCTCTTTTTTCTCTTGTTTATCTCTTGCGGCATTGCATTATTGTTTCTGATATCTTTATCATCTTCCTCCTCTTATTTTTCTCTCTTCCGGCATTGCATCTCAGGTGGTTTTATTTTATGCTTACTGTTTAAACTTTGTTTAGTCTTTCATCGATTATCTTCTAGTTCAACTGATTAAAATTTGCTTTCTTTGTGTTGTGTTTTAGTGCAGTTTTGTTCCTTTCTTGGGGTAACGTAGTAACACATTCTCCATTTGCTAGCTGCCTCCCAGAAAAAACGGCGTCTTATGAATTTCTTTTGGTCGTTTCAACCAAAAAATGACCCTAGGTCGTTGCCTAGTTATCGTTTTACCGTGATTTTTCCCTCTTGCGGATGAAAATGGAACTAAGCAACAACCTAGGTTTGGTTTTAGGTTGAAATGCCATAAGAAATTCAAAAGACGCAAGCTTTTTTTTGGGGGAAACTAGCAAAAGGAGATTGTGCTAATAGGCTATCCAAAGATGGGAATAAAACTGCACTAAAACACAACCACTGTATTAGACGTCGGTTAATGTATACACCGACGTCTATAGTACCTTTTAGACGTCTGTCAGTGTCATAGACCGACGTCTATATAATGTCTTTAGACGTCCAGTACCGACGTTTAGTGACGTCGGACATGGTACTGACTGACATCATTATAGACGTCGGTTATATTCATGTCCGACGTCCCATTGACGTCACCGACAATGACGTCGGTTGTTTAGTAGACGTTAAAAGCCCAAAATAACCGACGTTAAACAACGTTTTTCCACTAGTGCATCAACTAAAGATAAGGTCAATTTATAGTATATAAGTGAGTGCAAACCTCACCTAGCACTCAAGAATTCCTTTTATTTGAGAGTTATCGACTAGAGAAGTCTTGATAGCCTCCTCTAGCCCCCTTCCTAGGTGTTTGTTGCCTTCCATATAGCACTCATTTCCTTTATTTGTCTTAATTGTCTATGTTTTGAATAAGTTTTGAGCCTTATTCATTTTATTCAATGATTTCTTTACTTTGAGTATTTTAAATTTTGAAATCTTGTTCATGTTGTATTAGTCATATTAATTGTTTACATTATCGATAATATCCAAAGTTTAAAGTCAATTTCTAATTGAGTTAAGAGTTGTGTCCTCTGAATGAGCTCGGTGGTAGTTTTTCAAGTGTAGCACTAATTTACACTAGTACATTGAATTGGTTTCTTCTTTTAAGTATAAATTCTTGTCAAGTTTACTTATACTTGATCATAAATCAGTATCAAGTTTTGAATTCTAATTCTGGTTGTGTGTTGTTGTAATTTGCACTTTAATTCTTATTTTACAATTTTTGAGGCATTTCAAATTTGTAACAAAGTGACATTGCATAATAAGATAACCACATTCTGCTATCTTGTTTTACAATTTTTGAGGCATTTCAAATTTGTAACAATTTGACATTGCATAATAAGAGAACCACATTCTGCTATATGACCGAATAATTGAAAATATCAATTTAGAAAAAAAAAGAGCACAAGAGTAAGAAAAACTCAAAGGAAAAGCATAAGGTCTAGATAGTGAGCTCTCATATTCAGTAGAATTCAATTGCCAAGAACTAAAACCAGTGGTTATCTATTTGACAATAATTTTAGTCTTAATCAATCTATGAAAACATTAATCTATTTTGAACTCAGTAAATGAGTATGCTTACTTTATTTTGTTGATTTTAAATTTGATCTAGAGTTTTTCCATAGGTTCAATTGTTGAATGCTTACTTTATTGAATAACCTTATTTCTTATTTGTTGTTTCTTTGTTGTCTTTCATCTTGTCTCATTAATCTCTTCTTTGGTTTAGTTATAATTCTTAATTACATGTTTATTGCTTTATTTCTTTGGCTCTCCTAGTTTTGGTGTGATTTTGTAAGTGTAGAACAATCCCTAGAAGCTAAACCATAACTAGTGGTGGCATCTTAGAAGCTGGAGGCTTCAAAGAATCTCAAAACTAGGGGACTTTCTAATAGCTAAACACATTAGTGGAGATATATTTAAGAGCAAACACGAGAGATGTAGAGAGTTTTACTTTTTTTTTATATTTGTCACTGTAACAGTTTTCATTTGTCTCACTTTAAAGGCCAATAAATACAGTGTCTTGGAAGAACTTTTGGTGTTCTTCCATCTCTTGGCAATTTCATTCTTTTGTAATAAAATTTGTGTAGTTGGTGAGTGTGTCTTGTAAGACAAATCTAACAAGCCTCACCATAGGATTTCGTTTAGTTTGTTTTTGTTTAACATGATAGGAGTAGCTCAGCCAAAGATACCAAATTCTAAGCCTTGCTACATTAAACTTTATTTAGTGTTTAGGAGTCTTAGGGTAATTTGTTTGTTTGTTGTGTCAATCTTCTAATTTCAAATGCATATCCTTTTGTGAAAAATGGTAGAGTAAGTAGTAGAAATAACTCTGACTATGTAAGACTTGGTACTTAAGCAATCTTTGACTCACCTTTTTTACTTAGGAGTAAGTTTGTGAAAACAACTTAATCCTTTTCATTTTAGGAAAACTTTTGAAATTAAAATATGTCTAGACATTCGTCTCACCATGGAGGGAGTGAATATGAGGAATTTATTACCTTAAAATAAATTTCTAAATAATTTAGAGAACTCAATCTATGATGACAAGAATAAGTGCAAATTAGGGGAAGAGACAAAATTGTTAAAGAACTTCATATTGCACTTATGGAGAATGACATTAGGCTTCTAAAAGAAGAGCAAATACAAAGAAAGAAAATTTAAGAAGAAGTCGAAAGGGAATCCACTTATGAGCAAGAGGGTATGAGACTATGGGAGTATCAATAGTCTTTTGCATCTAAGAGACAAAGAAAAGAACATCCCCCTAGGGAAACTAAAGTTGACTTTCCTTACTTCCATGGCAAAGACAATGTTAAGGCATATTTTGACTAGTAGATGAAGGTGAAGCAAATCTTTGCATGCCATCAAGTCAGTGAAAAGAGAGAGGTGCTTCTAGCAACCCTTAGCTTTCAAAAGTATGTTATGTATTGGTGGACCTCTATAGTCCAAGAGAGACATCGCCATAATGATCCTTCCATTGAGTATTGGAATGATCTCAAGTCAGCCCTTAGGATGAGGCACATTCCCTCCTACTACAATAGAGAACTCATGGATAAACTTCAAAGACTTCCATAGAAGTTTATGTATGTAGAAGAGTATAGGCAGAAAATGGAGTTATACATGATGAGGGTTGACATTGTTGATAATGAAAACATCACTTTAGCTAGGTTCTTAAATGGTTTAAACCTTGAAATTAGGGATAGACTTAACCTTCTACCTTATAGAAATTTGAATAACTTAGTTCAAATGTGTATAAAGATAGAACAACAAAACTTGAGAAAAAATTCTTCTAATAAAGATCAAGCTCACTTTAGTGCCTATGACAAGAAAGTTTTTAGAAAGGAAGAACCACTTAAGAATTTAGCCAAGGAAAGTGAAAAGAACAAGGGTGAATCATCCACACACACTCACACTAGTGACATTAAATGCTTTAAGTGTCTAGGAAGAAGACACATAAATGCTTAGTGCCCCACCAAAAGGATTATCATCTTAAAGGGCATTGATCTCTATAGTAGTGAAGCAGAATCAACGGATACTAAGAGTGAGATTGATAAATCTCAAGAGTCTAAAGGAGAGGATGCATTCCCTTGTGAAGGAAACCTTCTTATGGTTAGAAGGGTTCTTAGTAACCAACCTAGTGTGTCCTTTATCACACAAGGAGAGAACATTTTCCATACAATATGTGATGTTTCAAACCCTACTTGTTTTCTAATTATTATTAGTGGATCTTGTTGCAATTGTTACAACACTAGATTGGTTGAGAAGCTAAATTTAGTTGTAATACCTCATCCCAAACCTTATAAACTTCATTGTCTAAATGAAGATGGGGATATCACAATTATACATCAAGTGAAAGTACAATTTTCCATAGGGAACTATAAAGATAATGTTTTATGGGATGTAGTTCCCATGGAGGCTTGTCATATTTTATTAGGAAGATCATGGAAATTTGATATAAAATTTATACACAATGGTCTTTCTAATGAAATTACTATCCTTCAAAAAGATAAGAAATTTGTACTTCATCCATTGATACTATCACAAGTGGTTGAGGATCAAGTATAAATGAAAGTTCAAAAAGAGAAAGAGAAGAAAGATAGAAAAAAAAAGAGGAGAATGAGAGAAAATATAATTCATTCAAGGAGGCAAGGCTTCTGCAATCATCTTTCAGTATTCCCATATCAGTTACACCTAAGATGATGAAGGGAATTTTTAATTCATTAAACTATTTTCCATTAGTTAATTGTTCTTTCTTTATTCCATGCTTTTCTCTCAGACATATTTCTACTCCACCTCCATCCCCCATAGTTTTAAACTCCTTAACAAATATTTACAAGTCACATCATCTTGAGTTAAGCTTACTTCTCAGGTTACAATTCACACAAGGTGGATATGAAAAATTTTATAAAGTAAGGGTTCTAGTATTTCTAAAGATATAATCCAAAATACAAATGAGACCTTCTTGTAATGTTGTATTTCTATATATATTGTCTTTGAAAGAAAAAATAATTAAAATTATATTTGATGCTTCTTGGAGACTGATATTTGATCCAGGAGGGGTTCATGTGGAACCTAAGAAAAATAACGCCATCTAAGATTGGCTTGCTCCAAAGAATATTAGGAGCTTCTATGCTTTTACAGAAGGTTGTTCAAAGAATAAAGTCCATCCTCCATATTTGAGGACAAATCCTTCTCAAGAAGGAGAGATGATGACTTAGGTCCAACCAGTGGACCTATTACTAGGAGCATGGCCAAGAAGATACAAGCAGTCGATTTCCAGACTGATCTACTAGGCTTCAAGACTAACCTGTCGAGCTCTCATCATGACTAGGCTACTGAGTTCATCCTTCCAATCGGGCTGCCGAGCATACTATACAGGTCGGGCTTTCGAGCTTTACTTCCTAGAGATTAATCTTCTCTCTAGAGCATCTTTTTCATGTTTTGTACGTGTAATAAATGTGATACCCATTGAGTGTGTTTTGTACATGTAGTAAATGTTATACATGTTGAGTGCCACACATAATTAGATTTTATGCATCATGCCATGTGATTAAGATGTTAGTTGATTATAGCACGAGCTTGAAAACTTTATAAATTTAGTGTTCAACCTTTGTGAAAAGAACTTTCGAATGTATAGAGCAATTACTATTGAGAGCACTCTAGAATTCCTCTTGTTCAAGAGTCACTTTATAAGCCTTCTCTAGCCCCCGTCCCTAGTTAGATTCTACCTTCTTAGTTGTTTATTGCGTTCCATATAACACCTTCTTTCACATCACCGAACCATATATTCATAACTTACATCTACTGCATCCAGAATTCATGAGATTCATGACAAGTCATGTGTCATCATGTTGGGTACAGTAGTTCCACTCATGTGCACTATATAGCATGTTGGGCACCAAACAACTTGTTGGGTGCTAGATAACTCGTTGCACAAAAATATGAACTCGCTAGGTGTGAATTTGAATTTTTCTCCTAGGGAGCTCTCTATCCAATCCAATGTTGGGTGCCCTTGTCATCCGTTGGGTGGTTTTGATGGATTGATAATTTTGAGTTTGATATTTGATATTATGAGAATGATTATGATGTTAGAAGAATGTTTTCTATAATAGATGTTCACTATGAAGAAATAAAGGAATAATTGGATTGAAATATCATGAGAATTGTGTGTAATGTACATTTAAGGTTTTTCCTAAGGAGGGATACTATATCATATAGTGTTGTGTAAGCATTGAGTAGGAGTACCAAGGGTATGAACATCCTAATTCTACTAAACTCACAAATTCATATAGAAAATGGAGTTTAGGAGTGATAATTTAAGGAGGCCTTATGGCAGGATTTGGTGCAAGGAGCCTATTTATGACAATTCCATGGCATACTAACCTTGTCAAAGGAGATTATTAGACCTGGTGAATCTAGGTCGGTCTTGATTTTTTATGCCACACATTAAGATAGGTGCAAGACTACATAGGTACTTGATGAATCATTATTTTGTCATATTCACTTAGCTTTCTGTACTAGATTTAATTAGTGAATTGTGCTTAGATGTCTATTATTTTCTCGGTTTTGCTATTTGGGTTTAATTTGACCAGTAATTCATATTTTAGTTAATTTGAATTTTTTGAGCTTAATTATTTCCCATTATTATTTTCAGGGCAATTTTGGGATTATGTTTTGAGACTTAGAAAGAGATGCCACATCATTTACTATTATCCATATCAGCATTTGTTTTTATTTTCTTTTATAATTTCATTTTATTAATTTTGGATCAGACTTGGACTTTCGGCCCAATTTTAGAATTAGGGAGAAGCCCATTTTAGAGGGACATATTTTTGGCCTAGGGTTTTGTACCCAAGAGAGACAATTTTGAATCACACATTCTCTCATATTTTATTCTCTTAGAACGTGAATAGTACGACTCTATCTGAGGTTTTTGGAATTTTCGTTTTCTATTTCGTTTTGAAGTTAATTACATTTTCGTTTTTCCAGGTTCAGTTTCGTTTTACTCTCTCTCATTTTCATTGAAATGCATTCTATGTTCTTCATTTTCTATTTAATGGAAGCTTAAATCTGCTGGGTTGTTAATTAGGGAGATTGCATTGTTTCCTTGAGAATATTGCTCCATATTGTGATTTTGCTATTCTTTCCTTTCATTATATTTAATAGGTTTTGTTGCTACAAATTGGGTCTTGCTTAGTGGTTAAGTTTGTGTGTTTGAAGCTGCAGTTGCTTAATTTGTAGTGTGTAAATATTAAATATGTGCATTGGTTTGCTTAATTCGTTTTTACGAAAACCATTTTATTCTCCACTTAGTTGATTAATTTGTGTTGGATTAGGGGTTAGGGGAGCGAATTATTTATTATTAATCCGAGATTGGAGGCGTTGCAATCGAACTAATAACCAACCTATTTTTAAGCAGTGTTAAATCTACGTTTTTTTATTTGTTCTATTAATTTTAATTTGAATTATCACTAACCCCCCCCCCGGTCCTCACTACGTGTTTAGATGGTCCTCATATTTGTATGGGAATCTCAAGTGGGTCCTCATATTTGCAACTGTCTCAATCGGGTCCTAATATTTTAAAATTGAGCAAATTTTGCCCTGTCTGTTAAGTTCTCAGAAACGGCGTTAATTGGTGCTGACAATCGCTGACGTGGTGAGCACTAATGTAAAAGTGTTTTATTATATGGATTTTTTTTACAATTAAGAGTTTTTGACATGGCAAAATTTATTCCTAATAGAACCTCACATAAGCTCATCCAGATCTGGTTAGACTCCTTCCCATGGACCTCGTCGTCGGTCGCTGGTCACCGGCCGCCGGTCGCGGAGCTTCGCCAACGCCAGTCATTAGTAGAGCATACCATTGATTGGGTAATTAAAAAGATAAAAACCATTGTGCGAGTCCTCCTCTAGTGTAGAGATCACCACTGCAACCTCTACATGAAACCAGTTCGCACGCTTCCACCATCTTCGCGCATCATCTCCTTCATTGCAACACCTTGTCATGCATCCATGGCCACCAACGTAGAGGACGCAACCCGCAGCGAACAATCGCCCCTCCACCGCGACACAAAAGTGCTTCAGCGCCACCAACAAACATCTTTCCACCACGCACAAGCCTTCAACCTGCAGGGGAAATACAAAGAGCGAAAAACCCAATCGGAGCAGAAGTCGTTGTTGCAGAGACCAACCTACTCGCAATCTCCATCGTGCCTGAACACCATCTTCTCACATCACCATCAACACGCATTTGCAGAGAGAACCATATCGCGAACATCTTCTCAATCGCGACCTCCATCATCAATCTCGCACAACCATGGTAGCTTGCACCTCCATTCGAAACTTGCACACAGATTCGAAACCCCAATCACAAAGAGGAAACCCTAGAATCGCGCAAACCCAATTTGGGAAAATCAACACCAACCTGCAAAAAACCCAACGAAGAAATGCAAAATCACAAAAACAGGGGTTCAATGAAGAGATCAGAAGAGGTGCAAGAGGGGTTGTGTACAAAGGTATTTTATCAGATGAAAAGGGGTGCAAGAGGAGTTCTGTCATCCAAACTCTTGATTGGACTAAGAGATACAACATTGCCCTTGGAAATGCAAGAGTTCTGGCATATCTTCATGAAGAATGCTTGGAATGGATTTTTCACTGTGATATAAAGCCCTAGAACATACTTCTTGATGCTAATTATCAACCTAAGGTAGCAGATTTTGGCCTGTCAAAGCTACAAAACAGGAACAATGTGAACAATTCAAGTTTTTCAATGATAAGTGGGTTCTGAACTTAGCAATCACCTCGAAGGTTGATGTTTACAACTATGGAATTGTTATATTGGAGATGATAACTGGGAAGAGCCCAACAAGGAAGAAACACAAAATCAACAATCAAAAAACCCCAATTTGTTCGCCCCCTGACATCACTCTCCTAACTCAAAGCAAACAAAATCCTTAAATTTTAACATAAATCAATTAAATTTTGCCATGTCATAATCTCTTAATTTGAATAAAAATTTCATGTAATGAAATAGTACACATCAACATATTATGTGGGCACCACGTCACCAGATCTTAACGTCGTCTGTGAGAACTTAACGGACAGGGCAAAATTGGCTCATTTTTACAAATATTATGACCCAATTGAGACAGTTGCAAATATGAGGACCCACTTGAGATTCCCATAAAAATATGAGGACCATCTGAGGGTTTAAACCAAAACATTAACATATAACTCAAATGTAATCCAAAAGCAAACCCAAAAAGCGAATAAATAAGTTTATAATATTGATAATTTTTATGTCATTTATCCATTTATAAGATTAAAGTCTTGAATGGATAAATTTATAACATTTTGCTCTCTTGAAACATCTTTTTCTTTATTCCCATTTACAATACAATAAAAAAATGTTAACTAATAATATTGAAACACAAAATAATAAATAATTAAATTAAACTAGGTGTGCTGGTGAGCCAACCCGGCTTACCATGAGTTCAACCCAGGTGAGCCGGGTTGAAAATTGGCTCGTATAAAAAAATTTCAATATTTTCAAACCCAATCCGGTCCAAACCCATGGTGGGTCAGGTTGGCCCACGGGTTTTAACCCATTTTAACAACACTATCATTAAACATACAAATATACAAATATATACATTGTATATGAAAGTTTTTCTAAAGGAACCTAACTTAGCATATCTAAGAAGTGCTAACTTAAAATACATATTTTATTATATTGTCATAACATACCTTAAAATAAAATCTACAACTTCATTGGTTCTCCTCAATATCACTTGTAGATCATCTGCTCACATATGATATATGATTATCCCAAACGATGATTACAACACCACAATAGAGAAAAGGATACACTAGTGTAAATTAAGTAATACCACATAATACCAACTTAATCATCAATAAAAAAAAACTAACATTTTCATGAAACATATAAATTATTTTATAAACAATGTTTATATCCCACCTTTTATCACACTTTCCCTATCTATATCATAAATATGGTTCAATAATCAAATTATATCACAGGCAGAATTCATCGTCAACCTTGAAATCAATAATTAACAAATGTCTATTATAATATAGTACTCATGACTCAATCATTACAACACAACCTTCATGGCGCAATCATAACATAGATATTTGACTTTACTTTCGAAAGAGGGTGAACTCAAAGACTCTCCACTTGTGATAACTCACTCCTACATCTCAATAGTTATAGCTATAGACTTCACAGTAGGACATCAACGTTTCTCGAGTATGACACATGTATATTACTTATATCTATGAGGTTTAATTCTTTCTTATTGTTAACTCATTGGCAAGCGTACCAAATCGTTCTAAGTAATAAACCGGTAAGACTGGATATCATATCCAAGAGACTCGTATAACACTTTACAATCGTATAATTATCTAACTAATTTAGACTACAGAATGATTCCGTTTAATATGAATTCGGTGCAATGAAAATAAACATAATGCATAAGTGGTAAATTGAACTTCTTGAGGTTAAAACACTTGGAAATAAAATGATTAGAGATGATATGGAATGGAGATGTTGGAGAATTATTTTACCTACTGATAACGGTTCAAAAACCGTTATTTTTATACTTAAATTTGATACAAAACACACCCCTTAAATTTGAAATCATGCATTTTACTTAAGTTAGGAAATAAGAGAGTCAAAGGTGGTTTTATGGGTATTATGCTTGGTTTTCCTTGTTTTGGCAAAAATTTACATGAATTGAATGAAGGAAGCTGAAGTAGGAAGGATTTGGACTCAAGAGAAAAAGGAAAAGTGAACAAATGAAGAAATGCAGCCACCGCTCAACGCAAATTCACCGCTGAGCACCAGCCTTGTGGAAAACTTCTCTGGCCAACGCCTGGGCGCCAACGCTGAGGGGAAATTAAGTGTCGCGCCCACCGCTGAGAGGTACCACTGAGTGCCAGTCTCTTTAGACAGACACTGCCAAACGCTTAAGCGCCAACGTTGAGGGGAAACAAGGGTGTCGCGCTCGCCCTTGAGCGGCGCCGCTGAGTGTCACAATTATGGGCTTGGGCCAGTTTTTTGCTATTTTTCAGAGTTTATAAATAGATTTGCACGACCCTTAGAGGTCATATTTTGGCAGAAGATACGCAGAAACACCTTCTTTCACCCCTTGGAGGCGGATTTTGGATGCGGAAGCTCCAACTTATCAATTCTAAGGTTTATCTTTTCATTCTTTTCATGTATTTCATCTAGTTTCACCATGTCTATGGTGAACTAAACCTCCATTGTTGTTGGGGAAACGATGTAATCCTATTGAAACTCTCATATATTGAATTGATACTTTATTCATATGCTTTATTTCATTAATTATTAGAGTTTTTCCTCCATTATCTTTGCATGCTTTGTTTAAGACATTATTCAATAGCGTGATCTTCGATTATATCTATATGGACACATGTGGATAGATCTAGACATGAGGGAATTTTCTTGGGAGCAATATTGCCTAGACATAGGGATAGGAGGACCAATTGCCTTAAGCTTTTGTGTGAATTAATGTAATGCATTATCAATTGCTAGGGAGACTAGACATAGTAAACTAGTGATTAGGAGTAGGCTCTTTTCACTAAGACATTAGCATTAGGGTAAATTAGAAAGTGACATTAACATTAATGAAAAAGTAAAATTCATAAGATATATGAGAATGGATTAGGAGGAATCGGAAAACCCCAACAACACCATTAATCCATATATTCAACTGCCATTTGATCACTTTTGCATGCATATTTCAATTTCATCTTTTACATTTAAAAAACCTTAATTTCGTTTATACAAGTCTTAAATAATAAAGAAATCACACGAAAGTCTAGGCCAATGAGTCTCTAGGGAAACGATATTTGGTCTTACCATTTATATTACTTGATTTCGACTTAGTACACTTGTTGGACTCTTAACACCTACTACACTCTCATGCAAATGCACATCACTACTTCTTTATTTAAAAGCTCATGTCAACCTACTAAGTTACTCAAACCTAATCCCTTGGTAGAGAGAGCCTAGATTTACTCATTAAATCCCAATCCCTTGGTAACCTAACAAGTTCATCTGCATTAAGACTAAAGATTTAATTCAACTAAAGGTCCAAGCTCTATCCCTAAACACTATTTCCTTTAGGTGTTTAGTCCAGTTCAAGGTTCACACAATATTTCCCAATATCAAGCAAACCAAAGAATCATGCTATGGTTGATCAAGTCACAACAAGCTTTAAAAGAAGGAAATAAACACTCACAATAAATGAAAGAAGCTTATATTCATTAATCACAAGTGCATTTACATGAGAGTTTCATAGTTACATTATTCCCCAACAAAATGAACTTAGCTCTCCATAGAGAGCTTCAACTTACAATGGAAAAAAATGGAAGAGATGGAGACCCAAGGAGGAAGAATAGAGAGTTCCCACTACTCAAAATCAGCTCCCAAAGGTCCAAAAGTGTGTTTTCGAGCTTCAGCCGCCAAAAAGATGGCACCCTCGTTGCATGGAAGCCTTAAATAGGTCTAAGGTGCCACATCAGCAAAAGTCGCATCCACCCCCCTCTTCTAGGGTGCCCAGGCGCGAAGTTTTGGCCAACTCAGCGAATTGAAGGGCACCCAACCCCCTTATGGGCGTGAAGTTTGCACTGAACTGCGAATTGAAAGGGGCTCAGCCCCCCTCCTGAGGCACCCAGGCGCGGGAAATCTTCATAATCCTTCAAGAATACTTGCTTTTGTAGCTTTTCCTGGGCTCCCACTCTTGTTAGTTTAGATGCTCTTCCAAAGCACACAAATTTCCTACAAAACTTGAGGAATTAGTGATGAAAACTTGTATGTGTAACCTAAGCTAAACTTATTCACAAAGGTAGATAAAAGAGAGGATTTCTCATGTTTCAAGCTTCAATAGAGTTGATTTGGTGGGAAAATTACACCACATATAATGGTAAGAATTACCGTTATCAATAACCCTAAACTTGAAACTTTGCTTGTCCTCAAGCAAAAGATAACTTGGCTTAGACAAAACAGCCAAACTACAATGGTCTAGCAACTCAAGAAAACAATTTCAATTAACAAAAGCAATTCAATCATGCTTGCTCAATCTGGAAAGACCAATCAAGAGATAATGAGGCTATTGCAATACAAGCTTCAACTATGGTGCTCACAGGAAAAAGATTACAAGACATATGCAAAGGCTTTAGAAGGGATCAATAGACATGGCAAAATGTTTTCCTTAAATGCATGGAACCTTTCCTCACCAAAGAAAGTGTTTCACTTAAGTTCAATGGTGTATAATGATGTGTGTCTTCACTCTACCATCACAATGTTACACAACTCAACTTTGCCTTTCATTTCAACCAATATCAAACATATTCAAAAGCAAGTTATCATCACAAGGACTTTTTGAGGCTTGTATTGTGGCTAGGCTAAGAAGAAAAATTGGTTTTTCTAGATACAAAACACCTTGAGTCAAGAGAGCAGGCAAATCAAAACATGATAACATAACTCTCTTTTTCTTCAAAAAAAAATGGAACCAATTCCCAACTCATTTTCCAGCTTTCATTCATTGAATTCTTTTTCTTGATATTGTTCTTCTTTCCTCTTTTTCTTTTCTTTCTTGTTTCCTTCTATTTTTCTCAATGCTTCCTTTTAACATGATTTCCCAAACTACCCCAAACTTAAACCATTCTCCTATACCGGAAATGAAAGCTCTACTCAACTCAAGGTAAGGAGGTCAATGATTTTTCACATCAAGCTCAAGGTTCAAGGAATGAGAAAGTTTTTCTTTTAGGTTCAAAGGTTTTGCATTGGCTTTTGGGCTCAAAAATGTAGAAGAGGTAGAAGAATAAGATGGCCTTGATCAAATGTAACAAGCAAGCAAATGATTCAAACAGAGAAATTTAGGCAAAATCAACTGTGATACCAAAGTGATAGCATTCAACAAGAAATATGGGGCACAATGTCTCACAAGTTAACTCAGGGTTCCAAAATCTATCAAACAAAATGCCAAGAATATTGACCACAATCAAAACCAATCATCTATCCAAAACAAATATGAGCAACCACCATCTATGCTTAAAAGCTCAACCAACATCAACTCAACAAATTTTCATAATCAATCACAAAGAATTAGAGCAAACACAAGAGATTTTAATTCAAACAAAGCCCAAAACATAATTACTCGAGACAAAAGCGTTGCAAAAAAAAAAACTATCTAGTTAACCAAGTTTAAAATTAAAAGTAACAATTAAAACTAGAATTAGAACAACTGAAAGCAAAAAAAAACTAGAAATTAAAACTGAAAAACCAATCAAGTTGGACACTTTGCAGCTCCAGCAACTCCCATGGAACACTAACTTCACTTTCATCTGACGCATCTTCCTCCTAACAGCAGCTTATACTCTGCAATTGTTCCACCTCCCCAATCAGTAGGGGCCTGGCCCTAAGGTCATGCTATACGAGCAGCAAAATCTTGAAGTAATAGGGTGCTCAGCTCACACATGCCTCCAAGGTTGACCATCGGTGATTTTGACATTTTCAAAGTCCTAAGGAAGATGTTATCCTACATAAAGTAAGCTTATAGTAGAATTAACATTCCATAGTCAACAACTAAAGACAAAGGTCCAAAAACATACTAAAATATACTAAGACAAACAAAGACACATGAACACACACCAATCATTCTAACAATAGACTAAACACAACTAAACAGTTATGAAACAGACTTAAACACTCAAAGAAAATCAAACTCAAACACACATCACAAAAACACCTTCAATCATTCAACACACAGTCACAAAACTACATAAACATAGAGGAAGGTTTAAAATTAAGCCTCCCAAAGGTACAACAACAAAAAAAGGTTTAAAATCACATTAAAAGAAGTATGTGAAAGAGTGCAAAGGAAGGGAAACCTCAGAATAAAAAAAAAAAAAAACTATGTGTAGAACCAGTCTTGGGGGGCTGAGCGCCCCTAATGTAGGGGGGTTGAGCGCCACTCAGTCAATTGGGTGCAGAAGGGCCACTGGTTAGCTCGCGTTGGGCGCCCTGGTCAGAGGGGGCTACGCGCAACCAAGCAGAAAGCAAAAAAGAAAAAACAGATATGTGCAGCTCGAGTTGGGCGCCCCTGGGGGCTTGAGCGTGAATTCTGCAGTTGCTGATTTCTGCAGAATTCAACAACTGCAGAATTGGACAACTCACCTATGATTTTTGGAATTTGACACTTCTTAGTACTCAATTTAGCCCAGATCAATATGTTTTCACTATACAAACTTGCTCAAATCCATAAGGAGTGAATATGAGTGCAAGAATGACAAATCAAGTGCACACTTCCAAAGCTCTCCAATTCTCCAATTCAAGGATTTACTATTTGACACTTAAAGCATAACTAAACTTAACAAAACATGATAAAACATACCTAAACACACCATAATACATCAAAACAGATTGAAGCACTCCTATTCACATCAAATTACTACAACACTCAACATTCCACCGATGCAATTAATCACATCACATAACTTCAAATCAAAAGCACATTTCCTAAAACAACTAATTTGCACATGAAACATATCAAAACAAATTCAAACAATCAAAACACACTGAAACAACAAAATCACACATAAGAAGGGATAGAAAACTGGGTTGCCTCCTAGTAAGCGCTCGTTTAACGTCATTAGCTTGACACCATTATGCTCAAGTTTGATTTTTGGTGTTGGTGGGTTTCTTCCTTTCATCACACCAACAAAATCTCAACACTTTTCTTGTCACCAACTTGACTTCCTTGAATAGGGAGCCTCAATTTCAAGTATCCCATTTGCCTTTAGCGCCCTGATAACCCATAACCTATTCTTGAGCTTCACTAGTTTGCCAGGTTTGGGTTCATCACTTTTCATCCTCATCCTTCATTTTTGGAGAGAAACAATTAATCCTCTTATTGACCACTTTGGTACCTTGCTCTATTAGACTAATCACTAGTAGAACTTCATCCTTAGCTTTAGGACTAGTCTGTTCTTCTTGATTTTTCTGCCCTGCTTCGAAGACATTGAAAGTTACCTCATCATCTTGGTTTCTCAATTATACAGTTCCCTTATCAACATGAATGACAACCTTGGTCGTCTTCATAAAAGGTCTTCTAATAATGAGAGGTATTTCTGCATCTTTCGCCATCTCCATAACAACAAAGTCCACCAGGAAATTGAGCTTATTGATTTCAACCACCACATCTTCTACCACACCACAGGGATGCCTGATTGATCTATCTGCCATTTGCAAGATCATTCTTGTATACTTTACCTCCAGACCACCAATCTTCTGAAGTATAGATAGGGGCATCAGATTGATGTTAGCCCCTATGTCAACAAGCGTCTTCCTTATCTCATGATTGCCAATGGTGCAAGGGATGGTGAAACTCCCAGTTGAAAATAAGACTGTTTATTATTCTCAAATCATAAAAAATACATTCTCAAACCTTCTATTTGTAATAATCTAGTTCTCCTAAAAAGGGAAATAGGGAAACTAGGAAACCTAGGAACAAATAAAATAAAATAAAATATTATGTATCCATTTCCTCTAATTAGGAAGATCCTACAGATATTATCCCAGATTACAACACTCCCCCTCAAGTTGGTAAATGAATATCAATCATTCCCAACTTGCCTACAAGATCTTGAAATCTACCCGGAGAAAGCCCTTTTGTGAAAATATCTGCTATTTGAAGTTCTGTAGGAACATGAGTTGTAATCACAAAGCCTCTGTCAAGATTATCTTTGATGAAATGTTTGTCAATTTCAATGTGTTTGGTTCTGTCATGCTGTACTGGATTATAGGCTATACTCATAGCAGACTTATTGTCACAGTGTAGTTGCATCGGGTGCTCCACTTTGACTTTAAGATCATCCAAGATGATTTTCATCCAGAGTCCTTCACACATTCCTTGAGCAAGGGCTCGAAATTCAGCTTCTGCACTAGAACGGGATACTCTATCTTGCTTTTTGCTTCTCCATGTTACCAAACTATCTCCAAGAAATACACAATACCCAAAAGTAGATTTTCTGTCAGTAATAGAACCCGCATAGTCCGCATCAGTATATATCTTCATATTCAATGTATCTTCCCTTTTGAATAATAGCCCCTTTCCTGGACTTGACTTCAAGTATTGGAGAATTTTGTCAACTGCTTGCATATGTCTCTCTCTTGGATCATGCATAAATTGACTCACTACACTAACTGCATAAGCAATGTCTGGCCTTGTGTGTGATAGATAAATCAATTTTCCCACCAATCTCTGATATTTGGCCTTCTCTACAGGAGCACTTTCTTCACTTCCAATTCTGTGATTCTGTTCTATAGGAACAGTTGAGGTTCTACATCCCAACTTTCCTGTTTCTTTGAGGAGATCAAGTACATATTTCCTCTGGGAGATGAAAATTTCATTCTTGGAGTAGGCAACCTCTATCCCAAGAAAATATTTGAGTTTTCCTAGGTCTTTCATTTCAAATTGAGCTGCCAATTTTTCTTTTAATGCCAATTTTTCTATTTCATCATCTCCTGCAATAATCATATCATCCACATAGACAAGCAATAGAGTGAGTTTACCTGTAGAGGAGTGCTTTATGAACAGAGTATGATCTCCTTGGCTTTGTTTGTATCCCAAGGAAATCATTGCTTTTGTAAATCTTCCAAACCATGCTCTAGGAGATTGCTTAAGACCATACACTGCTTTCTTCAAAAGACATACCTTGTTTCTTTCATTTTTCACTTCAAAACCTAGGGGAATCTCCATGTACACTTCCTCATCTAGATCTCCATGAAGAAAGGCATTCTTCACATCCAGCTGGTGTAAGTCCCATCCAAAATGGGCAGCCAAAGCGAGAATAACTCGAACTGTATTCATCTTTGCCACTGGGGCAAATGTCTCCTCATAATCAATCCCATATGTTTGGGTATATCCTTTTGCCACCAATCTAGCTTTATATCTTTCTATTGTCCCATCTGCCTTATGTTTCACTGTGAATATCCATCTACACCCTACTGCCTTCTTGTCTCTTGGCTTATCAACAATCTCCCAAGTTGAATTTCTTTCTAATGCATTCATCTCTTCTTTCATGGCTTGATTCCAATGTTCAAGTTTCATGGCCTCCTGGATTGAGGTAGGAATTTCTGTGGTATCAATGGCAGCAATAAAACTTTTGTGCTTCTCAAAGAGATTGTTAGTGCAAACATATTGAGAAATAGGATATTTAGCACATGATCTTCTTCCCTTTCTCAATGCAATAGGTAAATCCTCAGTAATACTTACCTCCTCCTCATTGATATCTTCAGGAATCCTCACCTCCGGATCAGACAATTTTTCTTGCTCTAGAGTCGAAGTGGGTTGTTCTCTTCTTGCATATTTTTTGCCAAAAAATTTGTCTTCCTCTTCTTCCTCACTGTGGACTATGGTAGCTTCATTGCTCAAGTCTTGGGCATCCTGCAAAGACAAACATGGTAATGACAAGAAGGAGAGTTCATCCACTTCAAGTGCTTTCTCCCCCTGAAGGGATGGACTGACATAAAAGGATTTTGTTTCATGAAAGGTGACATCCATGGTGATAAAGACGCGACGACTCTGAGGATGATAAAATTTGTACCCTTTTTTATTAGAAGGATACCCAATAAAGACACATTTAAGAGCTCTGGGATCTAATTTACCACGGTTAGGAGGATGAGAGTGAACAAAAACAATACACCCAAAGACTCGACTAGGTAGACTTGTGATTAGGGAAGAAGAAGGAACAAAAGACAATAGAGACTCTATAGGACTAATGCCATTTAAGATACGAGTGGGTAACCTGTTGATGAGATATGTGGCAGTTAACACAGCTTCTCCCCAGTAATTTTTTGGAACAGACATTTGAAAAAGAAGAGCTCTAGTTACCTCAAGAAGATGACGATTCTTTCTTTCAGCAACCCCATTTTGTTGAGGGGTGTTAACACAGGTTAGTTCGTGAACAATACCATTATGAGACAAAAAATTGATAAATTCATGATTCACATATTCAGTACCATTATCAGACTTAATTCTTTTGATATTTTTTCCAAATTGAGTTTGGACAAGACGGAAAAAATTAACAAAAATTTGAAAAACTTCAGATTTATTTTTCATAAGGTATGTCCACGTGACACGAGTACAATCGTCAATAAAGGTAACGAACCACTTGGCTCCGGAAATAGAATCTATGACAGGACCCCAAACATCAGAGTGAATTAAATCAAATGGAGAAATACTCTTTTTATTACTAATAGGATAAGATGTACGATGATGTTTTGAGAATTGACAAATATCACAATTAAAAGACTCAACAGACTCTTTTGTAAACAAATGGGGAAACAAGGACTTGATAAGACTAAATGACGGATGCCCAAGCCTTTGATGATGCAACCATATTTGATATTTTGCCCACGTGTCAGATGTAGCTTGTTGACTTATGATTTGTGTGTTGCTTTGGTCATCAAAATCTAAAAAATACAACCCACTTTGCTCCTTAGCAGTTAAAATCGTCTTCCCCGTGGCAAGGTCCTGAAAAACACAATAAGTTGGAAAAAATATTACGGAACAATTTAAATCCTTTGTGAGTTTTTGCACAGAGATAAGACTATTAGCTAATTGAGGAACATGTAAAACATCCTTCAATATAATAGAGGAGTCCAAAAATATATTCCCAGAGCCGCACACAGGTATACCCTGACCATTTGCAACTGTAATAAGTTGTTCTTTATGGCTCTTGCCATATGAGTTGAAATACCCACTAAAAGGTGTCATATGATCAGTTGCACCCGAATCAAGGATCCAAATACCTTGAGACACATGACCCACGGTATTGAGACAAAGCTTACCTTTTATGGATAGAGTACATGATCCAGAGGGCTTACTCATTGATGCAAGCATTGCTTCCAAGCGTTCAAGTTTCTCCTGATAAGCTTTCATATCAAGATCTGGTGGTGGTGGTGGTGGATGAGACTGGGACGGACTAGATTGGTTGGTGACTTCCCGTTCTGAGGTAGTATGATTTACCCATTTTTGAGTAGGCCCTTTGTTGTTTCCCATGCGCTCGAGAACATTCTTTCTTCCATGAAGTTTGAAGCATATTTCCTTGGTATGTCTAGATTTTTTACAGTATGAACAATACTCCCCACGAGCACCTCTTTCAAACGTTCTTCCCCCAGCATGTGTTCCTTTGTGGACTCCCTTTCCAATTGTCATGGCAGAGCCTGTGTTGGAGATCCCTCCATGAAGCATGACAGATCTCCGAGTTTCTTCTCCTCTTACCATAAAAAAACTTCTGACAAGGGAGGTAATTTTTCTCTTCCAAAAATTTGAACCCGTATTGGGTCGTACTCATGATTAAGGCCCTGGAGAAATTTAAAGATTTTTTCCCCTTCAATGAATTCAGCAAGAACGGCAGCATCTGTTTTGCACATCATCATTGTTTGGATCTGATCGAGTTCCATCCAAAGGCCATTCAGGATCCCGTAATATTCTGATACGGAAAGAGAGCCTTGTGTTGTAGTAAATATCCTGTTCTTGAGATCATGGGTAGCAGCAAGATTCTTTTTTAAAGAAAAAGTACTCTGCAAATCATCCCATATTTCTTTAGCAGAAGAATGAAACATATAATTTTTCCTTATCTCAGGAGCCATAGATTGCCACATCCAAGTCATAATTAATGAATCTTCCTTATCCCAAATTGAAAAATTTTTGTCGTCTGGTGCTGGTCCTCCTCCATGTATATGATCAAGTTTTGAACGACTCTTGAGAATCCTTAAAATAAATTGGCTCCATTGTAAGTAATTCTGACCATCCAACCACGAGGTATTTCCTATATTTGGTAGGTCATTGGGTATCCCCAAAGGAATACCTTTTTCTTCAGACATCTCGTCCCCCAAAAAAAAAGAGGGGCCAAAAAACTTCAAACTCAGATCTACTCAAATAAAGGCCAAACGGGTCGTTACCAACCCTAGGAACAGAATCAGGAGGCTCCGGTGACTCTTCTGTGGCGGCGACGGCGAGTGGGTTTCACCGAGAAAGAAGGAACAAACGTAAAAGTCAGATCTACTCAAATACAGTCCAAACTAGTCATCACCGACCCTAGGAATGGACTCAGGGGGCTCCGGCGACCCTGTCTGTGGCGGCGCCGGCGAGTGGGTCTCGCTGGAGGTGGGCGCGTGGGTTACACGCGCCGGTGACGGTGGCGGCGCGTGGAGGCTCCGTTCACGGAGCGACTTCCGGCTCTTTGATCGCCGTTGTTGGGCGCACCTTTCTGCGCTATCGACAACCCCAACCGGCGACGGCGACAGCGGCGGTGGTCGGACAGCGGCGGCGGTGTGGCTTGTTGCAGCGGAATCTAGCCCCTAAGATCAGGAGCTCTGACACCAAGTTGAAAATAAGACTGTTTATTATTCCCAAATCATAAAAAATACATTCTCAAACCTTCTATTTGTAATAATCTAGTTCTCCTAAAAAGGGAAATAGGGAAACTAGGAAACCTAGGAACAAATAAAATAAAATAAAATATTATGTATCTATTTCCTCTAATTAGGAAGATCCTACAGATATTATCCCAGATTACAACACTCCCCGAATCTTTGAATTTCGAAGGTTGAGTCTTCTGTATAATGGCACTACAATTCCCTTGTACTTTAATTGTTCCTTCTTCTAAATACTTCTTCTTGTTATTGAGAAACGGTTTCAAGTGTTTTGCATAAGAGGGAATTTGTTGTAGTGTTTCGGTCAAGGGCATTGTAATCTCCAATTTCTTGAAGACATCCATGAAGCACCCAAATTGCTTCTTTTTCTCCTTTCTTGAGTAGACTTTAGGGTAAGGAAATGGTTTCTCAATTTCTTTTTCTTTTCTTCTCTCATCTCCCTCTTCTTTCTTTTTCTCTCTTTTACCACTCTCTCTTTCTTCTCTCTCATCTCCTGTTTTTCTCTCATCATTCTCTTGCATGTTATTTTTCTCTCCACTCATTTTTTCTATCTCATTAGCTTTCTTTTCTTTTTCCTCCTTCTCTCTCTCAGCTAATACCTTACCACTTCTAGTAGTAATAACCTTGCATTCTTCCTTGGGATTAGCCTCAGTATTGGATCCAAAACCTTTGTCAGACTTCTCTTTTAGCTTCTTGGCCAGTTGGCCCATTTGGATCTCTAAATTTCTCATAGAAGTTTCGGTGCTTTTATGGTTGGATATGGAAACTTGCATAAACTGTTGGAGAGTTTCTCCTAACTTAGACGTCCTTTCTGCACAAAAAGAGTGGGGTTGGTATTGTTGTTGTGGTGGTCTGTTTGATGGCCCAGCTTGACCTTGGCCCATGCTTGGGTGCGGTCTCCACCCTTGGTTGTAATTACTTTTCCAGTTTTAGTTAGCCATATAGTTCACATCTTCTTGGGTATTGGCCGACTTAACACACTGACCATTTATATGTTCTCAACCACACAACTCACACCCTTGATGTTGGGCATGCGATACATTTTGGAGCTCTTGCAATTGAGAGACTTTGTTCATGAGAGCATCAAGTTGTTGGGTCATTATCTTGTTTTAATCTAAGATAGCGTCCTGTGAATGTAGTTGAAAAACACCTTTTTGTTCAGCCCTTTCATTCTGCAATTCACTATCATTTGCAGCCATGTTCTCAATTAGCTCATGAGCTTCTTCCGGTGTCTTCCATTAGATGAACCAGTAAGACTGGATATCGTATCCCACGAGACTCGTATAACACTTTACAATCGTATAATTATCTAACTAATTTAGACTAAAGAATGATTCAGTTTAATATGAATTCGGTGCAATGAAAATAAACATAACGCATAAGTGGTAAATTGAACTTCTTGAGGTTAAAACACTTTGAAATGAAATGATTAGAGATAATATGGAATGTGGATGTTGGAGAATGATTTTACCTACTACACTCTCATGCAAATGCACATCACTACTTCTTCATTTAAATGCTCATGTCAACCTACTAAGTTACTCAAACCCAATCCCTTGGTAGAGAGAGACTAGATTTACTCATTAAATCTCAATATCACTAGACAACAACAGGAGGTCCATGCTCTATCCCTAGACACTATTTCCTTTAGGTGTTTAGTCCAGTTCAAGGTTCACACAATATTTCCCAATATCAAGCAAACCAAAGAATCATGCTATGGTTGATCAAGTCACAACAAGCTTTAAGAGAAGGAAATAAACACTCACAATAAATGAAAGAATCTTATATTCATTAAGCACAAGTGCATTTACAAGAGAGTTTCATAGCTACATCATTCCCCAACAAAATGAACTCATGGAGAGCTTGAGCTTACAATGGAAGAAAATGGAAGAGATTGAGACCCAAGGAGGAAGAATGGAGAGTTCCCACTGCTCAAAACCAGCTCCCAGAGGTCCAAAAGTGTGTTTTCAAGCTTTAACCGCCAAGAAGATGGCACCCTCGTTGCATGGAAGCCTTAAATAGGTCTAGGGTGCCACATCAGCAAAAGTCATGCCCAGCCCCTCACTTTTGGGGCGCCCAGGCGCGAAGTTTTGGCTAAATCAGTGAATTGAAGGGCACCCAGCCCCCTTCTAGGGCGCCCAGCCCCCTTCTAGGGCGCCCAGCCCCCTTCTAGGGCGCCCAACCCCCTTTTGGGGCGTGAAGTTTGCATTGAACTGCCAATTGGAAGGGGCTCAGCCCCCCTCCTGAGGCGCCCAGGCATGGGAAATCTTCATGATCCTTCAAGAATACTTGCTTTTGTAGCTTTTCTTGAGCTCCCACTCTTGGTAGTTTAGATGCTCTTCCAAAGCACACAAATTTCCTACAAAACTTGAGGAATTAGTGATGAAAACTCGTATGTGTAACCTAAGTTAAACTTATTCACAAAGTTAGATAAAAAAGAGCATTGCGCATGTTTCAAGCTTCAATAGAGTTCATTTGGTGGGAAAATTACACCACAGATAATGGTAAGAATTACCGTTATCACTTATATCGAAGCTCCAAATAATAGGAACCACCTTCAGCTATGAAAAGTAGATATCATGCTCTACATAAGTATGATACTAGCAAAGTCAAGATAGTTTCTTTGAAATTCCTCTCAATACATTATCCAACATCTCATCAATCTACTACTCTATCCTTAAGAGTCATTACATTCATAACATCCACACAACCATATATTTCATTTAAAAGAAATTACGTTAACTAAACACAAGATTTAAAAAATTTTAAATTTGTTTATATAACCTTTAAATTTACTCCAGACTTTCACCTTTTTTCCCAACTTGTTACCTTGAGTGGTAGGCTCGCTTAGTTAAAACGTTGATCGCCTAATAAAAGGCAAACATTGTATTAGAATAAATTAGTTTAATGTCAACTATTTGTGTGCATATATATGATTCATTGTATTTTATCCATTCTTAGTTTTTATTTGATATGATTTAATTATTTTAGGATGACTCTTTTGTACACTAGGTGACCTTGTTGTGTGTTTTGGGTTTCTTGTATTTTATTTGTCTCTTTTTGCTATGATAACTTCAAGGTTGTTGAGATTGTTGATAAGGGAAGCACTGGTTTAACTAAACCTTAATCTCACTGTGTTCTGGTTTTTTATGATGACAACACATTTTTAATAACACATGTATTGTTATGTGTTACATGTTCAATTCTTTATTGTGAATCAAATCTTGAAGAACATGTCTGTGTTGATTTTCGTATATGTGTGCATATTCACTGATTTTCTACATGTTATATCATTTGTTATTTCATAATATATGTTTCAGAAAAGAAAACCACATCCATTTGGTTGAACTTATATTGTGTGGCAAAACTGCAAGTTTTAAGTCGACTTCATTATGAAGAAAGTCGAATAAAACCCGTGACTTTGCACAGATTTTCTAAAACAGTGTTGTGAGTTATTTTGCAATGAAAAGATTTTCAAAACTGTTTTGAAGTGTTTAAGTCGACTACATGCGCAGGGAATTCAACTTAGTTAATAAATGTTTTGAAATTTTGTTAATGCTTGTGAATTATAACGGTTATATTTCTATTCTATGTTCAAGCACTAAATGCAAGTCAACTAAATTAAATGTGTAATCAATTTCGTTGGTTTGACTGCTGCAAATTGATTTAACTGTTATAACTGTCTGGTGATAGTCGACTAAATTAGTGGCAAAGTCGACTACAGGAGCGTCTGTTCTATAGAAAACTATAAATAGATGTGATTCTGTAATTCACAGTGACTTTGGTTGTTCTAACAATTTCATTTGTTGTTTCAGATTGTGATATCTGTGAAAGCACTCCAAGAACTCATCAAGAAGAGGGAGGATATCTTTCTTTGAAGAGTTTCTTTACGAGGAAGAAATCTACGCTTACTTTTTTATCAAATTCTGCACTGTTGGTGTTCATCATATTGATCACGATTGTTATCAATCTATTGAAGATTGGACTGCCCTGTTGGGATTACAGGAAGAGAACTTGTGGATTGTTCAAAGTGGGTTGAAGATTGCAGAAGAAGGGATATCTTGTTGCAGATCTTTGCGTTGCTGCCTATACTTATAGTTAGAGGGTTAGAGAGATTTTCTATACTTTTAACGTGGAGGCAGCTATAGAAATCTTGTGTAAAAACCTTGACCAATATAGTGCATTGGATTCTTAGTTGTGGAAGGACATTGGATGTAGGCATTGAGGCCGAACCAGTATAAAAGCTCTGTGTTTGCTTTCTCTTTCCGTAACTCTTTATTTTAAGTCGACTTTACATTCTCCGCAGTCAACTTTATTTTTCCGCTGCACTTAAACTTCTTATTCCTTGCGATTCAAGAAAACTTTGAAAGGTTTATACTTTGCGAAAATGATTTGAAAAAGACTATGATTTTTGAACCTCACCAATTCACCCCCCCCCCCCTGATAACGATTTAAAAACCGTTATTTTTATACTTAAAATTTATATCAAAACACACCCTTTATGGCTTAGAATGAGCTTAGAATCAAGTAAAACACTTAGTTGAGTCACATGAGAGTCAAAAATTATTTTTAGAGATATTATGCTTGTTTTGCATTGTTTTGCAGGTTTTGATGAGAATTGAAGATGGAAGTGAAGAACGGAGGACTTAGACTCAAGAAAGAAGGAGAAAAAGGAAGAAAAGAAGAGTCAAAGTCTCCGCTCAGCGCTATTTTCCAATGCTGAGCGCCAGACTCGAGGGAGTAGCTACTGCCTCTCGCTCAAGCGGTGCCGCTGAGCGTACAGGCGATTTCGAGGCAAACCGCTGAGCGGTCCAGCAATTTGGAGGGAAACCGCTGAGCGACCAAATTAGGCGCCGAGCGGTGGAATGCTGGGCTTGGGCTTAAATTATGTTACTTTTATGCGTTATAAATAGCCCCAGTGCGACCTTCAGAGTATTCTTTTGGCAAACAGAGACGTCCAGAGCAGTTCTACACTCCTTGGAGGCGGTTTCTTGGATTCTTAGGCTCCAATTTATCAAATCTAGGGTTTACTCTTCCATTCTTTCATTTGATTCCATCTAGTTTCACCATGTTCATGGTGAACCAAACCCTTTGTTGTTGGGGAACAATGTAATCTTTTGAAACTCTCTTATATTGAAATTCTTATTTTTATTCATATGCTTATATTATCAATTGTTGGGTTTCTTATCTATGCTCAATGCTTTTATTGTTTAACTCATTCGGTAGAAGATATTTGCCTTTGCCGATACAGAAACGTACGGGGAATTCATGAACTGATAGGGAATTCCTTGATTAAGCAATACTGCCTAGAGATAGGGGTAGGACGATAATTGTATTTTGCTTCTGTGATATATGCATTGCTAATTACTCAGGGAGACTAGAGATAGTAAACTAGTAGTTAGTGATAGGCTCTTTTCGCCGAGAGATCGGGTTTAGGGTAGGCAAAGAAAGTTTGCATGAAAATTAGATAATAAAGCGAATTAAATAAGAAAAGTATATATAAGAGGGCAGATAAGATGAAATTGTAAACCCTAACAACTCCATTAATTCATATCTTTTCTTTTCCAATTGAATCACTTGCATTTGCATGTTTATTTTCGTTTTGCATACAACCACAAATTTGTTTCTTTTTCAAGTCTTATAAGATCAATTTACATGAAAGATAAGGCCTAAGAGTCCTTTGGGAGACGATACTTGGACTTACCGTTTATATATTACTTGATAACGATCTGGTACACTTGCCAGGGGTTTAACACCCCTTCCCCTCTTGGTGTTGAAACTAAGTCATCCTATTTCCAACAATTGGTACCAGAACTGGTTTTCATAAGATATTTGAAAAACTAGTCGACTTCTGCTTTCTTTGAATCGACTATATTCCTGGAAATGGCTTCTAGTTTTCAAACCTTTGGTGAAGATGCATCTACAAACAGACCACCACTGTTTACGGGTGAAAACTATCCCTTTTGGAAAATTTGAATGCAAATTTTTCTTGAATCTGTGGATAGAGGAATTTGGGATGCAACATTAAATGGTCCTTTTGAGCCTACTCACACTGTTGATGGAAAAATTGTTTTGAAAATTTTTTCTGAGTGGTTTCAAGATGAAAATAGAAAAGCACAGTATGATGTCAAAGCTAGAAATATCATTGCCTCTATACTAACAGTTGATGAACTTTTCAAGATATCTCAATGCAAATCTGCCAAGGAAATGTGGGATGTCTTGGAAGTTACACATGAAGGCACTGAACAAGTCAAGAGAGCCAGAAAGAATTCTTTGATTCAAGAGTATGAACTTTTCAGAATGAAGACTGGTGAAACAATTTATGAAGTCCAGAAAAGGTTCACTCACACAGTCAACCATCTCATGGCTCTTGGAAAAGTCTTTGATAAAGAAGAGATCAATATCAAAATTCTTAAAAGGTTGAACAGAAGCTGGCAACCCAAAGTCACAACAATCTTTAAGTCCAAGGATCTAACAAGCATGAACATGGCTACATTGTATGAAAAATTAAGAGAGCATGAGCTAGAACTTGGAAGATTGAAAGATGAGGAAGAGATTAAAGAGAAGAAGTCCATAGCATTAACAGTCACAAGCAAGAAATCCTCAAAGATTGAACAATCAGAGAATGATTTAGATGCTGAATTGGACAACAACGAACTGATGTCCATGGTGGTAAGAAAGTTAAATCGACTTATGAAAAATAACAGTCACCTTACTAACCATGCAGGTAACAGCAAAGCCAAGAAAGCTTTCAGGTCAAATGCATTTTAGTGTTATAAATGCGACAAGGAAGGACACATCAAGTTGAATTGTCCAGATCTAAAGCCGAGGCAGAAAGCCTACAGAAAGTTTCCACAGGACAAGAGCAGAAAGCAAAAAGAAGTTTACATTGCCTGGGAAAACAGTGATTCTGATTCATCAAGTGATGAAGATTGATAACGATTGAAATACCGTTATTTTTATACTTAAAGTTGTCACTAAACACACCCTTTATGACTTAGAAACTAGTTTGAAATCATCTTTTTTGCTTAAGTTAGAGAATAAGAGAGTTGAAGGTAGTATTATTGGTATTATGCTAGGTTTTCCTTGTTTTGGCAGGAATTAACATGAATTGATTGAAAGAAGTTGAAGTAGCAAGGAGTTGGACTCAAGAGAAGAAGGAAAAGTGCTTTAAAGAGGAATCGCAACTGGCGCTGAGCACCAATTCCACCGTTGAGCGCCAATTTTGTTGAGGAGTTCTCTTGACGACGCTTGAGGGGAAAATCAAGTGTCGCAGTTGTTGGGGACTCGTAGTTTAACTATTCTATTCGTGTGATTATTATTTAACTTTGACTTGATTTGTTTTATTTTTATTTTCATTTATGTTTTGTTACTAAAAAAGTGCTTTTTAGGGTTTTGTTTTCTTGTGTATGCAGGATACAATTCGGACTAAGAGCAAGAAAAATCAAGAACATCTTCTTGAAGGATTGAGTGAAAGTAGAAGGAGAAGGAAGGTATGAACATCCAGAAAATTATTTCCTTCTCCGGAGACACTTTTGCAACCCTCACCACAAGGATCTGACCAGAGCACTAAAGAGATGGCTGGAGAGAACAATGGTAGACGCACTCTGGCACATTTCACCACTATTGTTGACCCTCATCAGTTTAATAGCATTGCAAGGCCGAGGGTCAATGCTGCAAACATGGAGGTGAAACCGGCATTGATACAATTGGTGAAGAGCAACTAATTTAATGGATTATCCCACGAAAATCCATATGAACATCTGACCACATTCAACGAGATTTGCAACACTGTGAAGATCAATGGTGTGTCGGATGAAGCGATAAAGCTTAGTTTGTTTCCTTTCTCATTAGGAGGCAATGCTAAGCTATGGTTGAACTCTTTTCCTGAGGATAGTTTTACTGACTGGGAAGTTGTTGTTTCAAAGTTTCTGAACAAGTACTTCCCACAGTCTAAAGTCAACAAAGGTAAACAAGAGATTTCTTCTTTCAGGCAAGGCATTGAAGAAACACTAGGTCAAGCGTGGGATAGATACAAAAGCCTACTCAGGAAGACGCCCACACATGGCTTTGATGAAGCAACATTAGTCCTTTTGTTCCTTGGTGGTCCTGGCTCTCAAACGAAGCTTATGTTAAATGCCTCAGCTGGAGGTAACATCAAGTCCAAGACTCCAAAGGAAGCATTTGAATTGATAGAGAATATGGCTATTAATGATAACGAGACGCACAATGAAAGAGGAGCTCCACTTCAACAAAAGGGAGTTCTATAATTACCAACTTAAGATGACTTGCTTGAACAGAACAAACTCATAAATCAACAGTTGGAGAATTTGACAAAAACACTCGCTCAATTTCCTAAGGAGTTGAGCAACGTCTCAGAGGTTCAACAACAACTTTGTGAACTATGTGGTGGTGACCATATCAATGGTCAATGTGCTTATCCAGTGGAGGCCCAAGAAGAAGTCAATTACATGGGCAATCAATTCCAATTCCGCCAAAGTAATTTCAACCAAGGGTGGAAACCTCACCCAAGAATGGGTCAAGGTCAAAATGGACAAGTTGGACAAGCAGGAGGATAATTCAATAGACCACAGCAGCAACCATCACTATGGCAACAGGTATCTGCTTTGAATGAAAACAACAACAAATTGAAAGAGATGTTTCAACTATTTATGCAGGTGACGACCTCCACCATTAAGAGCAACGAAGCTTCTATCAGAAATTTGGAGATGCAGATTGGCCAGATGGCCAAGAGGATGGAGGACAACGAAGAAAAGAATTTCGGGCTAATACTGAGGTTAACCATAAGGAACGGTGTAAAGCCATAGTGAGTTTAGTTTATCAGAGAGGGAAAAAAAAGAGAGCGTTTAGTTAGAGAAGAAAGAGGAAAAAGGAGAGAAAATATGTGAGGGTGAGATGGAAAAAGAAGAGATGAAGAGGGGAGAGAAAAAAATTGAGAAAGGTGAAAAAATTCTTCCTTATCCAAAGGGGCGTCAAAGAATAGATAAAAGGGGACAATTTGAGAGTTTAGGGAAATCTTCAATCAAATGGAGATTATTGTACCTATGACTGAAGCACTGCAGCAAATTCCTTCTCATGCAAAGAGGCTAAAACGTTTCCTCAAAGAAAAGAGATGAGGAGGCTATTGATGAATAGGGTGCTTGTAGTCTGACTTTGAAGAAGGAACATACTCTAAAGGTGAAGGATCCAAGAAGTTTTACCATTCCTTGCACCATTGGGAATGTGAAAATAGGGAAAGCCCTACTTGATTTAGGGTCAAGCATTAATTTGATGCCCCTATCTATGCTTAAGAAGATTAGTGGTCTTAGATTGAAGCCGACAAAGATATCTTTACTAATGGCGGATGGATCACCTAAGAAACCCTATGGTGTGGTGGAGGATATTGTGGTTCGAGTGGAAAGACTTGAATTTCTGGTCTACTTTGTGGTGATGGAGATGAAGGAGGATGAAAAGATCCCAATCATTCTTGGAAGGTCGTTCATGAAAACGGCTAAATTGATCATCAATGTGGATGATAGGTTGATAATGCTTAAAGACCAAGAAGAGGAGGTGATCTTTGATGTCTTCAACAATAAGCAGATTCAAGTAAAGAAGATTAGTCACAAAGTTGCATGTAAGGATGCACTAGTGACTAGCCATAAAGCTGCAAAGCCAGTCAACATAGGTAAAAATTGTGTCTTGATGCAGGTTAAGGAAGAAGATAAAGTTGACAAAGGAGGGACGGTTCATCATGACTCTAAAGACAAACAACTCAAACTTGGCACCCCTGTGAAATTCAAGAACAAGTTATGGGTTGTGAAAGGCTTTAAAGAGAATGGAGTTATAGAATTTGAAGCTCCATATTCTATGCGAGTCAAAAAGGTGGATCGGAAGTAGTTAATGAGTTGGTGTGATGATAGCAAGAGAAACATCAACATGGAAGATGGAACATGAGCTTTACTGGGTCAAGCTAATGACGTTAAAAGAGCTCTTGCTGGGAGGCACCCCAGTGATTTAAAAACATTGGTTTCTTTAATTTTTTATTTATTTTGGTGATGTAATTTTAAATGCTTTTAAACATTTTTTTTGGGCATTGCATCTACTGAGGGATGCTAGATGATTAAGTATCTACTGAAGGATACTAGGAAGGTACACCTACTGAAGGCTGATGGTAAGAGTTTTCCCCTACTGAAGGATGCTAGAAAGAGTTTGGGTCTGGCTTGTGACGTTAAACAAGCGCTACTTGGGAGGCAACCCAGTTGATTGATTTATTTTTGTTTCTTGTTTTGATTCTGTTCTAGTTGCATTTTAGGGGTTTGGTTGTTAAATGTTTGAGTAGAATGAGTGGAAATTGCATGAAATTCGAATTTGAGAGTTGAATTTGAGTCGTATTTGGTCAATGATGCTTAGGGCAAGCTAGGAAGAAGGAGACTTGATCTCGCGCATACCGCTCAGCGGTAACTGGCGCTGAGCGTTGGCACTGCAAATCAGTTTTTGGGTTTTAAAATTTTGGGCACAGCGTGAGTTGGCCCATTGCACACTTCACTTACACTAGGTCTCGCCCTAACCTCCTCATTCGACCCTCACTCATTTTAGCCACTCTCAAGCACTTCCCAAGGCACTCTCTCCACTTTTCCCCTTGACCCCTCTTCACAAAAACCCTTCCTCCACTATTTTTGCATCACCTCTTCATCCAAGTTTGGGGTTTTGTGAGAGCACAACTGTTTAGGGTTGATTCCTCCACATTCACAAATCATTTTGCACACATTTGAGCATCTTCACCCAAGTAAGTGCATACATTTTACATTCTAGGGTTTTAGAAGTATGATTTTGAATTAATATGTTTGTCTAAGCATGATTCTTTAGGGCTTTTGATGTTTATGCATGATTAAGTGAAATAATTGATGTTTGGACCGATTAAAATGTATGATTGAGGTCTGGAATTGGAAAATTTGTATGTGGGTGGAGACAAGAAGCAACTAGGGCATTTTATGCAGAAAAAACGTTCTCACCGCTCAGCGCGACTTGTGCAGATTGTGGATTTTTGTGTTTTCTGTGTGCAAGTGACACTGAGGAGCCCTATTTTGCCCTCAACGATGATAGGCAGTATGTTTAGAGGGTGTTACGTGAATTACTAATGTTTAATGAGATTTCTTTTGGTCTTGTGAATTGTATTTGATGCAGGGATGACCTCCTCATCTGGAAAGAGGGTCAAGAGTGCAATAAATAAGAGGAGGGAACCGAAGTAGTTCTATTCGAACAAGTTCCTCTCCCGTAGAGATGAGCAACACTTTTTCATAGTCCAAGATAGAAGGCTTTTGATGGAGCGCAAGCCAGGGTGGATACCAGAGTTGGCTCTACAATTTGGACAGGAATTGGAAAGTAGAAACTGGTAGAGACTAGCCATTTACCCTCCACCTGTAAATATAGCAGTGGTGAAGGAATTCTACACCAATGCAAAGCCATTGGGTGACTCTCACACTCAGGATTACATGAGCTATGTCAAAGGGAAAATCATTAGGTATGATCCTGACTCCATTAACAGGTTCCTTCATACTGAGTGGACTGGTGTGCAATGTCAATTTGCACTGAATATGGAGGAGGGCGCAAATTTTGATGATATAGAGAGTGTGTTGTGCGTGCCTGGAGGGCATTTTCACAAGAATAGGAATGGTGCAGTTGTGCACATTAAGAGAGATGATTTGACGCCCTTAGCATAGTATTGGATGGCATTTTCTCATTCCAACATCAAACCTTGCTCTCATGTCTCGGATATCACTCACCAGGGCCATGTTCTTATATTGTGTGCTTATAGGTTTGAATGTGAACATTGGTCAAATCATAGCAAATGAGATACAAAGTTGTGCCATTATTGTGAACAACAAGGCACCCCTTGGGCACGCTTCTCTAATCACACACCTTTGTCAGTTAGCTGGGGTAGAGACTTCTACTCCACCATTGGAGAGACCGAGGAAGGCTATTGACAAGGCCTATTATAGACAGTACTGCGGAAAGATGAAGCAGCCCAGCCAGTGCCACAGAGACGCCCCAGGAGGAGAGTTCCACCATAGGCACTTGCACCGCCCCATGATGTGGAGCCTTTTAGGATGAAAGACATGTATATGTCTTTGATGGAATCCAGGCTGCAGTTCATCCACAGAGGGCAGGTGGCCACCGTTGAGATGATCATAGGGATGTATGATACACTCCTTGCACACCGGTGGACTATGGACGAGTTCAACAATGTGGTGACGTGGCCAGAGGATGATGCACAGGCTAGTGGAGCTAGAGCTGAAGCTCCAATCATGTAGGAGGATGATGAGGATGATAACTTTGAGGATGTTGAAGAAGGAGAGGAGGAGGATTCTGATGACAACATGGGTTGATGAGGAGCTGAGATGGCATCTACTGATGGATGTTATCTACACTAAAGCAGGATTTTTCTATCTTTTGCTTTGTATTTTGGAACTTATTTGCTTCTGCTGGTAGTATAGGGTTTGATGTACTTGGTTTGAAACTTTATCTGATGCAGTAGTTTGATATTGATTTTGCATGATGCGTATTGCTTGATGATGCTTTGATATTGATGATGTTGAGATTGTGCACTATATGCTGATATACAGGTGGCTATTCACAAGCTATGTGAACATATGCATGATGTTATGATTGTAAAAATGATGCTAAGCAGGATGTTTATCTGGGATATTTGAATATTAAGTGAGCCTATATGTAAGGTTTTGAGCTCCATACTTTTTGTGTGAATGATTGCTATCTACTCGAAGGCATGAATGGTGTTGCCAAGGTTTCTATAATTGACTGAATTGCATGCTTGTGTCATATGATTGTTAAACCCCTGGCAAGTGTACCAGATCATATCAAGTAATAATAATTGGTAAACCCAATATCGTTCTTCCCAAAGGACTCTTAAGGCCTCATCTTTCGTGTAAACTAATCTTTTAAGACTTGAGAAAAGAAAATAATTTTAATTGTTTAAATGCAAAACAGAAATAAATATGCAAATGCAGGAATTCAATTGACGAGAGAAACTATGAATGAATGAGGTTGTTGGGGGTTACAATTTCATCTTATCCGCCATCATATATCTATTCTTCTTATTTACTTTGCTTATTTATCATATTGCCATGCAAACTTTCTTGGTCTACCCTTAACCCAATCCCTTGGTGAAAACAGCCTATTACTAATTACCAGCTTGCTATCCCTAACCTCCCCTAGTAACTAATAATGCATAATGAGCGGAAGCAAAATACAATTGATCGTCCTACCCCTATCCCTAGGCGGTATTAACATAATCAAGGAATTCTCCCCAGTTCATGATATCACCGTACGTCCCCGTATCAATAAAGACAAACAACATATACCGAATGAGTTAAACTGTAGAAGCACTAAGTACAGGTAAAGAACCCAACAATTGATAAATCAAGCATATGCAAGCATATAAAGTAAACAAGAATTTCAATATGAGAGTTTCAAAAGATTACATTGTTCCCCAACAACTAAGGGTTTAGTTCACCATAATCATGGTGAAACTAGATGAATTGAATGGAAGAATGGAAAAAGCAAACCCTAGAATTGATAAAGTGGAGCCTAAGCATCCAAGAAATCTCCTCTAAAGGTGTAGAGCTGTTGTGGACTTGTTCTCTGCCAAAAGAATTTCATTTGAATTCGTACTAAGGCTATATATAAGCCAAAAAGATAACAGAAAAGATCTCAGAATCCAAAATATAAAAACAGACAACCACCCAGGCGCCTAAATTGGCCGCTCAGCGGTTTGCCTCTTGTCGCTCTGGACGCTCAGTGTCACCGCCTGGGCGCCATACAACAACTTTTCCTTGCACTAGGCCGCTTAGTGGTGGAATTGACCGTTGAGCGGTTCACAGACTCTTCTTTTCTTCCTTTTTCTCCTTCATTCTTGAGTCTATGACCTTCCTACTTCATTGCCATCTTTCATTTTCATCAAAAACCCTGCAAAACAATGCAAAACAAGCATAATATCTTTAAAAATAACTTTTGGCTCTCATGTAACACAACTTAAGAGTTTTACTTGATTCTAAGCTCATTTTAAGCTACAAAGGGTGTGTTTTAATATCAAATTTATGCATGAAAATAACGGTTTTGAGACCGTTATCAATGATCAAGGCCATTTTTTATTAGCCCTTTGTTAGTCAATGCATAAATTTTCGCCCAAATGTAAAAGAACACAAGTTGTTCTACCCTTTTTGAACCTTAAGCTTTGTATAGAAAACCCTTTTGAAAATATTTACCTTGAGTTAAGTTGAGAATCATTGTATGGTATTGATAAAGGTTCAAGTTTGGGGTTGTTGGGAAAGTTGAAAAAGAAAGATAAGCATTGAGCTAAAGTGTTAAGCGGAGCATGAAAAGAAAAGATAGAAAAGATAGAATGAAAGAAAGAAAAAGCTCAATGCAAAAAGGGGGAAAGTTGGGAATGAGTGAGATTGATTGTCTAAAGAGAGTTGAACTTGAATGATAACTAAGTGAATAACTCTCTTAACTCAAGGATTTTTTGATCTAGAATAACCATTTTTTCTGCCACATTATAAGCCTTGAAAAGTCCTTGTGATGACACGTGTGTGTGAGTATGTTTTATTGTGGTAAATGACAGACAATTTTGTTCTATGTGACATGTGGATAGTAGAGGGAAGGAGTAACCTCTTGAAACACTTGTGTGATTGAGTGAAACACTTTATTTGGTGAGGAAGGATTCCATGAATTCATGATTACATTTATGCTTAGTTAATTGATCATTCATGAGAATAGCATCTATTGGATATTATGTGATTGTGTGAACACCATGATGAGTTATTTTGAAGCAAAGCATGTGTGCATCTTGAATGAATTCGGTTTGATGAGCTTATTTGATTAATTACTTGTCTTGGAAGAAAGAGTTTTGGAATGTGTGAACCATTGTGTTGATTGGTGGAAGATTGAGTTACATCTTGTTTGCTTGAGGACAAGCATAGTTCTAATTTTGGGTTTGTGATAACAGTTGAAATACCGTTATTTTTATACTTAGAGTTGACACTAAACACACCCTTTATGACTTAGAAACTAGCTTGAAATCATGTTTTTTGCTTAAGTTATAGAATAAGAGAGTTAAAGGTAGTATTATTGGTATTATGCTTAGTTTTCCTTGTTTTGGTAGGAATTAACATGAATTGGATGAAAGAGGTTGAAGTAGCAAGGAGTTGGACTCAAGAAAAGAAGGAAAAGTGCTTTAAAGAGGAATCGCAAGTGGCACTGAGTGCCAATTTCACCGCTGAGTACTAGTTTTGTTGAGGAGTTCTCTAGACGACTGTTGGGGCAAATCGACAAGTGTACCGAGTTGCACAAGTAATATAAAATGGTAAGACCAAGTATCGTATCCCAGAGGACTCTCGGCACTGAACATTTGTGTGATACAAGATTAATAAGACTTAAAAATAAAAAGAGATCATTGGGTTTGGCAAAAATAATAAGATAAAATAAAATAAAATTGATCAATGGCAAAGGAGCACAGAGATGAACGGAGGTTGATTTATATGAGATGGGTATGTTGTTGGGGTTAGATTTCACCAAGTTCCCTCTCATGTATATACGAATTCTTCTTTATACATTAATGTCAACGTCTCTCACTAAATTACCTAAACCCGATCCCTCGGTGAATAAGCCTGTCCCTAATTACTAGTTCATACAATTCCTAGCATTCCTGGTAAAAAGATGTGAAGAACAAGAGTAATTCAACAAGAACCTGAATTGTGAGGAACTTCCTGGCACTCATGCAATTCATAAATCATGTTATCGTATAAGCAAGAATAAAAATAGAAGAATTACTCTAACAATTAATGAAAAAGCATATGGAATTAAGAATCAATTCAAATACAAGAGAGTTTACAAGGTTACATCATACCCCAACAACAAATAGAAATTAGTTCCCCATAGACAATGCAGAACTCTATGAAAATGGAAGAATGAGAATGAAAGCCTAAGAATTAGAAAAAGAGTGTATTGTTATTCTCTTCTCTGCCAGCGATGCAAAACCTAGAGCCACAAGGTCCTTTAAATAGTGTTAGAGGCGTGCTAAAACAGGGTCCGGTCCAAAAAAAATTGAAACGGAGCAGAAATAGGGCCCGATCCACGAAAATCATCGTCCATGCGTCTAAGAAGGTCGTCCGGGCGAGAAGAGAGCCTCATGTTTGGCCCGGGCTACGAATATGGATGCCCAAGCTGTGCGACCTCGTCGCCCAGGCGACTAGGATTCTCGCCCGGGCAACGGACGTCGATAAAGCTCGTTTGAGCTTCGCTTCTAGTCACCCGGGCTTCGTGTTTTCCCTCCTTCTTGTGCCTTTTTAAGCCCTTCTAAGCTCCATATTTTTAGATTTTCATCTCTTCTTCCAGTTTTACCTCAATCTCTTTCAAAACAAAGGGAATTAGTTATAAATCCATTGAAATCAACCTCAACTCTCTTATTCACATAATTTATTGAAAAGGTATGAGTCCAAGCAAGTTTCTAAGTGAAAAAGGGTGCTTTTAGTATTAAAATCACATCACAAATAACGGTGTTTTAAACCTTATGACAACCCCAAACTTAGAACTTTGCTTGTCCTCAAGCAAACAAAATGTAACTCAACTCTTCAGAACAATCACTACAATGACTCAACATTTTTCTAAAAACTTTTCTTTCCAGGACAAGAAATTACTTTTATGAATTCAGCATAAAGATGTCAGTCAAGATGTGCAGATGCCTTAATTAAATCAATGTGATGCTCATACATTTTGAACAGGTGCTATCCTTAAGAACGATCAATCAACCAAGCAAAGATGCAATTAGAAATTCAAAGAACCACTCCTCACCAAGGAAAGTGTTTCACTCAAGCACTCAAAAGTACATCACTCAAGCATTCAAAAGTGTTTCACTCAAATCAAAGTTGTATAGTGAGGTGTTTTCACTCTGCTATCACAATGTCACATAAATTAATTTTGCCTTTTACTTAACCATAATAACATACTCACAAGCAGGTAATCATCACAAGGGCTTTTCATAGCTTGTAGCTTGGCTGGGCTAAGAAGGAAATTGGTTTTTCTGGACAACAAAGTTCCTTGAGTTAAGAGAGACATTTATGAATTTAACTTTTAAGAACAAACTCTTTTTCTTTTTCCCAACTTTCCGTTGCAGTGAGCTCTTTCTTCTCCTGTTATTTTTCTTTTCTTTTCTTTTCTTTTTCTTTCGTTTGCCTTTGCTTTTGCTTTTTATTGCTCACTGCCTAGAGAAGTGGGTTGTTACCTTACAACCCCAAACTTGAACATTTATCAGTACCTCATCAAATGTTCTCAACTTAACTCAAGTTAAAGATTTTTCAAAAAGGTTTTTCAAAACATGCATAAGGTTCAAGGTTCAAAGCTTAAAACAAATTGTTTTCTTTTTCAGTGGGCAAAAATTATGTGAAGGCCAAAGGAATAAGGGATAACAAAAGATGGCCTTGCTCATATGAAACCTGCAAGCAATCAGTTTAATCATAGAAAATTTGGGCAAAATCATTCATGCTTTCAAAGTAATAGCAATTATTTACAAACAACTCTGAAGCCCGAAACTCTCACAGGAAACTCACAAGTTCTAAATTCAGAAAAACACCCTGCTCAGTTTCTCAATAAAATTTTATCTCAAGCACCTGTTTGACAAATTGTGAGTCATCTCTTAAATCACATCATGCATCATCTCAACATCAATCAAACACTAGAATCTCATAAAGCAAAACTCATTAAAAAATAGAGCATAATTGAATCAAAGCAGTTCAGTTCATTCAAACAGAGCACAATAAAAAATAAAATAAAGCAAAAATAAAAATTAAAAATTAAAAAGTAAAGTTCATAGAACTGGGTTGCCTCCCAGCAAGCGCTTCTTTAACATCACTAGCTTGACCTAGTCTTTCTTAGCATCCATCAGTAGATGATGATATTTGAATCTTCTTAGCATCCTTCAGTAGATCTTAATATTTCTTGTCTTCATTAGCATCCCTCAGTAGACACCAATCTTTCTCATATTCATTGGCATCCATCAGTAGATGCCTAATCACCTAACATCCATCAGTAGATGTTGTAGAAGCATCCATCAGCAGATGTTATCCTTACTGCCATCGGAAGTAGCATTTATCCTAAAAAAAAAACTCAAACACACAAAAACAAAATCAAATCCAAACCACACAAATACTAAATTAAAAAGAAAAAAATAAAAATAAATAAAACAAAATAAAAGATAAAAAAAATTCAGGAACTCGGTTCAAGATATTTTTTTTCTTTTTGTTGAATTTTTTTAGGAATTTAATATAACCAGGAACTTGTTGCAGTGTCCCAATCATAGGAACTTTAATCTCTAATTTCTTGAAGATTTCCATGAAACGCTTAAATTGTTTCTACTTTTTCTTCCTATGATCCTTCTTTGGGTGAGGAAGGGATTTTTAATATGATTCTTTCGTTTTGCTTTCATCCTTCCCTTCTCTCTTTTTCTCCTTGGGACACTTCTTAGGGCACAAAGGACTTTTCTCAATTTTTTTCTTTTCTCTCTCAACCCCTTCTTTTTCTTCTTCTACATCCTTCTTTTTCTCACTCAAACATTCTTGTTCTTCTCTCTCTATTTTTCTCTCATCCTCTATCTTTTCTTCCCTCTCTTTTTCCTTTTCTTTTCCCTCACTTTCTTCCTTTTCTTTCTCTACTCCATCTTTTTCTTTTTCACTCAACCTTTCTTTTTCTTTTCTCTCATCTTCTTCCTTTTCTACTTTTTTCTCTTTCTCACTCAAATTTTCTTCTTCTTCTCTCTCTTCATATGACACCTTGCCACTTTCAATGACAACATCTCTGCATTCCTTACCAGGGTCATCTCTCAAATAACTCTTAAGATTATCCAGCTCTTGAATTATTAATTTACACTGTGTCTTCATCCTTTCGGTTTTTGCTTGAGTGCTTTCCTGAATTGAGAGAGATTCCTGCTTGAACCACTTGAGGGTTTCCTAAAGCTTTATAGCATTGTTGGCTTGTGGTGGTCCAGTAAATAGTCCACCAACTTGCCCATATTGACTTTGATTTATGCTTGAGTGAGGTTCCCACCAGTGGTTGAAATTACCTTGGTAGAATTGAGTGCCCATATAGTTAAATTGCATCCTGCAAGCATTAGACATAAAACCCTAGAAAACACTGTTAGTACAAAAATAAAAAAACAAAACAAAACACCAAAAATAAAGATAAAAAAAATAAAAATAGGAAAAAGAAAAAAATAAAAATACAAATACAAATATGAAAAAGAAAAATAAAAATAAAATTATGAAAAGGAAAAATAAAAATAAAGTCAAAGTTAATCAAGAATCACACAAATACAATAGCTTAAACCGTGAGTCTCCGACAACGGCGCCAAAAACTTGTTGGGGCAAATCGGCAAGTGTACCGAGTCGCACAAGTAATATAAAATGGTAAGACCAAATATCGTAGAGGAAAACGATACTTTGTCAGAGTCTTAAAAAAGATCTTAATGAAAAAGAGGAATCAAATATTTGCTACATGGTTGGAACATCATTGGCTGATTATGAAAGTGACATAGAGTTTGAGCAAGAACCAATTGAGGTGAAATATGACCTGCTGCTGGATGCTTTTCAAGAGATTCATGCTGAAGCAATGCGACTGCAGTATAAGTTTAATGGACTAAACTCTGAGAGAAAAGATTATGAGCATAGGATCCATAATCTTGTCAATGATAATGAAAAATTACAAGAGGAATTAGATGTTGTGTTATTATATGCCAAAAATGTTAAAACTGAGACTATTACAGTAGAAAAGAAGTGTGAAAAATGCCCTACTCATGTTGAACAAATAGATTACTTGACTAGCACGCTAGCCAAATTCACATAGGGTAGAGATAATCTGAATGTTGTCTTAAAGTCTTCAGGTAGAGCAATTTATAGGCAAGGAATTGGATATAAAGCTCAATCAAATAGAACCAATACAAAGAAATTTACTGAGTTAAGAAAACCTATTAAGCATGCTTACTTTTATTCCAATATTATTGGTCACATTGTTAAAAACTATTATTACAGAAAAGTTGGAGTTCCTAAAGGCTTATATGTATGGATTCCTAAGGAACATCTGACTGTCACTAACAATCAAGGACCCAAATTTATATGGGTACCTGCATCAAAAAATCTGAATTGTTTTGCAGGTTAACATCACATGCACTGTTGTGCAGTGAGAGCTCAAGGATGAACTAACATGATTATATCAACCTTCTTGACTGTCTACAACTAGTAACATGTATTATCTTACTGCATCATGCATAAAAATTGTTTGTTTGATAATGCTTGATTGTATGAATGATTGCCTGATTGATTGTTTGAAACCTTTTTGTGAAAATCAATTTTTACGATTTTTAGTCGACTTGATTATGAGCACAGTCGAATATACGTCTCTGTATGTGTGTTTCTGTTTTTGAAAATTTCTCTATCATACAGTAGTCAACTTTGATCTTATTAAAATCGACTTAGTGTCTCTGTTTTTGGGCTTTCCAAATTTAAAAATTTAAATTGGGCCTTTTTGAGCCAAATCTTTGTTCGCGCCTTTATATATGGGTGCACTGTATGTCTCTATTTCATGCACGCTGTGAGCAAAACCCTTACTTTGATAAAGAAGTCTCTACAATATTCACATATATTGAATATGGTCGCCACTTCATCACGACCAGGAAAGCGACCTGCCTCTGCAAGAAGGGAAGCAGACCCTTTTGGATGGTTTAGTGAACTGACTTTATATGCAAATGGGGATTCAAAGAAGTAATTTAGCATAAATGTATGAGCATTCTATTCTTCCATAATGAAGGCTTTGCATTTCAAGAATGGTTGGATAAGGCTGGTTTGACAAGGCTGGTTTGACAAAGTTTGTTGAACTTCAAGGTGACTGTTATTCAAATCTAGTAAAGGTTTTCTACTCTAATATGAGAAAAGAAGGAAACAATCTTAAGTCCAGAGTAAAAGGTGTAAATATCAGCATAGACTATTTCATCTAGAAATATGTTGTAGGCCTTCAGCAAGAAGGACTAATGGCTTACCAAGGGATTCCTGGTTTTTATAGAAACGTGTTATACAACAACTTCCTGAAGAATCCTGATTTGATTGGAAGATATGAATCCTTTGATATTAATAATCTGAGAATGGATGAATGTCTGTGTGCATATATGATCACCTGGATATTGCTTCCAAGGGATGATGATGATTCTCTGTTAAATAGGGTGGACATATACCTATTATATGCTTTAATGTTTGCTACTCCAACAAACTGGGCATATGTGATCCGTGATCACATGTTAAAGTTTACAAAAAGCAAAACACTTTGTCTGCCATACAGGGTTTTCATCAGCAAAGTGCTAAGAATGCAGAAGGTGGATCTCACAAATGAGAAGACCATTATTTGCAACAAGAAGAATGTGATGGAAAAATTATTTTTGGACTCGGTGGGATTCAAAAAATTGAAAGAAGACTGGATCAAAATTGACAACATTCCAAACACTGCAGAAATGAATCCTATAAACATTGATTCATCCAGATACAAATTTCATCCTCAAACCGTATTTGAAGAATTTGTGGATGAAAGATTCAAGAGACTTTATGAAAAGATGATAATGCTACAAAAGTCATTCACTGAACTGCATAGAAAAATGGATTATGCACTGAGGATAAATGCCTTCGAAAATACCTCTGTAGATGACTCTGACAGTGGAAAGAACAATGTTGACAAAAAGATTGTAGAGTCTTCGAAAACAGAATAGAGTCTTGTGTCTACAGCAGTGTATCTTGAGTCTTGTGTCTTCTGTTGCTCATTTTTGTTTTGTCTTTGTTTTTTTGTTATCTTTTGATAATGGCTTAGATTTCCATTGTGTCTGTCTCTTGTTCTAGTTAATCAAAATGTAATATCTTTTGGTAACATCAATAAAATCAGTCGTTTATGTTTTAATTCCATTTGTTTAAAGTTCTTGATTGAATCTATTTTAATCAATCTTAAATCGACTGAGTGATTTTTGAAGTTGATTATGCACATGTTTACTGTCACATTAATTTTGTTGCATACTCACTTCTTAACTGTATAATTTCTTGCCTTACTGTGATTCTAAATTACTTGATCTTCAAAAGATCCTGAAAGATTTTGCAGGAAACATTGCTTTTGAACTTACCACTGGAGTTTCTACTCAATGAAGAGCAATGAAATCGACTTGAACAATGGATCAATCGACTATCACTTACAGGGGTTATAAATTCCATTTAATGGAATTTAATTATTCTGTTGTTTGATCATTTCATATTGTTTACTTTCAATATATCTCTGTTTCTATTTGATTGATATATTTGTGAGATTGTTGATGATTGTATCTATGCTTGATTAAATTGTTTGCAATTCTGATTTTGATACATACTGCTATATGCTCTGATACTTGTGATAATTGCATTGTGTATTTGGGTTTTGATTTTAAAACATGCATAATGACAGGGGGAGCATTATATGATTGTATAGATTTTCCACATGCCTACACTTTAGGGGGAGATTTTTTTTATGTGAATATCTGTGACAAGAGGAGCATCATTGATTGATTAATCTGTTTTACATTGATGCATCTCTAGCATATCTTTATCAGCATATCATTATCTTAGAGCATAACTTTTTTGCTAATGCATAAAGGAGGAGAAAAGTTTGATTGCTTATTTGCTTGATCTTAATTGCTTGATACTGTTAATTCAAAGTAAAAGTTGTTTGAATTATTTTTGATCATAAATATTTTGAAATAGATTTTATTTGCTCTAATATATTGATAAAATCATTTAATCACATATGAGCTTTGATTTAGTGTGATTACATGATTGATTTTATGTGCTGGAATGTACAAACATGGTTGCTTATTAATCATGGTTGTGCATCATCAAAAAAAGGGAAGATTGTTGAGATTATTGAAAAGGGAAGCATTGGTTTAGCTAAACCTTAATCTCACATTGTTCTGGTTTTTTATGATGACAACACATTATTAATAACACATGTATTGTTATGTGTTACATGTTCAATTCTTTATTGTAAATGAAATCTTGAATAGCATGTTTGTGTTTATTTTCGTATATATATGCATATTCACTAATTTTCTACATGTTATATCATTTGTGATTGCATAATATATGTTTCAGAAAAGAAAACCACATGCACTTTGTTGAACTTATATTGTGTGGCAAAACTGCAAGTTTTAAGTCGACTTCATTATGAAGAAAGTCGAATAAAACTCGTGACTTTGCACAGATTTTCTAAAACAGTGATGTGAGTTATTTTGCAATGAAAAGATTTTCAAAACTGTTTTGAAGTGATTTAGTTGACTGCATGCGCAGGGAATTCGACTTAGTTAGTTAATGTTTTGAAATTTTGTTAATGCTTGTGAACTATAATGACTATATTTCTATTCTATGTTCAAGCATTAAATGCAAGTCAACTGAATTAAATGCGTAATCAATTTGGTTGGTTTGACTGCTGCTAATTGATTTAACTGTTATAATTGTCTGGTGACAATCGACTATATTAGTGGCAAAGTCGACTACAAGGGTGTCTGTTCTATAGAAAACTATAAATAGACGTGATTTTGTAATTCACAGTGACTTTGGTCGTTCTAACAATTTCATTTGTTGTTTCAGATTGTGATCTCTGTGAAAACGCTCCAAGAACTCATCAAGAAGAAGGAGGAGATCTTTCTTTGAAGAGTTTCTTTAGGAGGAAGAAATATGCGCTTACTGTTTGATCAAATTATGCACTGCTGGTGTTCATCATATTGATCAAGACTGTTATCAATCTATTGAAGATTAGACTACCCTATTGGGATTACAGGAAGAAAACTTATGGAGTTCTGTACACGTTGAGGATTGTTCAAAGTGAGTTGAAGATTGCAGAAGAGGGGATATCTTGCTACGGATCTTAGTAGTTATTCTTTATGGTAGTTTGTTCGTTTTGAAAAATTCATGTCATTTATAGTTTGGTGTGTGCATGCATATAAAATGATTATTATTTTGGATGACTATATTAATATTGTATTTGTACCGTATGACCATCTAGTATCGATTATTGGGTCGTAATTAGGTCTATGCTAATGGTAAGCCAACCTCGAAATATATAAATACAAATTTGAGGTAAAGAGGTAGGTGATTGTATTTATTATAAATTTAAAACTTTAATGTGTTAATCGAACTATCATATTACTAATTTGAGCGTTGAAATACCATTGAGAAGGACACACCCACTTAACTTAGTCAAAAAGTAAAGAGAGTAAATAATAATGTAAGTTAGACTTTAAAGACAATTTTAGAACTTACATCGCAATATATGCTTTTAGTTATTTATTTTGCTTTATTAATTTTATAATGTTTGATTTAATAGTGTTATACTTTATTAAAAGAATGTTATAATTGAATTCATTTAAAAAAATGACAAAATCTTTAAAAATTGATCCCCTTAAAATATTATAAAAAGTGGCTTTTTTCAGACAAATAATATTAAGAATTAATGATTGTATTATCCACTCAAGGTTGCATCTTCCCCATTTGAAAACATTAACTTAATTTCTTTCTTCCCTCAGGATATTTTGAAATCAACCATATTTAAACCACTTTTATGAAAACAATACCAACTGATCCAATTTTTATTAGGAAACCTAGAATAATTTAGTAGGTAATAAATTAAATTTTTAAGAAAAATTGATTTAATTTCTTAACATATAAAAATTTTAAATTAATCGCAAAGATTATAATTTTATTCTAAATTAATTTAAAAATTACAATTTATTTTTCAATTATCTTTTTGTGGCATGTTATGTAATTATTGTATTCCTCATATATTAAGATTAAATTAATTTTTTAATATTAAATTATCACTTATATATTTAGGAACATAATAAGTTATTATTTTATTGTAAGATTTTTTTGTTTTTTATTTTCGTTTAAGAAATGCAATTTATTTATTTATATTATTTTCTTATGTCACGACGTATGTTGCACTATCACTGTTAAACACGTGTCAGGTAAGCATGTATTGTACTGACACAGACTGAATCTTTAGGGAGAAAGGACCTAAAATGACAAACAAGAAAAGGAAAAAAAAAGAAAGCTCTGCAATTAGATAGTCACACATCAATGTAGCACTGAAGTATTTTCCACAAATCAATATTTAACTTCTACCACAGATTTTTATTCATTATTTTATTTACGTGGATAATGATATTTAGACACATTCTGTGATTAATCCATGATGGTATTGATTATTATTATTAATTATAGAATAATTTTGGACCAATCACAGTATGACACGTAGATAATTTTTAAATTTTGTCAAAAAATATTGTCTAAGTATTATTATGCTATGTTTAATATGTAGTTGAATATTTTGTTTTAAAATAAATCTAATAAGTTTTTTATTATAATTTTTTTTAATTTTTCTGTCTAAATTTATTTTTACTTGTCTATTAATTTCGGTCAATTAAATTTACTACCTAACATATTTATTTAGGTAAAAAAAATTAATTAATTAAAAGGTAGGGAATAGAGCAAAAATATAGAAAAAATAAAATTTTTATTTTCCATATGACAAAATTAAATAAATTTATTTTAAATAGATGAACCAAAATTAGATAAAAAGAAATAAATTATATTTAAAAAAGCATATTGATAATAATATTGCATTATAACTTTTATTATTTACAGTAAATTTAAATTAGGGTTAAATATGTTTTTAGTCCCTATACTATCAGGTTTTGGTTTTAGTTCCTCTTTCAAAGTAAAGTACATTTTAATCTTCTTCCTTAAGCAAACTTTAATTTTAGTCATCTAAAACTAATACCATTAAAAACCAGCTGATGTGGCTAACGGTGCAATGACACGTCATTTTTTTTTCTGACACTAGCCAATATTTCCCAGCTTTTCTCCCTCTCTCTCCCTCCGTCTCCTTCCTTCCATATTTCACTCCCTCCATCATCTTCACCAAATCCTCCAAACAAAAAACTCTTCACCGAACCACCATCAAGTCGTCGTCGTAGAGTGCAACCAGTATCGTGTTTCTCTCCGCCAAATTGCAAGATTCAATCTCTCCATGGCAACCACTAGGAAGCTTGCCGCCTTCCCGTCACCATCGATCTCGCACTTGCCAAAGAAAACACAGAAGCCCATAATCAAAGGGAACCCAGAATTGCATCCTCACCATGCGCCACTGTCACCAGAGCACAATGGGTTCGTCACTAGGGATGGCAAAAAAATCCGCGGGCACGGGTATCCGCGGGTAAAATCCGTGACGGATAGTTACTACCCGTGGATATTTACTACCCGCGGGTAATTGGTAACGGGTATTTTAATACTCACTTCTAAACGGGTCGGGTAAGGGTAGTATACTACCCGACCCGCGGGTACCCGTTACCCGCAAAAAAAAATTAATTTATATATATTTTTAATTAAATTTAATTAAAAATAAAATAAAATTATATTTATTAGGTTAAATTTAATTAAAATTAAATTTTAATTTATATTTAATTTAATTTACATTATATTATAAATACATTTTTTTGTAATTTTATTTAAATTTTATTTTAAAATGTATAATTTTTTTTTTATTTTTAGCGGGTATCTGCGGGTACCCGCGGGTTTTAAAATACCCACGGGTATTTTTTAAACGGGTACCCAACGGGTAGCGGGTAGGATTTTATCCGGCGGGTCGGGTTGCGGGTAGACACTATCTGTGCCCGACCCGACCCGTTGTCATCCCTATTCGTCACCCTCGACCTCCATCTTCTTCGCACAGAGATTTCAAAACAGAAGTTGCAAATCGCGACTCAACAAAAGAGCTCCATACGCCACCATCACCTGTAGCAAAACTCAAATCCAAGTTCGCTTCAATCCCAATCGCGACTTCTTCATTGCGATTGAGCAGCACTGCCATGCCTCCGTCATTAAGCACCATCGTGAAGCAGCGTCACCTTCACCTGGTCTTCATCAACGAGTACTCCGATTACTAGTGGCACCATCTTCGCAACTTGAAACGCAGAAAATACACCTAAAATCGCGACCCCCAAATGCCCTAAATCGCCACCATGAAAAGCCACCTACAATCAGAGAAACAACAACCATGTGTAGATGGCGGCTTGATGGTCGTCCATGGGTTTCAAATGGAGGAGATTGACTAGTGTCAGAAAAAAAAAATGACGTGTCATTACACCCCTTAGCCACATCAGCTGGTTTTTAACGGTGTTAGTTTTGGAGAACTAAAATTAAAGTTTCCTTAAGAAGAAGAACTAAAATGTACCTTATTTGAAAGAGGGTCTAAAACCAAAACTGCTTGATAGTATAGGGACTAATAACATATTTAACTCTTTAAATTATACTTTTCGAATTCAAATTTTGTATTATAATATATTTATATATTTAAAATATTTATGTATTATAAATCATAGTTATGTAAAAACAAATTTTATTACATTGGAGTGGAATGCAGGACCTAAATTTCTACCTCTCTTCAAATTTAGTCAAATTATCTCAAATTTTGAAAAAATTCTTACGTAGTAATTTTGAATTCAAATTTTAGATTTGAATATTTTTAATAAAAACGTATAAGATAAATAAGTAATGTATAAATATTTAAATCCACCACATTTTAATGTTTAAGAACGTGTGTTTGATATGAGGGAGATGAAATGGATGAAAATTTGATTGATTGTTTTTTCATGAAATTTAGAGATAATAGTAGATAGATTTGAGAATAAAATTTGTGACCTGAATGTTTGTTAGAGATTTGATGTTTATAATAAATTAAAAAAATTAATAGATTGAAAAATAAAATTATTAAATTGTTTTTTATGTCAAAAGTAATATAAAATTAATATTTAAATGAGTTAGAATTATTTTATAAATTTTTCAATAAATAATATTTTAAAAAATTATTAATTAAAATAAATATACAATACAATATATTTAGTATAAAAAATAACAAAGTTAAAAGATATGACATTTCATACTCAAAAGAATTGATTCTCCCAAACATTGAAAACTATGAAATCAGTTTTAAAATTCTCGAGAATCGATTCCACCTCTTTCACACAATATTGAAATTAGTTCCAAACACAACGTCGAACCGATTCTAATGCTTTAACATAGCTATATTGGTTTCATAGAACTTCTTGATCATATAAAACGTGATATTAAAACGAAAATATTTTTGTAAAAAAACCTTTAATCACTCTCAAATTTTCACATATATAACGAAATAAGATTATGCAATAATTATGCTATTTATATCACTACCAAATATCGCGAAACCAACACGATATCTACCCACGCTTTCTAATATCCTTACACAGGAAATCACTAAAAAACCGCAGTATAGAATTAAAAATCAAATGTAGTTCATAAATTAATGAAAAATAAAATATTGATATTCTATAATTACGTTTAATATGACAGTTTTCTATTGACTAATAAAGTCTAAGAATATATTAAATTATATATTTTTAGAATTAATTTGACATTTAAGTCAAAGTTCAAACAATAATATTTCATTAAGTTATATTTACTAATAAAATTGATCTCATACTACAAATGGTAACGTTAAAGCTTTGTTTTGATAAAGTTAATTGAAAAGGTAACTGAAAAACAATTTATAGTCATTATTGAATTAAAATCAATATTAAATAATTATATATTTTAACAATTTTAAATTATTATTTTTTTCATTTTAAACTTTAATAATCCAACATCTTAAATTGAATTTCAAATAAATATTCTTCTAAAATATAATTAAATAATCAAACAATAAAAGATCAAGTGAAAAATTAAATTAATATTTAAGGAAGATATAACTCTAAAATAAAAATCTGAAAATCACAATTATGGATTTCAACATTATAATTTTTTATTATTATTTTAAGGTATAAGATGGAAAACGTACAAATTTTAAAAGATCGATCTAATTACTTTATTGAAACAAGAAAAATTGTGCTGTTATACAATATGGGTGGTTTATAATATATTACTGTGTTAAAGTATGTGTGATTAGTTACCTTTTACTATTTGAATAAATTTTTTTAATTTTTCAATTTAAAATATAATAAAAAAATAAAAATAGGAAAGATGTATACAAAGAATGAGAATTATTTTACATATAGTAATAGCCTTTATATAATATTAATAGTAATGGTTATATAAAAAATAAATTATTATATAACAATCCTTTTTAATATTCAGATAATTTATTTTTAGTTCTTAATTTCAAAACATTTTATACACTTTTTAATTTTAAAACGCATTTAAAAATTAAAAAGTATAAAATATGCATCATAATGAATTTTCTTTATTACAGATAGAAAATTGGCATAAATAAATTATATACATTTTATCACAATTTCATCACTAATTTAATCTATAATATCAAACACACTTAATTTAAAAGAAAAAGAAAAAAGTCACCTGGTAAGAATTTTTCTCTTTAAATTCAAGGTTCTCTCCTCCTGAAACAATGCCCCCCCTCTCTCTCTCTGTGTTGTGGCTTTGTTGAAGTTCTACACTTTTTTTCTGAATCTTTTCGTGCAGAGATCATAGGAGGAAGAACTATTAGCTTTGATCCTACGAGATCTCTCTCAGTCTCTTTACCCTTTGTTGCTTTAATTCTCTGCTTTTGATCTTGAGGCCACCACATTGCATAACTCTTGTGAAGCACCTTTTCGTTTCCAGAATATTGCATCACTCTCGTAAAACGCTTTTCACTCAGAGTGAAAAGCAAAGCCACTGAAATTGTGTGTTCTGTTGTGTTGTGTGATACAGATATATATATATTTATATATAGGTATATATAGAGAGAGGATGGCCACAAGGAAACTTGAGAAGATGGCTTCAATTGATGCTCAGTTGCGGTTGCTGGCACCAAGTAAGGTTTCTGATGATGACAAGCTTGTTGAGTACGATGCTTTGTTGCTGGACCGCTTCCTTGACATTCTTCAGGATTTGCATGGCAGTGATATTAGAGAAACTGTAAGTTTCATGCCTTCACTCCCACCACACTACACTTTTTCAGGTTTAGTTTTGTGGGGGTTATGACAAGATCCTATTTTTTGCTCGATAGTCATGGATTTGTGATACCCCATTTCAATTTTCGTGAGATGGTAGACGTAAAGATGGTAGTTTTTTTTTTTTTTTCATTTTGATGGATTTCTGAAATCCTGTTTGGTGTTTGTGAAATGGTAAGGTTTTTGGTGTTGGAACATTGTAATTTGGTGAGATTCTCTACAGATGAATTTTTCAACTGCGTCATTTGAAATAAAGTTTACGAATTAACATATAAATAATTTACAAAATCAGTATTCCCCTTTGGATTTAAAGCTGCTTGCCCCTGCAGTTACTTTTGAACTGCCAGTGATTCTCTTGATCCGGGGTATGTATGCCCTGTGGAATGGGTGGTTTGAACTATGTTTGGTGGGTTTATCAATTCTGAATTGTTTGTTCTGTGTTTCTTGTCATTTTGGTCCTTAAAATTTTTAGTGAAATGCCGATTCAAGAGTTGGTAAATAAAACCAATTGTACGTGGATATTGGCTTTGCCTGCAGAAAGTCTGGCTTGTGTTTTTTCGTTCTTCACTGCCCAATCGACTATGTGGCTTATTGGTTTTGGTAATTTGATGTTGTCTAGGTTCAAGATTGTTATGAACTGTCTGCTGAGTATGAAAGGCAGAATAACCCTCAGAAGTTGGAGGAACTTGGGAACATGCTCACGGGTCTTGACGCTGGGGATTCTATTGTGATTTCTAAGTCGTTTGCTCATATGCTTAATTTGGCCAACTTGGCTGAAGAAGTTCAAATTGCCTACCGTAGAAGGATTAAGTTATTGAAGAAGGGTGATTTTGCTGACGAGAATTCTGCTATCACCGAGTCAGATATTGAAGAGACCTTCAAGAGGCTTGTGAATCAACTGAAGAAGACCCCTCAAGAAATCTTTGATGCTTTGAAGAGCCAAACTGTAGATTTGGTCCTAACTGCTCATCCTACTCAGTCTGTTCGTAGATCTTTGTTGCAAAAGCATGGCAGGTTTGTCCATTACTTATTTCAATCATAATTGTTGTAATGTAGGTTGGAGGAGGAGTGATGGTGGTCCATTTGTTAGACATTTATTAATTTATTGCGCTGCAAACACAGTGACATGTAATCCTTGACAAGGAAATCCTCAGTTGGGCTGTTTTTATAACTAAAACTTTAATCTTTCACTTGACAATAATTGCCTTCTTTTATTTCAGGATTAGGGATTGTTTGACACAATTGTATGCTAAAGACATAACACCAGATGATAAGCAGGAGCTTGATGAGGCTTTACAAAGAGAGGTACCAAACTGCTGATTGTTCTTGATTTTATATATTTGGTGATGACATTAATGACAGCCACATGGTTGGTTCTTAGTTTTTTGCAAATTTACCTATGTATGGCTATTTTATGTGAACATCATAATTGAGATTGATATTTTTCATTGTGTTTGGAGATGATAACCTTTTTATTTTATTTAATTTGGTTCAGCTAAAACAATCAGGGGTAGGTGTGTTATATGTCTATTTTTGTGGGCAGCATTGCATAAAAGCTATGATAGTATGATCTTCTTGCATGAAGATATAATGGGTGGATTTATGTGTTCGATATCCAAAATTAAAACCTTTTGGTTTTCCTTAGGCATTTGGAATCTTATGTATGGGTTGAGAATTGGATAGGTTTTATATAATTATACTTATGATGGATCTAATCTAGCTTCAACTTGCGCAATGTCAGATCAAAATTACTTATTTTAAAAATTTTTGTTAAATATTTTTAATTAGATTTTAGCTTTCATTAAGTCTATGTTGTTGGTTAGCTGAAATGCTCTAGTTTTAAGGATTTGATTATTCCGTTTTAATTTCCTGTTCGCTTAGTTTTCAATTATATTTGACTTATATTGACATATCTCTAAAAGAAGAGGAATGCTTTTTTATTGTGGTTTCAAATTGGTGACTAAAATTGCATGACCATATGCCAATCCTTTTGGTATGGCTAAGGCTCTAATGATCTTTCTATCATGCAGGTTCAAGCTGCATTTCGTACAGATGAAATTCGCAGGACCCCTCCTACACCTCAAGATGAGATGAGAGCAGGAATGAGCTACTTTCACGAGACCCTCTGGAAAGGCATACCAAAATTTTTGCGCCGCATTGACACAGCTCTGAAGAACATTGGCATAAATGAACGTGTGCCACATAATGCCCCTGTTATTCAATTCTCTTCTTGGATGGGAGGAGATCGTGATGGTATCTTTCTTTTCTTCCTAAGCAGTTAATGAGCTGAAATATTCCTTTTTATGCTGTATTATTTGTTAAATTCGTGATATTTTTTTAGGCATAAGTATATATTTAGTATAGATTCAAAATACTTTCACGTCATGTTCCTTATTCAGTTTTATGTCTAGTTAAGCTATCAACTTCAGTGTCAAATAGTACCAGAGACGTGTCATGTATTCTATTAATCACCATCTTATTATTTGTCTAATGTGTGCTGTAGGTAATCCCCGGGTAACTCCAGAAGTTACAAGGGATGTGTGTTTGCTAGCTAGAATGATGGCTGCTAATTTGTACTTCTCTCAGATTGAGGATCTCATGTTTGAGGTATCAAATATTCTGGTCATTACAGACAACTTATTTTATTCTAGCATCAAGGTTAGTGTTTTAACATCTTGTTTCTTGTTTGGTCCTGGCAGTTGTCAATGTGGCGCTGCAATGATGAGCTACGTCTTCGTTCTGATGAACTCCTTACCTCCTCAAGGAGAGATGCAAAACATTATATTGGTATGTACTATGCAGCAATGATAACATTTTGATCTGAATTATACTGTATAAACTATTATTCTATTTTTTATTGGGGTCTATGACATTGATAAGAAAATTTCATTTTCATCACTAAACTAATTTGGTGGTTGTCAGAATTGTCGATTCATTTAGAATTGGACCTTTTGATAAGTAAATTGTATTGAATATTGATAAATTATTTATTGCTCCAGAGTTTTGGAAACAGATTCCTCCAAGTGAGCCATATCGTGTTATTCTCAGTGATGTAAGGGACAAATTATATAATACACGGGAACGTGCTCGGCAGTTGTTAGCCAATGGAAGTTCTGAAATCCCTGAGGAGACAACCTTCACAAATGTCGAACAGGTATCATCTTGAAATAATCTGATAAACTTTAAGATACAAATAATTGAACTTTTACACCTGTAAGGAAAGTGCTTTGAAGTGACTCATTATTGCTTCCATCTGTCTTAGATTATGTTCTATTTTTAACACTCTGAATTTCTTGTCATTTTCTCAAGACATAAACATGAATAGTTCATTCTTTGATGTTTATGATAGTAGCAGTGCTGAATTTCTCATCCTTATAAATTGTTTGACTTCTTGATCAAGGGAACACTGACATACATTAGGTTTGGTTGCTTTTAGTTTTCTCTTGAGCGTTTTGGTTGACCCTCTAAAAGTTTGAAGAGGATGATTTTCAAACCACTTGGAGAATTGTGTATTTCTAATAATTGTAGTAAATATGTATTAAGTTGGCAACGTTTCTTCTCTCAACTCTAATTTCTTACCAATTTGATTCGAACAGCATCAAGTCCACAAGTCTGAAAATGCAAGATTGCAGTTTTCAGAATAATTTTGATAAGTAATTTAACGTGTTATATTAAGCTATATAACCTTCAATTTTTCTTGTAGTTCCTGGAGCCTCTTGAACTGTGTTATAGATCGCTGTGTGCATGTGGTGACCAACCAATAGCTGATGGAAGCCTTCTTGATTTCTTGCGCCAAGTTTCCACATTTGGGCTTTCACTTGTAAGACTTGATATCCGTCAAGAATCGGATCGGCACACTGATGTTATGGATGCTATTACAAAGCACTTGGAGATTGGATCTTATCGAGAATGGTCCGAGGAACGCAGGCAGGAATGGTTGCTATCTGAGCTCAGTGGAAAGCGCCCTCTCTTTGGCCCTGATCTTCCTAAAACAGATGAAATTGCTGATGTATTGGAAACCTTCCATGTCATTGCTGAGCTTCCTTCAGACAGCTTTGGTGCTTATATCATCTCAATGGCAACAGCTCCATCTGATGTGCTTGCTGTAGAACTTTTACAACGTGAATGTCATGTGAAGCAACCATTAAGGGTTGTGCCATTGTTTGAAAAACTTGCTGATCTTGAGGCTGCTCCTGCTGCAGTAGCCCGCTTATTCTCTATAGATTGGTACAGAAACCGTATCAATGGCAAACAAGAAGTTATGATAGGGTACTCAGACTCAGGAAAAGATGCTGGCCGTCTCTCTGCAGCTTGGGCACTGTACAAGGCTCAAGAGGAACTCATAAAGGTTGCAAAAGACTTAGGTGTTAAGCTTACAATGTTCCATGGCAGAGGAGGGACTGTGGGAAGAGGAGGAGGTCCCACTCATCTTGCTATATTATCTCAGCCACCAGATACTATTCATGGCTCACTTCGGGTAACAGTGCAGGGTGAAGTTATTGAACAGTCATTTGGAGAGGAGCACTTGTGCTTCAGAACACTTCAGCGTTTCACTGCTGCTACACTTGAGCATGGAATGCACCCTCCTGTGGCACCAAAACCAGAATGGCGTGCCCTCATGGATGAGATGGCAGTCATTGCTACAGAGGAGTATCGCTCCGTTGTTTTCCAGGAACCCCGTTTCGTTGAGTACTTCCGATGTGTAAGTTTTGTTCAATACTTCAGTATAAAAGGATGTTCTTGAAAATAATCTAGCAGTTGAAGTTCCATATTTTGCAAAAATGATAACCTAATTGGTATGATTAACTAACACTGCATTAATATTGTTTCTCAACAAGAAGAAATTCATGTAAAATTCTCAATGTTAAAACTATTTCGTCAATGACATTTATGTCTGCTGGTATAATTTTTCGTCCTAGAATCCTGCAAATATAGTATTATCAGTTACAAAATCTTGATTTAATTGGAACACAATTCTATATCTGATTATTTAAGAAACATTTAATTTTCTCTTTCCTTTGGAGTCACAACAATTTTTCTTGCAAACTGCAGGCAACACCCGAGTTGGAGTATGGAAGAATGAACATTGGCAGTCGTCCATCAAAAAGAAAGCCAAGCGGAGGAATTGAATCACTCCGTGCAATCCCTTGGATCTTTGCTTGGACTCAGACAAGGTTCCATCTGCCTGTATGGCTTGGTTTCGGAGCAGCATTTAGGCATGTAGTTAAGAAGGATCCAAAGAATCTGCAAATGCTTCAAGATATGTATAATCAATGGCCTTTCTTCAGGGTCACCCTTGACTTAGTTGAGATGGTGTTTGCCAAGGGAGACCCCGGAATTGCAGCCCTTTATGATAAACTCCTAGTGACAGAGGAACTGTGGCCATTTGGTGAGCGATTAAGGTCCATGTATGAAGAAACCAAGAGCCTTCTCCTACAGGTAATTTATTGTTACTGCTATAGACTTCATATATACATTATGATTCTGCATTTATGATGGTACCATCTTGTTTGTAGGTTGCTGGGCACAGAGATCTCCTTGAAGGAGATCCCTACTTGAAGCAAAGACTTCGTCTTCGTGATTCATACACCACAACCCTTAATGTCCTGCAAGCCTACACATTGAAGCGAATCCGTGATCCTGACTACCATGTGAACTTGAAGCCACACTTGTCCAAAGACTACATGGAATCAAGCAACCCAGCTGCTGAGCTTGTGAAACTCAACCCTACTAGTGAATATGCTCCCGGTCTGGAAGATACCCTTATTTTAACAATGAAGGGTATAGCTGCTGGCATGCAGAACACAGGTTAAGCTATGTGGCTTTGTTACCTTTTCTTTGCAAGTGCCTTTGTGGCTTTGGAGACATACTTTTTAACCAAAGCTGTTGACTACAAGAGTGAACTAGCTCTAAATAACAGTTAATCTATCTTTTTATCATGCAATAAAACGGACCTTGATTTTAACTGCATTCTCTTCTCTTTGGGATTAGTATTTTATTAAAATTTCAAAATGATGGGGCTACAAGGTACCCTCTGTGTTCGAATGCTCTCAAATTCGGTTACATGTGGAACAAACCTATCAGATGTTAACCATAAAGGGAGCATGTGTCAGTGTGTGGTCCAAAAGACACCAACTTCGTGAATGACAATACCCATTTGAATCTGTGCCAATGTTTTGAACCTTTTAGCACCAGTGTACTATTTTCTTTGCACCTCTCTACGGTCAAATTTTAGTTTAGCTCTTATTTTTCTTCTAAGGTAGTGTGATACATAATCAAGTTAAAAAAAGGACTGAAAAGGGTCATTTTACAACTTAGCTACCCATTAAAACTCGATAGTAGATTAAGCGAAAAAAGTTGGTGTTAAAAATTTTAAAATAATAGAAGTTGACTGGTAGCAGTGTAATTAAATAAGAAACAAAGAAGAGAGAACTGAACAGCATGTTCTATTTCAATACGTTACACAGTCATTTTTCCATTGGTCTATAAAATAATGCTGAAACCCGCAAACATGGCCAGACTAAACTTATGGCAGTGTAGTATTTGATTTTTCTAAGACACCTCTTAGTAGAAATTAGGGTAGATAATTCCTAAGCTAGGCATCATCTAAACTTTTGGTAGTGGAGACTGATGCACCATTTCTTGATTACGTTTTAATTATTGTTCAATTTTGATAAAAATTAAAACAAGCAACTCACTGACCATGAATAATTTATCTTAACATGTGGACTTAAGTATATTTAAGCACGGTACACGGAATTGACTTTAATGCTAAAAATGGCCAATATAAGTGCTTAACGAGTACGTGTTCTTCATTAACCATTTACAACATAAAAAGAAATAATCAATTTTCTTATAATAGAAGTGGGCATGGATTCAATACATCCAATCTAGATCCAAATAACTAAATCCAATTTAGGAATCAAATATATTTTTGTTACAAAACTAGCTTGAATCTTTTTTTCTAAATCTAGGTCCAATTAGTCTTGATTACATGTTTTGATTAATCATCTTGTTCCTCATTCCAAGTTACAGCATTTTGCCCTATGAATTATGTTAGTTTGTTTCAACCTTTGATCTAAGTCAACTCATCTTGATCACATGCTCATGTTGATTAGTCTCAATCTTTGACTCATGCTAACACGTCTTAATAGCAAATATCGACAAGTCCCAATCTTCCAGGTCGGTTTATCTTAATGTTTGATTCATTCTGTTTTAACCTTCTACCTAAACTAGTCAATCTCAATTTCATTATAGGCAGACCCTTCTTGATGTTGGGTATAGAGTGAATTATTTCAAAAATTTAGGTTTAAAATCTCGATATTTGAAAATGAATACTAAAATAATGAATATCTAATAAAAAATTATAAAATATAAACCAAATTAAAATTCAGATTTAATAAAATGGATCTTAAATGAATTAAATCTTTAATAAAATGAATTGGGTCCACACAAAAATAAATCAATTTGACATAAATGGATTATTTTGTCCACCCCTACTCATACATGCAACTATAAGCTTATTAAAGCTCATTTGCTCCAATAGAAAATATTGCTTAATTTAAACTAGCTTTCATAAATACTCCATTGGAAATCGTCTAATATGATGCTATTATCAACCATTAATGATGTAATAGTGGATAAAGGTTATATATAAGAAACATTTTACCTTGTTTTGGTTAAATCATAATAACGGTCAAAAAGTTATATTTTATAGGTTTGTTATACTTTTAGCTTTGTTCTTTTTCACATTCCTCTTTATAGCTTGGTTTTGTGATTTTTCATGTTAAGAATCTTAACTAGACTACATTATTACAATTGCGTTTATGTATTTCAATACTAGATATATTATCAATTCCCCAGTTAAGACAATAATGAATACATGCTCATAGCATACTGATCCTCTTTTATTAAAAAAAATAAAAATAAAAAAAATAAAAATAAAAAAAACCTAGTCCACATTTTAAAGTGAAAATGACACATTCCTATATTGAGCTCTTATACAAAGTTCAATATCAATGGCCATGTATTCAACATTTCTTTAAGGAGAAAATTCCCCATTTTTATGTTTTGTTTGGATTGTAAAAAGGACTAGAAGGGGGAAAATATATAAAATATGAAAATAAGGAATGTTTCTTTTAGAATGAGAAAAAGACCGTGGAATTAAAGAGAAATGAATAAAAGACTTATAGTTAATTTAATTTACGTGTTAGAAAAAGAATTGAATAATATAATAAATTACTAAAATACTATTTCAAAAAATTGAATAAGAATTAATTTGAATTCAAATTGGAAGATAATTAATTATGAAGTAATTTTTTTTTATAAAATTAGAAATAATATTAAACGTTATTCACAATTTGAAATTTAACCTAGTTAAATAATTAATTTCATTCATGTAAAAAAAAATTCCACTATTTTTTAAAAGTTAAAATATAATGGAAATTAAAAGTTATTTACAATCATGTAAAATTTCTTTTCCACAATTTTTTAATTTTTACTTGGCATATTTACGTAAATTATAGGCCGTGTTTAAAAATAACTTGAGTTTCATTAGAAACATTAAAAAAAAACATAGATACACAACGAATCTTTTTAAACAAAAACTTTTAAAAAGTAAAGATTTTTTTGAAATGTAAGATTTCTAAAAAATAAAGGTTTTTTGGTTTTTAGAATATGAAAGGATTGGTTAATTAAAAAATAAAGGTTTTTTGGTTTTTAAAATATAAAAGGATTGGTTAATGATAATTTTTTTAATATGTTGAAAATTTTTATCTTTTCTCTATATATAAAATAATTTTCATGAAGAAAATCACATATAATTTTCATGATAGGTTTTTACTTTTTGTCTATATATGTGCAACATAATTTTATCATAGAATGATTTCTTATATTAATTTTAATAAAATATCCATATAATATGTCTAACAATTCCTGTGGTTTCATGTCATGGAAACTATATATTATGTCTGTATTTGTATAGGTCTACATACAATACACTTAGTCTTTGGGAATACAGAGGAAGCACTAATATATATGTCCTCAGTTCTTGAACTACACTTGAATAGTGGATCCGAATATTTAGGTACTGGTTTAGTTTAATTGAAGTGAAAAAGAAGAAAAATAAAGGAAATGAAGGAATTGGAATAGTTGAAGGAAAATAATAACGTGGATACCACACGTTTTAGTTTTTTTTTTTAATCTAAGAATGTGAATATATATATATATATATATATATATATATATATATATATAGATCGATAGATAATAAATTATGTTATACTTTGTTATTCTTTTTATTCTTTTTGAAAAATGTCATAATAATAATGGGAACACATAATAAATTAGATTACGAAATCTATTTCTATTTTTTTTCAAATATATTTTATAAAAATTTAGCAACAATAAAAAATATCATAATAAAATACTTTCTCATAATTTTTATTCTACCAAACAATCTTTATTTTTTCTTTTATTTTTCATTCATTTATTTTTTCACCTTTTCTGTTTCATTTGTTTCTTTCGTATTATATATATTTATATATCTGAGATCTTAATCGTAATATTTCATTTTTAATAATTTTAATATTACTATAAAAAACATTACATATTCAGTAAGAAGAACAGTTAACATAAAACTTAAAATTTCTTTATAGTTATCTAATTATAACTATAACACTAAACTTTATATAAACAATGTTGTAACACTAAGATTTTCTATAAAGGTTAAAGGTTTATTTAGAGTTTTACAAAACAACAACTATACATATAAACTACTTATACATTGTCTATATATTTGTACCATAGCCCTCCAACAACTGCTTAAAAAAAACATCCTCCTATGTTGGTATCATTTAAGTGATCGTTGCAAAAGAGAAAAGAAACAAACCAACAAAAACATCCTCCTATGCTCGCACTATTTAAGTGATCATTGCAAAAAAGAAAAGAAACAAACCAACTGACATAAATAGAAAGATAAACTAATTTACCAAAGAGCATACATATAACTGAAACATAAACTTCAAACACATCAACACATCTAAATCAAACAATCCTAAGTATATCAGCATACATTCTAGATTTGAATATCCGAATACATATATTGATATCAGACTCTGGATTCTGTACTTATAATAGTAAAACAACTTGCCCACCTAAGCTACCACACAAGATTAACCAACAATTAGTCAAAACAATTAGTCAACACCATTTTCCTTCAATTGAATTCAAATTACACTCATAAATTCATCAAAACAGAATTTACAAGCCAATTACAAAGTTTAATTCAAATTTAACATACAGCAAAAGGAAAAGATGTGTCATTGATATTAAAATACAATAATTAGCTAATATTAAAATGTGTAATTAGATAATTGATATTAAAATATATTAATTAGCTTCCCTTACTTGAAAGAGGACTAAACCGTTCTAAAAAGCTTAAAATAACTCTACAAATATAGGAAGTTTTATCTATTCCTATGAACCATATAAACACGATCAAAGTATACTGTTAAGACTATTAATAAACAAAGAGTCTTATAAAAAACTCAAACATCACATACATCTACAACATACTCGTATTCAAAGGAAAACAAAACATACCAAAAAGAGAAACAGAAAACTAAATCAATTTATGATGGTCAAAATTAAAAAAACTTGCCGCTAGTAATCTTACTATATTAGTTCTTAGGCGAACTAAATTTAAAATCTTATATTTTCTATTCATTTAGACACTTGAAGTGTGGTGTGAAATATCACGAAAGTATACAGATTCTCTTTCCACAATAATTTCTTATTATTGACATTATATGAATTACCAGAACATAATTATGTTTCTAACATAAAAAGAACATTTATACATTAATTTACTGAAAAAACAATTTTAATAATTTTGTTTCCGTGTTTTACCTTAAAGTTTCTAGAGAAACTGGTCTACACAAAGGTGTCACTAATTAAAATACTGATTAACACATTAAAGGTAATAATTATCTACAAGTCAAAATTGATTTAGACTTCAATTAATTTTTTAATTTTCATATTAACTCAATGAACTGAGATAGTGTTAAAACACTCAGCTGATATGAGAAAAATGAAATCAAGAAGTTCTTGCTGTGGGAGAAAAGACTGAAAACATATGGGATAGTAGACTAAATATATAAGTATCAATAATCCAAATATGGAAAAGCATAAACAAATACAATTTATAGGCTCCAAATGTGGGAGAAATCCCATATACAATGACAACGCATTCTTCAGGTCTTTCTTGTAGCTACAGTAATTGCCTCCTCTATAGCTTGAGCAAAAGTAGCAATCTTGTATGTGAAAAAGCCTACGAGCATTGGTATCAATTCTAAGTGCATATATCCAAATTCTGGAACCAGAATACTGCAATAAGGAGAAACTAAGATAAGTAGGTTCACAAATAAATACCAATGTACATTCACCTCGTTCTTCAAACAGTAACAAGTGGAATTTGGATTCCCTAATGATTTTTTTTTTTGTTGTGCCCTTAAAATACAATGATTTCCACTGATTTTTATGTTTTAAAATATACTAAAAATCTTTTTAATATACCAAAAATAATGGATTTTGAAGACACATAAGAGGATAACACAAAATAACTCAGCAGAAAAACTGGACTCAAAGAAGTGCCACAAGACCTACAAATCATTGACAAAAATGACATCCAATCAAATACATAATCCAAACATCAATATATTTGGATATCATGTCTAGGTAATAACATATATAAGGCAGTCAAAATGCCTTGCAAATGATAATTTTAAGATTATGATTGCCTATTATTCAAAGGTTTTCTTACGAAGTTGGCAAACAAGAAAAGAAAGATTAAGGCAAAAGTAAGTTCAACCAAATGAGACAAAAACCAAAATCATGACAAGAGCCGTACCTGGAAAAACTAAAAACTTGATCAGGAATATTTGTTTGCGAATCAAATTGACTTAATTGACAACATAATAAATAATAAATGTTGAAATTACAAATCAAAAGAGGACTTACGCATTCCAGCGGTTATAGACCATGACTAGAACAACAGGAACCAGCAATCTTGGCTGCCCAATTGCTCCCCTGCAAGTGACAGCCAACAAGCCTATGTTATTTATAACAATAAAGCAAGGTGAAAAACAAACTGACCTTCACAATTTTCACATTAAAAATGAGCAACAAATTGTTTGAATCTAATTCGGACCAAGTTGACTTACCTTGTTGAAGAGAAACTGTGAAAGACATCTAATAGGATATTTTTATAGGGATGAACAGTACAATACAAGAGTCAAGTTTATCCACTAAAGAAACTAAATTCTGAATAGTAAATCTATCATCTATATAGATTACTTGACAAGAGCCTTTGCACCATCAGTTTTTAGCGAGTCCACACTACTTCCCAGCATGCGAATGTACACCAAAGAACCAAGAAAACCAGCTCCAAAACTGAATGCATGAAAGAAAAATATTAAACAAATGAGTAAACTTTTACATCTTTCTCTCTGATGTTAACCAGTATTATCATTTAACTAATACATTCCCATTCAATTCCTCATTCTGTTTTCAAATGCAGGGAATACAAATATCTTAACATTTATTTCCTTCCATAACGTTTCTATTAAAACAAAAATCTTTGTTTCTCTATCCCACCTAAATTCTAAAAACTCATTAATATAAGCTTCTTAAAAAGTTCAAAAAGGAGAAATGTTTTAAATATGAAGTGAATTAACTAATAAATGTTTAAATCCTCATTAGGTAAACTAACCTAGAACAACACCATATCCGATGTCAATAAGTTTTTAATTTATATAATCCTTTTAGTATGTTTATTGGATGGTGGGTTTATATTAAACTGATATTTAGCTCTCAATTGAACCATATTGGCTAGCATCTACAAAAGATAGGATAGATTGTGGAAGGTCATGAATTCAGGATAACTAAATCAGTAGGAGCATGAAGAATTCAAGTACCTAGCTGCAATCTCAGGAGTGTAAGAAACATATGCTGAAACCAGACCAACACCACCAATACCCAAGGTAAGGACTTGCAACTTCTTCTTTAACTGAAAAACAAAAAATATATTTAAGAACAAAAATAACAAAAACTTAATATTTGGTGAATCCCACAACAATAGAGGGTCCTATTCATATGACCTCTAACAAAAATGAAAAAATAAACCAGACAATAATGCTTAATACCTTATCATACTGCTCCTGAGCTTGAGCAGCCAATACTTTAGGATCTTCCCGAGACTGCTTTATTTCGCGGAACATCACTTCCTATAGCAGTAGAGCTACTCTAAATCAGACCTTTGAATAGTAAAATTCAAGTTCTAAACATACTAAAGGTATATAGGTTGTCAAGATTTGTTTTGAGTCAAAAATATATCATTGGTTGAGTGCAATGTCTTACCACAGTAAATATTGATTTCTCCAAGGTTATATTAGTTAGAAATATATGCAGTTAGTAAGTGCAATGCTAGATCTTAATGGTAGAGAGTTAAGATGAAATAGAAAAACATTACTTACACTTCCCCCAGTTGCAGCCTTGGTAGCTCTATTCCATTTTTCTTGCTCACGGCGTGTTGGTGCTGATCTATATTTTACCCTGTTATTTCTAGTCTCCTGATCAGCATTTCAGTTAAAGTTAAATGAAATAAATGATGTGGAGAAACATTACAAGGTATGTACCCAATTTACCCCAAAACATAACCCACTAGTACTGGAGATATGCCACAAGTCATCAATCCACAATGATATAATAATCAGGGTAGAATGAAGGGAAGAGAGAAATCTCTCACATCAGTTTCTGCCTCAGCTTGCTTGTGTGCATTATGATTTACAGGAGCTGTAAGTTCTTTACTCAAATCAACTTCCAAACTGCAGCTCAAAATTAAAATAACATTATAGATAAATAATAAACAAAAGAAAGAGAATAATGCAACCAGATTTGCAGACTTTAATTTAAATATTGTAGAAAGAGACCTGTCCAGGCTCATGACTCTATTTAAGCTTAGAAACCCTGAAGGCTCTTCCTGTTGACAGGAATTTAACTGATGTCAGAACAAATTCATAGAAACAAACAAATTTAAATAATCTCGAACCATTAACCAATTTTTCTTGAGTTACCACCACCAAAAACTAAGGCCTTCTCCCACTAGGTGGGATCAGCTACCTACGTCAACAAAATGACTGTTGTATTCATCAAAAGTAAAGTCTGAATTCCATGTTTCAGGAATGAAAGAAAAGGAGGGCATCTTAGAAACCTAATATTTGTTGTATCATTATAATTCCTATGCATAAAACTAGAGTAAACTACAAGAAAGAAACCAATGCTATACAAGGTAATCGTTTTCCAAACTCTTCTACCACATCCAGAGTTGTGTATGATATAAATTATACAACATCTGATAAGTATATATACTGTGAGTAAATCTACACATTCGCCTACGCACAGAAATAAAGCGGATCTGTTTTAGGAAACACTGGGGCCTGTAATTTCAGTTCAAGTGTTGACCGGGATACGGATTGATTACACGAGTAAAGATATTCACACAAAGTCAAAAAAATCAATAGGTAATTGATTGAGATTATTTCATCTGTTTCTCTAGTTCATCATTTCAAACGGACAAAAAGGGCCAAAGGCCAAAAGAAAAAGCAATCACCATAACCACAAGGACAGTGCTCCCACAAACAACTGTCCAACATCAATCCAAGTTACCAACAAAAACAGACACCAACACATAACATCAGAATTTAAAATACCACCAACCCAGATGGACACTGGGTGAGTGAGAGCAGAAATTGACCCAAAGTTCAGACCTTTGCAGGAGGGGGTGGAGCTTGAGGATCTTGAATCAACTTTTTGAAGCGACCCACAAACTCTTTGTTCCACATATAGTCATCAGAGGCCAAAGGGTCTTCATCATCGCCACCCCAGTACTTGCGGAGCTTGGTGGTGGTGGGAGGACCACCGTACTCCCCAGGAGCCATCCCAGTGGACCATTTCATGGGCTTCTTCTTGGGAAGGATAACTTTGGTCTGCTTTGGGTCGGTCAAGGGTGCGGAGCTTTGAGACTCTGGAGAAGTGGGTATGGCTGCACAGCGCACACAAACGTGGCTCACAAGTGCCATTTTTCGTGTTATGGCAATGCAATCCTACGAAGACAGGGCAATGAAGGGGCAACAGATACAAAGAAATGATGTCGTCGATTGTGTGTCTGTCATGTTTACACATACTAGTTGGTTGCCAAACAATGCTTGCAAAATATCTATATCTTTTTTTTTTAATGTTTATTTATTTTTTTAAATTTTTGAAATGGAATAGAATTATCATTTAAGAATATTACTCCTCTTTTAATATTTTTTAATATTAATAAAATAGTGGTTAAAATCTCTTTCCAAGAAATATATCTGAATAATAATAATAATAATAATAATAATAATAATAAAATAGTATTTGATAGATAACGAAAAATATTATCCAAAATTGATAATTAAAAAAAACACAGAACGTGTTAGCTAAAGAAGAACATGTTACTCCTTCCCATTTTTAATAAAATAATATTATCGTAGTTAATGGAGAAAGATATTCTCTTGGCCGCATTTATATTTTGGATAAATATAGAAAAATGGAAAGTTAAAAGTAAAAACAGAAAAGAGGTGAGATAAGAATTAAATAAAGGTTAAATTAATAATTTGGTTTATGCACGTATAATAAATTCTCGATTTATAATCTTGTGGTTGACTTTTAATTTACCTCTTAATATTTATTAAATAGATGTTAAACATGCATATATTATTTAGAGTTAAATATGTTTTTAGTCTTTATATTTTGAGTGATTTTGGTTTTAGTCCATTTTCAAATTAAGGTACAATTTAGTCCTTCAACTTTAAAAAACTCGGATTTTAGTTATTTTTATCAAATTTTTTTAACTTTATTTGCTATTTCAAACACGTTTCATTATAGCATTTGGATTGTTTACACTGTTTGATACATTTTTGCTTCAATGTTAATTAACAGCAAATAAAGTTAAAAAAAATTTAATAAAAAAGACTAAAATCAGAGTTTTCTAAAATTGAAGAACTAAATTGTACCTTAGTTTGAAAATGAATTAAATCAAAATCGTCCAAAATATAGATATAAAAAGATATTTATTTATAACTTTTTTTAAATTGTTTAAGATGATCTTACGTTGACACGTCAAATCATTTTACTTCGGCTTGCAGTTTTTATCTCATAAATATCTAATCAATAGATATATATCACAAAAAAAGATAGATTTGGTATTTATGAGTAAATTTAAAATCTTCCTTTCTATAAAACCGTAATAACTTAAATTTCAGAAAATAGTTACCAACTAATAAGTACGTGTGATTTCTAATTGCCCTTATAAGTGTACATAAAACCAATTTAGAGAAAAAAATTACCAGTTAAAAAACGAAAAACTAAAAACAAAACTATAATAACGGTCACCGAACTTTCTAAGAATTTTGGGTCAACAGAATTTCTTCACCAAATATCATAATACTCCACAACTTCCAGTCAAATTTCTTTACATTATCTTTTCGCACAATTTAATATTTTGAATATAATACAACTACACAATTCAACAGATTCTCTTTCTCTTGAAAATTTATTTTCAACAGACCACCAACTTTCCAACCAATAAAATCTAACAAAAATTAAGAAAGAAAAGCACAATCAATCAATGAGACTAATATAAATGAAAAGAAATAAAAGACAATAACTGAATTGAGGTTGGAGTTCAAGAAAAAGAATTTATACGATGTAAACAAGTGGAAGTGGAATTACACGAACAACAAAAGGCACAATGAACATGTTCCATTCAGTTACAGGTTGAAATTTGAACACAGAACACGATATCTATCTACGATTGATTGGCTTTACGCGAATCCAATGGCCGTTGAGCCACTCCTGATGAACCCTAATTGCGGAGGACGGGTACACGATCTCCTCGTGAGTGGTGGAGAAATAAACATAGTAGTGGTGATCGTCGACCTTGCCGGAGATCTCGCCCACCCACCAGCCATCGTTGTCAAAGACGTCGACGCGCTGGCAGAGAGCGAAGGAGGAGGCGGCGACGAGACGCGGAGGCTTGGGGCGAAGCTCTTTGGGGAAGACGGTCTCGGTGAGGGGTTGGGACCCGTCGTCCTCCAGCAGCGTGTCGTAGCGTACGACGTAGAGGCCGTTGTCGAGGCGCGACACGACGGTGGCGAGGTAGTAGGAGCCGAGGAAGCCCTCCTCGTTGCTGCACACCTCCACCTTGTCGCCGTTGCGGAAATTCACCTTCTTCTGCGGTGGTCGCATTGGAGAAGAAAAGGGTTCTTGAACACTGTTGTGAGAGGACAGAGAAAGTGTTGTTTGATTCTGATGATGGAGTATTACGTTATCTCTCTTCCTATATTGGTTTTCTTGGGATGTGTGTGTGTTTTTTTTGTCGATTCGATGTAAATAAAGGTAAATTGTGCGTGTAAAGTTCAATGGATTTATTATTGGTAAAAATCTATAATCATGCATTATCTGTTGATTGCTGTCTAATTTAATTTATTATTAGTTAATAAGATAAGATTTTATTAATAAGATCCTTGATTTTTTTGTGATTGATTTTATAACTTATATTTTATATGTTTTATTAGTTCATTTTGTAAATGTAAATGGTGTCTTACAGTGATTTTGTAGAGATTTTATGTTGAATTAGTAATATTTTTTCTTATATTTCAGGTAATATTTTAACGGATATCTTGGTTAACATTTTTTTATATATTTTATTTATTGTTTTTGGATATGGGCAGATTGAGTTTTACCTTAAAACATATCATTTATTATTTTTTTCGTTATATTACTAATACATTTTTATTTTACTTTTATGTCCAAAATTAATGTGTGTTTCTCTATATTTATGTGTATTAAGGTTTGAATATTTCAGTTAATATTTTAAAGCGTATCTTAGATAATATTTCTTTTTAATATATTCATTTATTGTTTTCGGAATATGGACAGATTAATTTTTACCTTAAAAGACATCAAAATTGGTAATTGAATACAATTAGATTGTAAAAATGTCTTTAAAATTTGTGGAGTTTGTTGGTTGAAATCTGTGATTTTTTATTCGGGGGCAAAATATGTGGTAACAGTTGGATACATAAAAAATAAAAATAATTAAATACAATTTGTGAAATAGATGGCTAAAGCTTTTTTTGCAAATAACTTTATTTTGAGAAAACAATCACTAATAAAAAACGCTATTTAACGTTACCCCTTAGACGTCGGTTAAGAGTAAGCACGACGTATATTGATGACTGATGGCATTTTCGTAAATAAGTTGGTCATATAGACGTTAGTTAGAAGGTGTCCCGACTTCTATATATCTGATAGATGGGTAAAAAATCATTTCTTTCAGTCATATAGACGTTAGTTACGAGGGGCCCCGACGTCTATATGGCGAAAATTAATGGCTATTCACCTACCTATTCACCTACCTACCAGACATATAGACGTCAGTTGGGAGGAACCGACGTCTAAACCCTAAACCCAAAAATTTAAAAAGTCATTTTTTGACTCCATATAGACGTCTGATCCCGCCACTCCGACTTCTAAAACTCTTTAGATATCAGTTATTGGAGGAATCGACGTCTAAACCCTAAATCCAAAAATTTAAAAAGTCACTTTTTGACTCGTCTGATCCCGCCACTCTGACTTCTAAAGCCTTTTAGACGTCTGTTGTGGGGGGAACCGACGTTTTTAGACGTCTGTTATGGGGGAAACCAACTTCTACATGTCTGCATTAAAACACTACGAACGTGAGGCAGCAGTTACACACACTCATTGTTCATCATCGTCCTCGCATTTTCTCTCCACGGGCTATGTTTTTCAGGTTCGTTTTCTCACTTTTGCACCGTTTAAAATTAATTTTACTCTGATTACATTACTCTTTGATGAATTATATCTTTCATTTCAACCGATTAAAATGTGTTTTTGTTGAGTTTTGTCCAGTTTTGCTCGTGTCCTTCGTCAGCGTTCTTGGACGGACGATTTCTTGCGTTTTGCACCCTTCTAAATCCCTCCACTACATTATTAAAACCATCCAATACAAAAAAAAGAACATACAATCCATTCTCTTTAACTAAAATATAAAGTTGTAAACTCGAATCACCATAAGCCAGGAGCAACTCGAGAGGCCTCAAGCGGAGAAAGATCCTATCAAATATGGCGACATTTTAGACGTCTGACCTATAGAGTCCGACGTCTATATAGACGTCTGACCTATATAGTCCGACGTCTACATAGACTTTGGTCATATCCTGACCGATGTGCAATTAAAGTCATCCGAATAGACGTCAGTTTCATATATGACATTAAAAATCCAAAATAACTGACGTTAAATCGTGTTTTTCCACTAATGAATGATACTGATGAACAACGATTAAAATGGAGATTTTGAAGATAAAACTTTTGAGACATTTTTTTTGTGTAATTTAGGATGTCAAGGTAAATGTAAATTTTTTTCAAAACTAGGAATACTTTTTAATGACTACATATAACAGTTTTAACGTTGAAATCGAGAATAATCGTATTGATACTAGCGAGCGAATGTGACTCAGTGTTTTGTACTTTTTTTAATTATATCATTTTATTTTAGTAAGTTAAAATTTCATATTTATTTCAAGCACGGTGCACCCCTCAATTACCTAAGTTGTTACTTCTCTCCATGCTACTGCACCTTTTATTCTTTTGAATTTATATTTCAGGTTTTAGTTTTCTGTTGTTGGAATTATTAATATTCTGTTGATTACCTCAAACTTCAATCATTATTTTTTCATTAATGTCACTGAAAATGTAAAGAAAATTCTGTTTGAACGTGTCTTAGTTCAAGATTTAAGATGTCCTTCTCAACAACAGACAAACACCTCCGCAGAAGGCAAACAAAAAGTAATGATATATAGCACATTATTTTCTATAGTTTTTACAAATTTGTTACTTATTTGTTGATGCAGTCTCTCTTAAAGGATTTTCTTACCTTTAAGGAACACGACACTTATTGATTCATTTATGCTTTACAGATAAGCCCCTTCCCGTAGATTTACAATGTTTTTTGGAGTTTCAAATTCCAAGGCATTGATGTTTGCTTTGCTGCTTTAGTTTAGTTGTAATTAGAATTCTTAGTTTCAAGAGTATAATTCTGCATTAATAGTCTTGTTCTGTTTTTAGTTTCTTTGATAAGTTTAGCATAGGTAAATTCTGATTTTGTATTTCTCTTACATTTTGTGGTTTCAGGTGCAGATATATAAATCAAAGAAGTCAGCAGGCATTTAATAATTAAAGATTGGTTAACACAGCAAAACCCAACTAGCAAAAGAGAATTTTGAAAGAATTTTTGTTTAAGCTACAAAGTTAACCAAGGGGTTTATTTTTGTATTTGAGCACCAATTGTTATGTTATCTATAGAAAAGGAAATGAACACCAAAAATACACTTGCTGGCGAGACAAGGGTGCTAAAAGCAAAGTGGTCCAAATTGAAGCTGCTATTTTTCTGCATTAAGTGACTTGCCAAGGGAAGAATCAAATTGTTACTCATGCTACAACAGGTTAGGCTAGTCATTAGGTAGTTAGGTATAATAAGAATTTTGTAATTGTAATGGTAATTCTGAAGGAGGAGAGAAATCACAGGGTAAGAGATAGTTTAATATATGTAGGTTCATGTACAACATAATGTTTTAAATATTATTGGACAATTTAATGGATGAAATGATTTGCATAAATTGTTTGTTTTGCTAAATTTTTTGGGATTTCCAGCTAAATTGAATGAATAAAATTGGAAAATAGAAAAAATCTTAAAAAAATAAATTTTTTATGACGTAGTTCATACTATCTATCGTAGTAGGTAATGACATACTCCTAGCTATGACCTAACACATTCATGAATAGTTGGAGACATCTATGAAAGATGGACCTAAACTCTTTCTCTTGTGCCATCTTAAGCTATAATGAAGATTTAGTAGAGTAAGAATAATTTTGGGTCTTGTATTTTGGGTCAAGTAGTCTAGATTTTATTTGGGCTTTGTATTATGGGTCAATTAGTCTAGATTTTATTTGGGTTTTGTATTATGGGCCTAGTAGTGCAGGATTTTAATATTTTGAGCCAAGTAGAATAAGATTTTGACCAAACAAGTCAACAAAGGGCCAAGGCCCAAAGTTGACTATGCTTGGATGTCCAAAATGGGTGTGTTGACCAAGGGGTCAACATTTTGGCTAAGCTTGGAGAACAAGGGAGAATAATTTCGTCCTAGACATGTGGAAGCTTCCCATTGGAGAGTTTTTCTCCTAGTTAGTGGCCATGTGCCATTCTAGGAATGAAGAGTTTTTCCATAGGTAGTGGCCACTTGTCACTCTCTCATTTGAGAGGATTTTTGCCACTTGTCTCCCTCCTATTGGAGATGATTTCTCCTTTCTCTCCAAGACAACCGAGGTGACTCTTTTAGGTTAAAGTTTCAACCCATTTTGAGACACCTTAGCCTATAAATAGATGTGCTCTCCATCATGTAATCACCTTTGATTTAGAGTAAAGTTATGCTGCCATTTTTGTGCCATACTACTATTTTAAGGTCACCCTACGCTAGAGCAACCCAAGTGGCCTCCTCTAACCACCTTTCTCCAAGAGTTGGCCCAACCTCTCTTAGAGAACCCTTAAACACATCTTCCCTCACCATACAACTCACCAAAACCATGAGCTATCAACACCTTTCACCACCACTAAATTCTGCAATCTTCATCCATGAACTTATGGCTTGATTTGCTTCTAGATTTGGCTTGTCCTAGCTAGAGCATTACCATCAATAGGTTGAATGTCCACAACACCTATTATGGCAGGTTGCTGAAAACCTATCATTGAAGGTACACTGACTTGTGCAAAAATGTTCAAAACATAAAAAATTGATTACAATGTCCATACACCCTTAAGTTAAACAAGGTTGGTATATCATGACCAAAACAACCAACTTAAGTCACAAAATTACATCAAAAAATAAAAAAATAAACCTACAGTATTCGTTGGGGACCAGAGTTCAAATAAGTGGGGACTTATGTTAGTGGTTTTGCATAGGAAGGTGGACATACTTGTGCATAAATGTTCAAAACTTAAAAAATTGATTACAATATCCATACACCCTTAAGTTAAACAAGGTTTGTTAGGTTTTCAGTGAGAAAACCTAATCAAGCACTCTCCTCACACTCTAAATCCGAGGAAAACAGAGAAAAGGAATGAATAGTTTTGTATTATTCACAAAGAATGGGATATGCAGCAATGTTACAAGAGGCTTAACCCTCCTCCACAGGATTTAACCCGTCAATCAAGTAAGTATTCAAAAGTATTTCAATGAACAAAACAACTTCTATTTATACTAATCATCTCCCCAGTCCACTTAACTGTGTGACAGTTAAGTGCCTACGCTCCCCCAACTAACCCATATAACTGACTCTCTTATTCCTCCTCTCATATACAATCCACCCCTGCTTATCTTTAGGCCTATCAAGGTTGGTATATCATGACCAAAACAACCACCTTAAGTTACAAAATAACATTAAAAAATAAAAATTAAACCTGCAATATTTGTTGGGGGCCAAAGTTCAAATAACTAAAGACTTTTATGTTAGTGGTTTTGTACATAAAGGTAGACTGATTTGTGCAAAAATGTTCAAAACTTAAAAAATTGATTACAATATGCATACACCCTTAAGTTTAACAAGGTTGGTATATTATAACCGAAACAACCACCCTAAATCACAAAATTACTATAAAATAAAAAATAAACCAACAGTATTTGTTGGGGACTAGAGTTCAAATAAGTGGAAACTTATGTTAGTGATTTTGCACAGGAAGATAAATTGACTTGTGCAAATATGTTCAAAACTTAAAAAATTGATTATAATGTCCATACACTCTTAAGTTAAACAAGGTTAGTATATCATGATCAAAATAACCAACCTACGTCACAAAATTATATTAAAAAATAAAAAATAAACCTACAATATTCGTTGAGGACCAGAGTTCAAATAAGTTAAGATTTATGTTAGTAATTTTGCACGAGAAGATAGGCTGACTTGTGGAAATATATTTGAACCTTAAAAAGTTGATTACAATGTCTATACCCCTTTAAGTTAAATAAGGTTGCTAAAAGACTGCTTACATAATCAGCTAAGCAAAGTGGTCTAAATTGAAGGTGTATTTTGGTGCATTAAGTGACTTGCCAAGGGAAGAATCAAATTGTTACACCTGCTATAACAGGTTAGGCTAGTCATTAGGTAGTTAGGTATAATAAGAATTTTGTAATTGTAATGGTAGTTCTGAAAGAGGAGAGAAATCAGAAAGTAAGAGAGAATTTAATGTATGTAGTACAATTGAAAAGAAAATAAAAAAGAGAAAAAAGACAAGAGCAAAAGGTAACGAAGTATTATTTATATGATAATATTATAATATACAATGTTATATGAGTTGAAGGTCAACTCAACTGCTGGAATCACGGGAACCACAATGGCTGAGTGTCTTGTATGTAGATACGTAAAAATACAGGTACAGAGTAGTGTCATGACATCTACTAAAATGAGCAGAACCATGAATAATGTAGCCTAGCCTACCACTGGTCTTTTATGTGCACTTCATATATGAGAGATTGCTCCCAGTTATAGATCCTTAGAAAAAAACATTCACAAGTTAATATGTTTAGATAATAATAATAATAATAATAATAATAATAATAATAATAATAATAATAATAATAATAATAATAATAATAATAATTTAAAAGAAATAAATGTTGACATGACATTGCATCTCGTGATCAGAGCAGGGGACAAAGAAGAAGAACTACGACTGGAGATTAGAGGAATGGATACTTTAGTTGTTTATGTGTAGCAATTTGTAGAGATTTTGTGTTGAATTAGTAATAATTTTTCCTTATATTACTAATATATTTTTATTTTATTTTTGATGTCGAAAGTTAATATGTTTTTCTACATATCCGTGGATTAAGGCTTGAATATTTTAGGTAATATTTTAACGCGTATCTTGGGTAATATTTTTTTTGTATATTTTATTTATTGTTTTTGGGATATGGGAAGACTGAGTTTTTACCTTAAAACACATCATTTATTATTTTTTCCTTATATTAATAATACATTTTTATTTTATTTTTGATGTCGAAAGTTAATGTGTTTTTCTCTATATTTATGTGTATTAAGGTTTGAATATTTCAGATAATATTTTAACGCGTATCTTGGGTAACATTTTTTTTTAATATATTTCATTTATTGTTTTCGGGATATGGACAGATTGAGTTTTTACCTTAAAACACATCAAAATTGGTAATTGAATACAAATAGATAGTAAAAATTTGTCTTTGAAAATTTTTGTTGTTTGTTGGTTGAAATCTGTGATTTTTTATTCAGGGGGAAAATATGTGGTAACCGTTGGATAAAAAAAATAAAAATAATAAAATACAATTTGTGAAAATAGATGGGTAAAGCTTTTTTTGCAAATAACTTTATTTTGTGAAAACAGTGATACTAATGAACAATTATTAAAATGATCTGTCACTACTAAAACAATGATTAAAATTTTATATTAGATTTTAGGTTTAAATACCTTTTTAGTCCCTAAGTTGGGGTCTGAATTTTCATTTTGTTCTCGGTTTCAAAAATGAAGCCGTTTTGTTCCCATATTTTTAATTTTGAGTGCAATCGGTCCATTCCGTTAAATAATTAGAAACGGCGTTAAATATGGATCACGTGGCAAATGAATTATCCAGCATGAAAAAAAAAGATTTTTTTTAACAGTGACATATATGAAAATATTTTTTAATATGGAAATTTTTTTAGCAAAGTAACATATATGAAAATATTTTTTTAATATGGAAAAGAAAAGGGAAAGGGATTTGCCCTAAATATTAATCTCGAACGATCCTAATCCTCTTTCATGGAGATATGAAGTCTAGCAGCAAAGGCACCCTCACTTACGGTTCCGTCTCACATGTTTCAGGGATTCAGGCCCAGAAACTCTATTGCTCGAAAAGTGCAGAAAAAACTAATTTCAACCATGGCAGGTTTCTTTCTTTCACAAGTGGTGGCATAGCGACAATGATCTTTTGGTGTGGCGCAGCGGTAGAGGCACGATCCAAGGGGTTTCGTGTTCGTGCAACAGCGGCGACCTGCAGCAGCGACAACGACCGGCAGCGGCGACGGTGATGGCGAGATCCTTCAGAGCTTGCAACAGTGGTTGGCGCGACAAGTTCTTCTCCCTTCGCGTTCAACGTATGGTGAAGGTTAAGCTCGCGACAGTGCTTTTGGGTGTCACATTTGTCGCCGGCGAAGGACGACGGTTCTGGTTTCGCCGCTATGAGTTTTCTTCTTCGTTAGGTCTTTACCTTTCTCGTTGTGGAATAAAGGCTCTGTTCTTCGTTCTGGTGTATTGGCTGGTTCAGGTATGGTTTGTGACGAAAAGGAGTAGCACACCTGGTTCTGTTGTTCTTGCAGGTGGTGGAGGCTTCTTTCTACAACATCTGTGAATCAAATTCCTTGTCCTGGTTCAAGATGTAATCTTTAGAAGCACATTTTTCTTTTAGAAAAAACTAATTTCATTTAGTTGGAGAGCACGTTGATTGATTTAGTGATGCAACCGCCACCCCACTTGAAGTTTTATCACTTTGCAATTTTAGAGAAATGATCACAAGGTTACGGCTGTAATGGTGCTTCCACACTATCAACCTTCAACAATTTGTAGAAGCCCCAATTCCCTTCCCAAAAACCTAACTTAATGTCTTCAAAACACGAAACTGATTATTTTATTCAACCTAATTAAAAAAAAGTAATATATTTAATTTTTCCTAATTAAAAACACTGCCACCTCAATGCCACGACCATGTTTTTTTTGCCACATAACATACACAGTCACTTAACATTTAACACTGTTAGCATCTACTTAACGGAAGGGACCAATTGCACTCAAAATCAAAAACATGGGAACAAAAAGGCTCTATTTTTGAAACTGGGAACAAAATGAAAATTCAGGCCCCAACTTGGAGACTAAAAAGGTATTTAAACCTAGATTTTAAAAAGAAACTATTGTAGCCTCATCCTTCTTCTGGTTTGTGTGCCGTATGGGCTGTTTATGAGACCAAAGGTATGCTGCCATTTTGTTTCTTTTTGTTGTTCATGTCTATTTTTTTTATTCTTTTGAATTTATATTTCAGGTTTTAGTTTTCTGTTCTTTGAATTATTAATATTCTGTTTATTACCTCAAACTTTAATCATTATTTTTTCATTAATGTCACTAAAAATGTTAAGAAAATTCTGTTTGAATGTGTCTTAGTTCAAGATTTAAGATGTCCTTCTCAACAATAGACAAACACTCCGCAGAAGGCAAACAAAAAGTAATGATATATAACACATTATTTTCTATAGTTTTTACAAGGTTTAGTATCTCCGTAGGTCCTATTTTCTATAGTTTGGTCTGAAATTTCAAATACGTCTCCTTTTTTTTTTGACGTCTTAATTGGATCATTTTTTTTTGTAAAATTGGAGCAATTAAAGGTCTATCGTCAAATTGGACAAACAGTCGTTTAAACATTGGTTACGTGGCATGGTCAAAGTATACATTAATGAGACGTGACATTATAAACGATTTTTGTATTAAAAATTTTTAATGCACAGAGGTGTAATAAGCTTTGTCGAAGGGCAAAGTGAGAAAAATTAAAAAATTTAAGTGCAGCCCCCTTTAATTGAGATTGGGGAAAAAAATTGAGGGTCCGTATAATTAGGGTTCGTGTGAGGGAAAAATTGGTGTTCTTTCTTTCTTCGATTCGAAGAGCGAGGGTTCTCTTTTGAAGAACATCGGGTTGGAAGCGTGAGGGTGCATGTGCGGTTCCTGAAAGAAGTTGAAGCACGAGGTGAGGTGTTGGTCCTTGTGTCGTTGGAAGCGCAAGGTTGAATAACGTGGTGAGTGGAGGTTAATCTGAAGGAAGGTCAGTGTTTGTGCTTTATTGTCTTTGTTTTTATAGTTGGAAAACTACAATATTCGGTGGTGGTCCCCCATTGATGTATGTTTTGGTCTGTTTGTTGATTGCATTTTGTGGTCCCCCATGTATATTTAAAGTTATTTGACTCTGTTTGAGTGTGTGTTGTTATTGTTTTAATATATATTTTTGTCGTCATATGTTTGCATAATAGGTGTGTAGATATATTTATATTGTGTTGTGCGTAATGGACGATGCTATTGACTGTGTTTTCCTCCATGGAGGAAAGTTCATTAATGACGGTACCCTAAAGTATGAAGGGGAGACAACAACCTTGTCCTTTGACCCTGACATCTGAAGTTATTTTGTGGTTGCCAGTGTAGTGAAAAGTTTTGGATATGATAATTTTAAAGATTTATGGTACTGTGTAGGAGGGGGTTTAGTGTTGGAAATTAGGTTGAAAAAATTAATTGATTGATGACACTGGTGTCATACATATGGCTAACTTAGCTAGACTTAATGGTGAGGTTCATTTATACGTTATGCATGTTGTTTCTAAGCCGGAAGTCATACATATGCTTCAATATATTACTAATGATGGAGGACAAGTTGAAGGTAATAGTGAAGTACAAAAAGAGGGTAAAGAACATGGTGATGGTGTTGAAATTTGTTGGAAATAAAATTGCTTAGTTTCAACACCAAGAGGGGGGTGAATTGGTGAAAATAAAAAATCAGAGTCTTTTCAAAATCTTTTTCGTAAAGTATAAAACTTTCAAAAGTTTCTTGAATCTCAATGAAAAAAATAAATTAAGTGCAGCGGAAAATAGTTGACTATGCAGAATATAAAGTCGACTTGAAAAGTAAAGAGTTTAGGGATAGAAGATTCAAATGCAGTTTTTATACTGGTTTAGCCAAACTGCCTACATCTAGTGTCCTTCCTGTACCCGAAAGCAAATGCACTAAATGGTCAAGGTTTTTACAACAAGGTTTCTATAGAGACCTCCACGTCAAAATATAAAACACCTCTCTAGTCCTCTAACCAAAATATAAGCATGCAACACACAGAACAACAACAAGATATCCCCTCTTCTGCAGTCTTTATCAACTTTGAAAAATCCTCAAAGTTCCCAGAACGCAGCACGTCCTCTTCCTGTAATCACAACAGGGCAGCCACAATCTTCACAAGATTGAGAGAAGTATCTGATCACGTAAAAACACCTTTGGTGCAAAATGATCAAGTAGTCTTATGCGCATACCAATACTTGCTCGTCAAGCAACTCTTAAAAGAATGATCACCATGGTCTTCTTGATGAGTTCTTGGAGCTTTTCACTTTCTAGTAGAGATCAAGATCTGAAAAAATTGAATGAAAATGTTAGAAATTACCAAAAGTCTCTGTAGAAAACAGAATCACATCTATTTATAGATTTCTGTTAAACAGACGCTCCCAAAGTTGACTACGCTACTAATTCAGTCGATTGTAGTCCGACAGTTATGACAGTTATATCAATTAGTAGCATTCAGACCAACTAAATTGATTGCACATTTAATCCGATTGACTGACAATTAATTCTTGGTCAAAGAAACAAAATATAGTCATTATAGTTCACAAGCATCAACAGAAGTCGAGTAGCTTGCATATACAGTCGACTTTGTCACTTCAATGTAGTTTTGAAAATCCTTCTTTGCAAAAATAATCACAACACTGTGTTTGAAAATCTGTGCAAAGTCACGAGTTTTAATCGACTTGCTTCATAATGAAGTCGACTTAAAACTTGCAGTTTTGCCACACAATATAAGTTCAACCAAAGTGCATGTGGTTTTCTTTTCTAAAACATATGTTATGCAATCATAGATGATATCTCATGTAGAAAGCAGTGAATATGCACACATAGACAGAATTACCACAAAGATGTTCTCAAGAAATCATACACGTGAAAGTAATGAACATGTAACAGATATTAGTACATGTGTTACTAATAATGTGTTGTCATCATAAACAATCAGAAGCACTGTGAGATTGTAAGGTTTAGCTAAACCAGTGCTCCCCTTATCAACAATCTCAACAATCTCCCCCTTTTTTTATGATGCACAACCATGATTAATAAACAACCATGTTTGTACACAACAACTCATAAAATCATTCATATAATCAACCTGTATCAGAGTAAATGATTTTAACAATATATCAGAGCAAACAAATGAAGTCTTTCTCAGATTCAAAATGAATATATCAGAGTCACAAAGACAACATGTATACTCTGTATCAATAAGTATCAAGCAATCAATATCAAGCAATAAACAATCAGAACAGTCAAACTTTCTCCCCCTTTGTGTATTAGCAAAAAAGGTATGCTTTATGATAATGATATGCTGATAAATGATTTTCCAGAGATGCCTCAGTATAAACATATAAATCAATGATGTTCCCCCTATCACAGATAATCACATGATAAAAAAATAATCTCCCCCTTAAATGTAGGCATGTGAAAAATCTAAACTATCATGCAATGCTCCCCCTGTCATTATGCATGTTTTATAATTAAAACCCAAATGCACAATGCAGTTATAACATATTTCAGAGCATATAAAAGCATGTGACAGAATTGTATCAAAATATTTGTTAACAGATCAATTTAGCACAGATACAATCAATCAACAATCTCAATAATATCTCAAAATTAATTTCAATCAATCATAAAGTAGAGATATATTGAAAGAAAACAATATAAAATACGGGATCAGTAAACCAAATAACCAAATTCTAGTAAATGGAATTTATAGTCCTGTTAAACCAATAGTCGATTGCTTTCCATTAACAATCGATTTCATTGCTCTCCATTGAGTAGAAATTCTAGTAGTATGTCCAGAAACAATGTTCCTGCAAAACCTTTAAGTTCTTTTGAAGATCAACCAATTTAAAATCATAGTAATGCAAGAATTTATACAAATATGAATTGAATATGCAGAAGAATTAATGTAATAGTAAACACATGCATAATCAACTTCATCAATCACAGAGTCGATTTCAATCGAATATAAACAGATTCAAACATAAAATCAAAACTGATAGAGTTGAAACTTAAACAACTGATTTCATTAATGTTTCCAAAATATATTACAACTAGATATAACAAAAGCTATGGAATGACATTCTAAGCCATTACAAAAGCTACAAAACAAAAGCTAAAATAAGCAGAATACATAATCAAGCAAACATTTTAATTTATCTTTTTCTTTTTGATTAAGAAATCCTTAAGAATCATCATTGTTGTTGTGTTCAGCATTTTCTTCTTCAACACACTCATCTACACTCATTCTTGCAAACGAATCAAGAGTACTTTCTTCTTCCTCTGTTTCTTCATTTTCATTATCTGTCTCCTTATTCTGTGATGAAGATCTTTCCTTCATTTCCAGAATCATATTTCTGGTTTCCAAGCACATCAACTTTGTAGGCCTTATCTCCTTAGAACAGTCCTTTCAAACTCTGACCTTGCTCTATAGGGAATAACATCAAATGGTTCTGTCTCATGCTCGGCATCAGCTGCCTCATTTTTGAACACCCATCCTTCAAGTGTCTTCTGCATTTGCATCATATGCAGAGCTGATTTGCTTATAAGGCTTGTTCTGTTCTAGGATTCACTGGACTCTCCAATGCAATCCACACCGAAATGAATCAGAATCTTTGAAATGAAGACGCATTATGGTAAGTTGGCAGACTCCAACCTTGTAACCTTCAACATATTGTCAGATATTGCTGTAGGCCAGTCCACTTATATGTTTTCCTTTAAGGCTTTTAACAGATACAAGTCTTTTGTAGTGGCTTGTGCATGATTGCTTCCTCTTGGCATTAAAATCCATGAAATAACAAACACCGCAAGCCTATCATCCTTTTTCATTCCTTAAGTCTTGTAACTAGAGTAATCTTGACAATCATCGGGGTTTCTTAGGCTATCCTGGAAAACCGAAAACTTGTGAAATCCTTCAATGCCTAGATGACATCTTTCACCTTCCAGTTTTAGTCCAGCTATCTCAGTCCATACCTCATTTGTCAGTTTAATGTCGACGCCTTTTACTCAAGAACACATAGTATCATTTTCAATCCTTAAGTTGCAGTAGAATACCCTTACCAAATCAGGGTACTAGGGACTCTCCATTTCCACAAATTTCTTCAATCCTTGACGCTTTAGCCATCCTTGAAACTCGAAACCTTTTTCCCTGAAGAATCCTAGTTTCAAAAACTTGTGAGTTATCAAGCTTCTCATTCTCCAACAGTCAAGCTACTTTGACTGTTTTCATCGTCACTAATCCATCTGTTTAAGTCAGAAACACGTCTGGAGTTCTTCTGTTCGATTGATTTTACCCTTTTTCGCTGAGTAGAACTGGAGCCATGGCGCGAGAAATAACAGTGTTGATTACAGAGTGAGTGAGTGAGACTGATGATTCAGAATATGCTGAGAAGCCTTAGTGAATGATTCCAACTAATTAGGTTTTAATCTAAATATAAGATAATTTTTGACGGAAAATTTTCGCACCAAAAATTTTATAAGCTAATTGATTTGAATGAAAGTTAAAAAGAATTCAATAGCGTAGTACAAAATTGATTTCAGTAATAACAAAATCAACTTTTGTATGTAGCGAATTTTCAAAAACAGAAACATACATACAACAACATGCAATCGATTGTGCTCATAATCCAGTCGACTAAAAGTCGTATAAAGGATTTTCATATCAACATAGACACAATCAATCAATCATACAATCATACAAACAAATAAGCAATCAAACAATCATGCATATCAAATGATGGGAAACAGGTAGGCTTCGTTTTAACACCAAGAGGGGGGGAGGGGTGAATTGGTGGGTTTTCAAATTCAGAATCTTTTCGCAATCTTTAAATCAAAGTAGAAAACTTTACAAACTTTCTTGAATCGCAATTTATAAAAATTCGTTTGCAGCGTAAAAGTAAAGTAGACTACGTGAATTATACAGTCGACTGAAAGTAAAAGAGTAGGGATAAAGAATTCAAACGCAAGTTTTTATACTGGTTCGGCCTTAATGCCTACATCCAGTGTCCTTCCAATACCAGGAAGCAATTGCACTATAATGGTTATGGTTTTTACAGCAAGGAATTTATAGAAGACCTCCACGTCAAAAATATAAATCTCCTCTCTAATCCTCCAACCAAAATATAGTCAAAACACACAGCAAGACTTGCAGCAAGATATCCCCTCTCTTGCAATCTTCAACCCACTTTGAACAATCCTCAAAGTGTACCAGACTCCACGAGTCCAACCCCTGTAATCACAACAGGTCCAGCAATAACAACAATCACCACAAATGCCAAACTAGTTCTTGATCAACCCAGAAAACACCTCAATATGTAGATAATGTTGAAGCGATGCGTGCAGCACAAGTCTCCTCTAGAAACTCTTCAAGATAGATCACCACGGTCTTCTTGACGAGTTCTTGGAGCTTTTGAACTTCAAAGAATCAATCTGAAACAGAATATGAAATTGTTAGATTTCCAAAAGTTCTTTGAAACAATTCAGGTTCGTCTATTTATAGATTTCTATAAATCTGACGCTCCTACAGTCGAATATGCTACTAATACAGTCGACTGTGTTATGATAGTTATAAGAGATCAGTCAATGCAGTAGCATTCCAGTCAAACCAATTAATTCCACATTCAATATAGTTGACTCTCATTCAATGCTCAACTAACCTTTAAAAATATAGCCGTTGTAGTTCATGAGCATAACAAAATTTCAAAACAAGCAACTAATGCAGTCGAATGCATGGCGCATATAGTCGACTACCACAAAACAAAAAACTTTGAAATTCTTTTCAATACAAAATCTCACATAGCACTATTTTTGTAAATCTGTGCAAAGACTTTAGCTTCATTCGACTTCCCCCATAATGAAGTCGACTTATAGCTTGCAATTTATGACATGCAATGTAAGTTCATAAAAGTGCATGTGGTTTTCATCCTTCAAATCATGTGTAATGCAACCAGATATGATGTAACATATACAAGCTTAGTAAATATGCATTCACACATCATTATACACACAAAAATATGTTCAACAAGTTATCAAACAGTAAGCAACAGAACATGTAACACATTAACAATACATGTGTTATTAAAAATGTGTTGTCATCATAAAAAACCAGAGTGATATAGATATTGTGTTGTCAACAATCTCCCCCTTTTTTGATGATGCACAACCATGATTAATAAACAACCATGTTTGTACAATTCCATAATAGATTCAGAGTAAACACAAGATATAACAATCAGATTTCAGTTACAATACTCTGAATGCACACAATCAATAAGCACAATATCAAGCAGATAGAATTTTATAGTGCTTTCACAATACTTCTCCCCCTTTGTGCATTAACAAAAAAGGTATGCTTCAAGATATGATATGCTGATAAACCAATCAGAGATGCATCAAACAAAATGTATAATCAGTTTAAAACATGCAGTGATGCTCCCCCTATCATATGTATTCACATGAAAAAGATAACTTCCCCTGAAGTTTAGCATGTGAAGAAATATGTGCAAATGTGTAATGCTCCCCCTGTCATTATGCATATTTTCACAAGTAAATTCAGATGCACAATGCAGTTCAGTACAATCAGAGCATTCAATCATTAAAACACAGAATTGTATCGCAGTTAAGATATCAATCAATTCTATCATGCGAAGATACAATTATCAACAATCTCACAATATAATCTCAATTAAGAAACATACAATCAGAGTCAGAGATATATTGCAGATAATCAGAGAAAAATAATAATCAATCAACACTATAACCAAATTCCAATAATAGAATTTATAACCCTGTTATGATCCAGTCGATTGAATTAATAATCCAGTCGATTTCATTGCTTCTTTTTGTGTTGTAATTCCAACAGTGAGTTCCAAGCAATGTTTTTCCTGCAAAACCTTTCAAAGATCTCTTGCAGAAAAGTATAACAGTTTAAACATGCATAGTCAACTTCATTCAACATACAGTCGAATCAATCAACATTCAAATATAGCAAATATAATACATCTGATTAAAGCAATTGAATGTGATTCAAACCACTGATTTTCATTTCTTGTTTAAATGTATTACAACTTGATAAGAACATAACAAGACACAAAACAATGGCAGTCTAAGCCATTTCCAAGAAAGAAACCAGACAGCCTAAGACACAAAACACGACACTGTTTGTACTGGCACATTGAGCTGATAACCCTTCTGGTGAACTACTTTCTTCTTGTTGTTGAGTTGCACCTTGATTATCCACTTTGTCATTCAAGGCTTTGAGTTGATCAACAACAAATATTTCGAACTTGGTTTCTGGGTGAGAACATAATTTCATCTTCGAAGAACCATCCAATTGATGTTTTCTTCAAGCCTAATTTCACCAGTATATCATAGTTAATCTCATTTAAGTAATCACAACAGCATTTCCTTTCATCAATTACTTTTACATCTTGCACTATAAGAACCCTGCTGATGAAAACCGCATATGGTAGACAAGTTGAATTTGTGAATGCAGCCAGCCTCATATGATTCTTAATAACTTCTACCCAGTTGGTTGGAATTCTGTTCATGATGGCATGCATCAAGTATATGTCTTCAGTGGACAGTCGGTTATGAACGACCCTTCTAGGTAATATAATCCAGGAGAGAATGTAAGCAATGATCCTTTCTTCCTTCTTTAGACCCTCATGACGGTATTGTCCTTTTACTGACTCAACTTCAAGAGATCTTCTTCAGCTTGAATATAAATCACATTTCTTCAACTGCACATTAAATTCAGAGTTGGACAGATGAGAGAGTGCTCCTTTTGCTTCAAGTCTACTGAATAATGTCCAAATGAAGCCATCTATTTCAATATCTACTCCTTTTACTCTGGACCTCACATCACCGTTAGCAAATTTCAAATTCTGATAGAAGACTTCTACTATGTCAGGATACCAAACACCTTTCATGTGAACAAAGCTCGACAGGTGTTGCACTTCCAGCAGGCAAGGGAAAGTGAAACCCTCCTTTTAGAATTTTCTAAACTTGAGATAGTAAGGATGAATCACTACCTTAGCTGGGTGTTAAGTCTCTAAATTTCCCCATTTTTCTATGTTAATACTCTTCCTTTAGGTTAGTTTAGCTTTTAATTTTCTAGAATTAAGATAGTTTAGAATAAATAGAGTAAAAACAAGTTTTTGATAGAATTAGTGTTAATCTTCTCTTTTTAGTTAAATAAAGAAGGTTTTTAAATAAATAGGCTATTTTTAGAAAAATATTTAGAAAATAAAAATAAAACTTTCTTTTGCTGACTTTTATCTTTTTGTTCATTTTTTTTTGTAGGATTAATTTTGGAAAAATGGGCCATAAAATAAAGAAACGCGAGATTAAAAGGTTAGGTCGCTGCATGGGTGTACACCGTGGAGAACAGGGCTGAAATAAAGTTGAAGTTGTGCGTTTTGAAGGAAAAGAGTTCTGAAGTTGTTGAAAAGATTGAGCCATGACAAGAAATGGGCCAACGCTGTTGAAATGAATGAGCTGAAGCCCTTTTTGCTGAGTAAGTGAAACGCAACGTTTTGATGGAAAAAGTGAAGGGGTCTCCTGTTATACACTTCATTCATGCAAAGCTTCGATCAAAATTGGGATTTTCTCCCAAATTCTCTCAACCCAGCGCCTAGGGTTCATGGTCCAACAGAGAAGAGAGCAAGAGAAATGAAGATTACCTCGCGACTCTGACCAGAAACTTCATGGCCCAAGAAAGAAGATGATCCAAGGCCCAACAGGAAGACAATCTAGAAGCTAATTGGGACAAAATCATGATCAGAGACATGCAAAGCTGGATTGACGGTTGGAGCGTTCGCGGTCAGAGGTAGTTGAAGGAGTTAATTCCAGAAGCTTCTACCGTTACTCGGTTCTTCCCCCTTTCCCATTTTATTTTCTTTTTCGTTCTTTGGATTTGCCCCTATAAAAGGGAGGTTTTGTAGCATTGTAATGTACAGTTGGTGGGTGACAAACACCACTATACACTATAAGCTCTAGATTTTCATACCTTTAGGGTTCTCCAATTTTCTCCTTTAGTTTTAGATTTTACAGCTTTCGTAGAAAGTAGAACTTTGCTTCGCTGGGGTTTTTGATCTCTCCATTGGGTGACAAACGATGGAATCTTGGACTCTGGTATTCTGTACTGTTGATTTCAGCTTTTAATACAAGTTTTATGTTTCAAGTTGTTTCAATTTACATTCCTAATTGTCCTTATTTTCTATTTTGCAATCTTAATTTTCCAGCCCCTTTCGCATTGTTAATTCTGCGTTTTGGTTTGATTACATTGTCAATTTACATGTCCTGAATTTAGTTTGGTTTCATTTACCGTTCTTGCATCCCTGATGTTTCTAGTTTTCATTTTTTTTCTTTTATGTTCACTTTATATTTGATCATTGTTCTTTGGATATGTTTCTTTTTACCGTTCTTGGTCGTTGTAGTATAGGTTAGTCTAGTTTTAATTTTGGGTCAGTTGTTTTGGGTAACTTCACTCTAATTTCTGATTGTTTCCAATATAGGTGCTTAGGTTTTGATTTCTTATTTCTGTTTTTAGTTTTTTACATGTTATTCCCTTCACCAATTACTATAGCTATTTCAATTACTCGTTCTGCATTTCATTTTTTACATGTTGCTCTCCATTGATAAGAATACTGCTTTTAAGTTCCATTAGATGCATTAGTATATCATTTTAGATTAGGAGTCATGCATTATTTTTCTTTCTTTGCATTTATTCATCCATTTTAATCCTTCGTTATAAGTGCATCTATTTTTACATAGTCTCTGTTTTCATTACAGTATCTTGCATTCATTGATTAGTTTTAGTAAATACATGCATTATTAGATAATTTTATATTTTATATTTTTGTTTTACAATTTTCTCCCCACCTAGTTTTTAGTAAATAAGTATTTAGGCTTAATTCTACAGTTTCTAAACTTGATAAGTACCAAGTCCACGGATTGATCTTTGGTTGACCCCTATATTACATTAGTGGGGAAATTTAAGGTTTGTTGAGATTTTAAGCGACAAAAATCCTTTCAACAATTGGCGCCGTTGCCGGGGACTTTGGCGACTTAAGTTTAGGAGTTTAGAGTTAGCCTTGCATTCCTATAGTTTTCTTTTCTTTCATAGATTTTTGTTTGATTTTTTTAATATAGGATTTAGTGGTCTGATTGCTTTCCTCCAGTAAGCCTTGGGTAAGAATGAGTTACTATTCTGGATATGATAATTTCTCTTTCCCATATAATGCTCAACCACAAGTCTTTGACCTGTTCTATGACTCTTTTCCTGAGAATTTCGTGCAGCAACCCCCACCCTATTTTCATCCAGTTTGTGAGCAGCCACCATGGAACCAATATGAGGAGCCAGAGCAAGAGGATTCCCAGTCGCTACAGCCATGGCAGTACCAATTCTGTGATTAGGTGCAACAAGATTTGCCATCAACAGATTTTCAAGAAATAACTGATCAAGTGGCTCAATTGGTATCTACTATCAAGAAGCTGACAGGGAGAGCTAAAGAGGAAAAAGGGGCTGAACCCTATGGAGCACCACTAATGGCACCTGCTGCCTCAAAATTTCCAGAGATTAAGTGTCCAACCACCTATGTAACTGTATACTCTAACCCTTCTTTCTTTGATTCACACTATGCTTTAAATTCTGTTAATGATAATTCCAATTCTTTGATGAGTGATGATTGTATGGATGCATCTGTTGATTCTGAATCTGTATGTGAACTTTATGATGGTGATGAAAGTACTGAACCTCAATCTGAAATTGATTGTACTGCTGATTTAAAAACTGAATCTACTGAACTTGAAGTACAAATTGATTTTAGAAAGTCCAAAGAGTATTTGAAAAGAATGAGAGAAGCTGCCAACCATGTTTTGGTGCTTCAGTACTATGAAATGGATTTTGATGCTGATGTATGTGAGCCTGAAATTGATTTTCCTATGTTTGATTATATGCATGATGCACCTGTAGAGGTTGCTGATTTTACTCCTTGCCTTGATCATTCTGATATAATAAATTCAGCATTTACCATTGATAGAGTTCATATACCTGCATCTAGTGTTCTTGATGATTGCACAAATTTAAATGCACTTCTTGATGATGAATTAGATGCTCATGATGATAGATATACAGGTTTTGATGATGTGAAAATTGATATGGCTGATTTTGAAAATGATTGTACTAACTTAGGATTAGAACCTGAACTTGAGTTTGTTGAGTTCTTAAATTCTGTGGAGCTAGGCAATGAAAAACTCATTGGTTGTACATGCCTTGGGGGTGGTTGTGAAATTTGTGAAGAAATAAATGCTACCATATGTTTTGCTTCTAACAGTTTTGCAGGTGCCAAGGAAGAGTTCATTATGTGCAAGCTGGATGGAAATGACCATGATGAGGCAGCTGGTGAACAAAGAACCTTGGATGATGCAGCTGTTGATTTGGGTATTGATCATACACTTACTGCAGATTCAAATTTTGAGTCAGTAGCATACATTGTAGACACAAAGACAGTTATGGTGGAGGCTGAAGAAGGTGTCAATGATGCTCAAGAAGTTTTGAACATTCAGAATCAGCAACAAGCCTTGAATGGAAAGTTGTTACTGCTGCAGCAAGGAGTTTGGAAAGTACAAAAGCAGTTGTCAACCTTTGAGGGAGAGTTGATGTTGTTAAAGCAGAGAGCATTGGGAGAAAAATCAATAAGACCCTTCTGTCCCTTTTTCTTAAATAGTAGTTATAGGTCTCTTATAGTAATTAGCTTAGTAATAGTATTCATAATAAATAGTAAAGTAGAACATATGTTGTTTTTTTATAAAAATAAAGAAAATAAATTTTGACTTGTGGCCAATCTAAACAACTTTTCTTTTCTTTTAGTTTTTGTAGTTTTAGTTTTTTGTGTTTTTCCTAATTTTGTTATGTACTTGTCTTGTTCAATCTGTGTTTCTTTTAATTCTGTTTTTTTGTATAATTCTGATTTCTATGTTGTTTTCATTTGGATTTTTGTGGTGTAAATAATTGTGTATACCTGTGTGTTTATGCTGTTTAGGAGCCTTACCCACTCACACATTGAGGACAATGTTCCTCTTAAGTGTGGGGGTGGGAAGGTATATATTTAAAGTTTTGTGTTTGTTTGTTCTGATATAAATAAGCTCTGTTGATATTTGTTTCTGAGTAGAATAAGGGGTAAATTTTTTTCCATTCTTGTTTTAGTTTGTAAAATTCTTAATTCTGGTCTGTAAATACTTGGTTTTTTTTTGCTTTTAGAATTTGTTTTAGGTTGTAGGATTAGACTTTATTTTTGCTTATAGTTTCTGTAATTAGAATTCATATTAGGATTTTCTTTCTCTTCTTATATTCTTGCCTTAATTTCATGCGTTGGATATTCTTTAATTTCTGTTTTAGCATTAGCAATTGTCTTAGGTGTTTTTCATTTTCATGTTCTGTTTTAGTTTTTGTAAATAGGCATTTGTTTCATTTTTTTCCTTATAGGTTCTGTCTGAGATTTTAATTTCTAGGTTCTGTTTTGGTTTTTAGAAATAGCTTCCTAGGATTGTTTCCATTCATAGCTACTGGTAGGATTTTCTCAGGTTCTCTTTCTTTTAGATTTGAATTTGTTTTAGTTTGGTAGATTCTTTTTAGGTTACATACTGTCCAGTTATAGCTTTTATAGATTGTAAATAGCTTTTACATATTTCTAGGTTTTGTTTCACATTTTACTTAACTTTTTGCTGATTTACTTAACTTCTGAGCTTTGTTTCTTTAAGATAGATTTCCAATAGTGTTTTTAACTCTACATTTTCGTAGATGTAGCTCTAGCAGTAGTTTTTGCAGTTAGATCAATTCAAGTAAGCAGTTTGAGCATGATAGAGAGTAGCAATTCCAATTTTGACAAATTTTTAACCCTGGAGAGTTTTGGGCCAAATTTTTGCTTTCTAGTGTGATTGCAGGCATGTATAGCCATAGTTCTGATTTTGTATTAATTCTCTTTCAGTGTGCTTGATCTTGGTAAAACTTTAGGGATGATCTAGGCCTTCTTTTTTCTTCCCATTCACATACATTTCTTTCCATTGTACCCTCATTTGAGCCTTGACCATTTCTTTGCTTTCCATTCATTATAAACTATTTCCCCCATCAATAAACAACCTTGAGAGATTTGTGAGAAGTTGGGATAATTTGGAACTCAGAAAGCAGAAAAGAGTGAGGCCAGAGGTGAAATTGAAGAGAAAAAGAGCTCTAAAAAGAGAAAATCTGACTTGAAAAAAAGAAGAAAAGTTTGGAAAAAGAGAAATGAGAAAAATAGAAAGAAAGAATTGAAGAAGAAAGAAAGAAAAGATTAAGATTCTAGCTAAGCTAAAAGAAAATACCTGTAGTGAGTTTTAGATTCTCCCTTCTTTCTTGCAAATTCTCTAATCCATTCCAGCTTCTATTTCACAATTCTCTAACCCGTTCCAGATTTCTTTCTCATCCATCTAGCTTTTCCATTCTCCATTACATTACAAGCCATGCAAGTCCTAGTGATTTAGAGTTACCATGATTCAAGCAGTGTCAATTAGAATTTTTCCAAAGTTGAGAATTGTGGTTCATCATGACATGTGGAGTGAAATAGGCTGACCTTAAACACTTGAGTGCTCTGAGAGAAACACCTTATCCTGTGAGGTTGAAATTGGGCTGCTACTTCTCTGAATTGTGATTTTCTGCTTGTCTTGGTTGATTCTGATTGTTCTTTGCTTGCTAGAATTACTGAAACTTGGGTTTGGAGTGAATGATTCTAATTGTGCACTTCTGATTAGAGAAACTAGCTAGTTGTTTTGTAAATTAGAAGTGTTGAGTTAATTGTGATAGAGTCTTGTGTACCTTGTGTTCTGTTGAGTCTTTTCATTTGTAGAATTGAGTCTTCCTATTTTCTTTTTCTTTTTAGTTGTCCCTGTCCAGGAGGGCAGTTGTCTAAGTATGGGGGTGTGTTAAGTCTCTAAATTTCCCCATTTTTCTATGTTAATACTCTTCCTTTAGGTTAGTATAGCTTTTAATTTTCTAGAATTAAGATAGTTTAGAATAAATAGAGTAAAAACAAGTTTTTGATAGAATTAGTGTTAATTTTCTCTTTTTAGTTAAATAAAGTAGGTTTTTAAATAAATAGGCTATTTTTAGAAAAATATTTAGAAAATAAAAATAAAACTTTCTTTTGCTGACTTTTATCTTTTTGTTCATTTTTTTTGTAGGATTAATTTTGGGAAAATGGGCCATAAAATAAAGAAACGCGGGATTAAAAGGTTGGGTCGCTGCATGGGTGTACACCGTGGAGAACAGGGCTGAAATAAAGCTGAAGTTGTGCGTTTTGAAGGAAAAGAGTTCTGAAGTTGTTGATAAGATTGAGCCATGACAAGAAATGGGCCAGCGCTGTTGAAATGAATGAGTTGAAGCCCTTTTTGCTGAGTAAGTGAAACACAACGTTTTGATGGCAAAAGTGAAGGGGGTCTCCTGTTATACACTTCATTCATGCAAAGCTTCGATCAAAATTGGGATTTTCTCCCAAATTCTCTCAACCCAGCGCCTAGGGTTCATGGTCCAGCAGAGAAGAGAGCAAGAGAAATGAAGATTAGCTCGAGACTCTGACTAGAAACTTCACAGCCCAAGAAAGAAGATGATCCAAGGCCCAACAGGAAGCCAATCCATAAGCTATTCGGGACAAAATCATGATCGAAGACGTGCTGAGCTGGATTGACGGTTGGAGCGTTCGCGGTCAGAGTTAGTTGAAGGAGTTGATTCCAGAAGCTTCTACCGTTACTCGGTTCTTCCCCATTTCCCATTTTATCTTCTTTTTCGTTCTTTGGATTTGCCCCTATAAAAGGGAGGTTTTGTAGCATTGTAATGTACAGTTGGTGGGTGACAAACGCCACTATACACTATAAGCTCTAGATTTTCATACCTTTAGGGTTCTCCAATTTTCTCCTTTAGTTTTAGATTTTACAGCTTTCGTAGAAAGTAGAACTTTGCTTCGCTGGGGTTTTTGATCTCTCCATTGGGTGACAAACGATGGAATCTTGGACTCTGGTATTCTGTACTGTTGATTTCAGCTTTTAATACAAGTTTTATGTTTCAAGTTGTTTCAATTTACATTCCTAATTGTCCTTATTTTCTATTTTGCAATCTTAATTTTCCAGCCCCTTTCGCATTGTTAATTCTGCGTTTTAGTTTGATTACATTGTCAATTTACATGTCCTGAATTTAGTTTGGTTTCATTTACCGTTCTTGCATCCCTGATGTTTCTAGTTTTCATTTTTTTTCTTTTATGTTCACTTTATATTTGATCATTGTTCTTTGGATATGTTTCTTTTTACCATTCTTGGTCGTTGTAGTATATGTTAGTCTAGTTTTAATTTTGGGTCAGTTGTTTTGGGTAACTTCACTCTAATTTCTGATTGTTTCCAATATAGGTGCTTAGGTTTTGATTTCTTATTTCTATTTTTAGTTTTTTACATGTTATTCCCTTCACCAATTACTATAGCTATTTCAATTACTCGTTCTGCATTTCATTTTTTACATGTTGCTCTCCATTGATAAGAATACTGCTTTTAAGTTCCATTAGATGCATTAGTATATCATTTTAGATTAGGAGTCATGCATTATTTTTCTTTCTTTGCATTTATTCATCCATTTTAATCCTTCGTTATAAGTGCATCTATTTTTACATAGTCTCTGTTTTCATTACAGTATCTTGCATTCATTGATTAGTTTTACTAAATACATGCATTATTAGATAGTTTTATATTTTAGATTTTTGTTTTACAATTTTCTCCCCACCTAGTTTTTAGTAAATAAGTATTTAGGCTTAATTCTACAGTTTCTAAACTTGATAAGTACCAAGTCCACAGATTGATCCTTGGTTGACCCCTATATTACATTAGTGGGGAAATTTAAGGTTTGTTGAGATTTTAAGTGACAAAAATCCTTTCAACACTAGGTTCATTAAAAATCTGTTTCTTGACTCCTCATCACTAATCCACCTAGAAGGATCAGGATTTCTTGACACAGTAATTTGCTTTCCTTTGTTTCTATCAGGACCCCGATTAGAAGATGACATAGAGAGAGATGATTATAGGAGCCTTTTCTTCTGGACTTTAGGGTTATCAAAGAGATTGCTTGCATACTAGCAGACAGTGACCAATTTTTAAAAAAACGCAAACAAGACAAAAACATTCGTAGGACATATGTTTAGAAGAAAATTTAATTTTGAAGTTCCACCCCACGGACACTGAGTCGATTTTAGTAAACCCAGAGTTGATTATGGTATTACTCACAAAATTTAAGACAGAGTGCAACTCATAAAGCATACGTATTCGATTGACTTAATAAAGCATTCAACTAAAAGTTGTGAAAACAGTTTTTCAACCCAGATCAATCAATCAAACATCCAATCAATCAAACATCCAATCAAGGAATAACAATCAATCGATTTATGCATGATGCAATAGAGTAATACAAATTACCCATTATAAACACTCAAGAAGATTGATATATCAATTGTTGTTCATCCTTGAGTTCATATTGCATCTGTTTGTAAACCAGCAAAACAGTTCAAGTTTTGGTTGCAAGTACCCATTTGAACTTGGGTCCATGATTGTTAGTTCTCTTCACTTGTTCCTTTTGTTTCAAGACATATAAACCTTTAGGAACACCAATAGTTCTATAATAACAATTTCTAACAGTATGACCAACACAATTGCAATAAAAGCAAGCATTTCTAGCAAGTTTGCTTATATAAATAAACTTCTTTGCATTAGTTCTGTTAGATTGAGCTTTATAACAAATTCCTTGTCTATGTATAGCTCTGCCATAGGATTTTAAAACAACATCTAAATTGTCTCTACCTTGAGTAAATTTGGCTAGCGTGCTAGTCAAGTAATCTATTTTCTCAACATGTGTAGGACATTTTTTACAAGGTTTCTCTACTGTAACAGTTTCAATTTTAATCTCTTTAGTAGATAACAAGGCTTCATTCAATTCGTTTTCCAATTTCTCATTTTCAGCAACAAGGTTATTAATTCTGTATTCATAATCTCTCCTTTCAGAGTTTAGTCGATTAACCTTGTATTGCAGTCGCATTGCTTCAGCGTGTACTTCTTTGTATATTTCCAACAGCAGATCATACTTGACCTCAATTGGTTCATTTGAAATGTCTACATCGTTGTCATAATCATCCTATGTTGCAACCATGTAGCATATGTTTGACTCCTCTTCTTGATCTTGATCATCATCACTTGAAGAGTCCGAGTCACTATTCTCCCAAGGAATGTAGGCTCCTTTTTGTTTTCTTCCTTTGTCTTGAGGAAACCTCCTACTTGTTTTCTGCTTTGGCTTCAATTCTGGACATTCTGGCTTGATATGTCCTTCCTTTCCACATTCGTAACATTGGACAGCATTTGATCTCAAGCTTTTCTTAGGTTTACTTTGACCTGCACGGTTAGTAAGTTGACTATCATTTTTCATAATTCGACTGAACTTCCTTACCATCATGGTCATCAATTCTTTGTCATCCATCTCTGCATCTGAATCATCTGACTTTGAGATTTTCTTGCTTGTAGCTTTAAGAGCAATATATTTCTTTTCTTCAATCTCTTCCTCATATTTTAATCTACCAAGTTCTAATTCGTGTTCTCTTAGCTTGCCAAATAAGGTAGTCATGTTCATACTTCTAAGATCTTTGGATTCAGAGATTGTTGTGACTTTTGGTTGCCAATTTCTGTTCAGACTTTTCAAGATCTTGATGTTGATCTCCTCTTTATCAAATACTTTTCCAAGAGCCATAAGATGATTAACAATATGTGTGAATCTTTTCTGGACATCATAGATAGTCTCTCTAGCCTTCATCCTGAAAAGTTCATACTCTTGAATCAGATAATTCTTCCTTACTCTCTTGACTTCATCAGTGCCTTCATGTGTAACCTCCAAGACATCCCACATTTCCTTTGCAAATTTGCATTGAGATATCCTGAAAAATTCATCAGCTGTTAGTGCAGAGGCAATAATGTTTCTGGCTTTAATATCATTTTGTGCTTTTCTGTTTTCATCAGTTGACCATTCTGTAAAAGGTTTAATAACAGTTTTATCATCAACAGTTTTAGTAGGCACAAAAGGACCATTCATTGTTGTATCCCAAATTCCTCTATCCTGTGATTCAAGAAAGATTTGCATTCTGATTTTCCAAAAAGGATAATTTTCACCAGCAAACAAAGGTGGTCTATTTGTTGAAGCACCTTCACCAAAAGTTTGAAAACAGGAAGCCATCCCTAGGTTTATAGTCGATTCAAAGAAAATGAGAGTTGACTAGTTTTTCAAATATCTTATGAAAACCAGCTCTGGTGTCAATTGTTGGGAAACAGGTAGGCTTCGTTTTAACACCAAGAGGGGGTGAATTGGTGGGTTTCAAATTCAGAGTCTTTTCGCAATCTTTAAATCAAAGTAGAAAACTTTACAAATTTTCTTGAATCGCAAGTTATAAAAATTCGTTTGCAGCGGAAAAGTAAAGTAGACTACATAAATTATACAGTCGACTGAAAGTAAAAGAGTAGGGATAGAGAATTCAAACGCAGGTTTTTATACCGGTTCGGCCTTAATGCCTACATCCAGTGTCCTTCCAATACCAGGAAACAATTGCACTATAATGGTTATGGTTTTTACAGCAAGGAATTTATAGAAGACCTCCACATCAAAAATATGAATCTCCTCTCTAACCTTCCAACCAAAATATAGTCAAAACACACATCAAGACTTGCAGCAAGATATTAAAATAAAGAATTTAAAACAGAAAATATAAATCTTCTCTCTAATCCTCCAACCAAAATTATTAAAATAGAGAATTTAAAATAATTAAAATTATTTCATTCAAAATAAATAAAATTAATTCAAATATTTTTCTAAATAAATAATTAATTCACATATAACAATTTAATTAAAATAAAATTTAAATAACTATAAATTAAAAAATTAAAACAGAAAGTTTAAAATAATTATAACAGAACATTAAAAAAATTAAAACACAAAATTTAAAATTATTATAACAGAACAATTAAAATAATTATAACAAAAAATTTAAAATAATTCAGTAAAAAATTTAAAATAATTAAATAAGAAAATTTAAAATAATTAAAAAAAAAATTAAAATAATTAAAATTATTTTATTCAAAGTAAATTAAATTAATTCAAATATTTATATAAATAAATAATTGATTTAAATATAACAATTTAGTTAAAATAAAATTCAAATAACTATAAATTAAAAAATTAAAACAAAAAGTTTAAAATAATTATAACAGAACATTTAAAAAAATTTAAACACAAAATTTAAAATTATTATAACAGAACATTTAAAATAATTAAAACAGAATATATGAAATAATTAAAACACAAAATTTAAAATAATTAAATGAGAACATTTAAAATAATTCAAGTGAGAAAAAAATAAACACGAAACATTATATAAAAATATAATATAATTAAAACAAAAAAAATTAAACCTACATCGGATTTGGACATTTGATACGTGTCCAAATCTATTCAAATAAAAAAAAAAAAATTATTTTCGAATCCTTTCAATTATTCGAGTGGTTATGACCTCTGTGTGCAAGGAAGAGGAACCCAAGAGAAACAGAACTGTGAGGGACTGTGTGCCTCTGTGCTGCTGGACAAACGAAGAGGAAAGGTAGAGGGTGGGAAACGCAAATTAAAACCTTTTCAATTAAGGGTAGTTTAGCCATTTTATAGAATTTTGGAGGTGCATGATGAAAGACTTAGAGATCCAAGGTGAAACCCTCCTTCAGCTTTGACCAGATTTTGGTTTGGCCGAAGCCCTAATTCTATTAATTCTGCAATTAGAAAAAAAAAAAATTAACATAGCAATTAAAGAAATAAAGAGTAAGGGTAAACTGGAAAAAAAAATGAAAATAAAGCCTATATAAGCTATACTCTAAAAAATATTTTTATTTTGGAATTTTTAAGAAAAGACTCAGTGACTATTTATTAAAAAATACCATTTATCATCTAAAAACACAAAATTACACTATTTTTATAAAACTCTAAAATTAAAACAAAATCTATAAACTATCCTAATTGTAAAAAATTAAAAACTAAAAAAAAAACTAAATATCTAGGAAAATTTGGAAAGTGTTCAGTAAACAAGAAAAAAAAAATTAAGGCGAAAGTAAGTTCAACCAAATGAGACAAAAAACAAATTCATGACAAGAGCCGTACCTGGAAAAACTAAAAACTTGATCAAGAATATTTGTTTGCGAATCAAATTGACTTAAGTGACAAAATAATAAATAATAAATGTTGAAATTACAAATCAAAAGATTCCAACAATCTTGGCTGCCCAATTGCTCCCCTGCAAGTAACAGCCAATAAGCCTATGTTGTTTATAACAATAAAGCAAGGTGAAAAACAAAGTGACCTCCACAATTTTCACATTAAAAATGAGTAACAAATTGTTTGAATCTAATTCGGACCAAGTTGACTTATTACCTTGTTGAAGAGAAACTGTGAAAGACATCTAATAGGATATTTTTATAGGGATGAAGAGTCAAGTTTATCCACTAAAGAAACTAAATTCTGAATACTAAATCTATCATCTATATAGTTTATCCACACTACTTTCCAGCATGCGAATGTACACCAAAGAACCAAGAAAACCAGCTCCAAAACTGAATGCATGAAAATTCAAGTTTATTCAAGTTCATGAAAACCAATGAGACTGCTTTATTTCGCGGAACATCACATCCTATAGCAGTACAGCTACTCTAAATCAGACCTTTGAATAGTAAAATTCAAGTTCTAAACATACCAATGGTACATAGGTTGTCAAGATTGGTACTGATCTATATATTACCCTGTTAATTCTAGGCATTGATTTTGCTTTGCTGTTTTAGTTTTGTTGTAATTAGAATTCTTAGTTTCAAGAGTATACTTCTGCATTAATAGTCTTGTTCTGTTTTTAGTTCCTTTGGTAAGTTTAGCATAGGTAAACTTTGATTTTGTATTTCTCTTAACTTGCATTTTGTGGTTTTAGGTGTAATTGTAATGGTAGTTCTGAAGGAGGAGAGAAATCAGAAAGTAAGAGAGAATTTAATGTATGTAGTACAATTGAAAAGAAAATAGAAAAGAGAAGAAAGACGAGAGTATAAAGAAACCAAGTCTTATTCATATGATAGTATTGTAATATACTATCTTACATGGGTTAAAGCTCAACTTCAACTGCTGGAACCACTGGAACCACTGGAACCACGGAAACCACAGCGACTGAGTGTCTTGTACGTAGATACGTACAAATACAGTTACAAAATAGTGTCATGGCAGCTACTAAAATGAGCAGAATCATTATTAATGCAGCGTACCACCAGTGTTTTAAGTTCACTTCATATATGGGAGATTGCCCCCAGTTATTAAATCCTGTTAGAAAAAAACATTCCCAAGTTAATATGTTTAGATAATAATAATAATAATAATAATAATAATAATAATAATAATTATAATAATAATTATAATAATAATAATAGTAATATTAATAATTTAAAAGAAATGAATGCTGATATCACCTTGCATCTCGTGATCAGAGCAGGGGACAGAGAAGAAGAACTACAACTGGCAATGGCAATCGGAGGAATGGATGCTTTAGTTGATTATGCCCAGCAATTTATAGTGTAATTGCATGCAAGTGCAGCAAAAATTTTTTAGGTAGTTATAAGTAATCTGCAAAAGAAATTTTTAGTGACAATGCGGTGAAATATTTGTATTATCATGAAAATGCAAGTACAGATTCATAAAACTTTTGGATTACATGCAGATTTACAGAACTGGCATTAATTCTTATCTTTGTCTAAGTTATCTAATATCAATAACATTCTTCTTTGGAGGAAAATTCAAGAAACTAAAAATTACGTGCACGTTACCAGGTGTGACTAGTGCAACTTCTAGTGAAATCTGAGTCTTTTTCTTGTGATTGTTGCTTTATACCATTCATAATGCTTATTTTTCTTTGTATGACATTCTCTTCCATAGCTAAGTGCATCTACATCCATTTCCTTGTTGTTTTGCTCATTTTTAGTGTACTCTGTTCTGTTTTCAGCTTTTGTGCTCACTGTTTTCTTTTTATTTCGAGTTTTCATTCATTGTTTGTGTCTTCAGTGTTCTCTCATGTTTATTTTAGCCTTTTAATCGGTGAATCTTCTTGATTTGAGTCGTTTTAGTTTTAAAATCAATTTCAGTTTGTCTTTAGTCATGTGCTCTTAATTGATGCAGTTTTTCCACTGTTTTCATTTCAGTTAATCTGCTTTTGTTTTGATTTTCGGGTTTTAATTGAGTTCAGATGCAATTGTAGCTATATATCACCTAAATGAGGCAATGAGAACCTATTCTAGCCTTGGTGATATGAGAAAAGGCGCTAGAAAGCTGTTTCAGATTCTAACTCTGCTTGAATTTTCAATTCTGGTTTAAGCTTTTTGAATCTGTTTTCAGTTGTGTAATTTGATTCTGTTACTTTGTACAATACTGTTTGGTGTTGTTGAAGGTTGCTATAGGTATGTCAAACCATAACAAGCAATGAAATGCATCTAGCATAGATTGGTTGCCTTAAAAACCAGAAGCACCTGCTCTTTTGGCTTAAAATCATGCTTTTCACCGTGCAAAAGTTTTTAGAATTTCCAGATGTAGTTCTGACTCTGCTAGCTGCAACTTTCCAGCTTGTTCTAGTGTATTTGCACTCCTTTCAGTCATTTCTATTTCTGTCCTAGCTTTTGAATCTGTTAAACTTGATTTTGGTGGTCTAGTTGATGCAAAATCTGCATAATTTGAGTCATTGCATGCCAATTTTCGTTCTGCTATGATTCCGAGATGTTTGACAGTTTAAACAAGTTATATTTGATGTATTAAAGCTGTTAGAACAATTCATTTGAAGTCAGATTGATCTGTGTGCAAATTAGTATGTTAAACCTTCCGTTTTGAGTCATTTTGGAAACTTGCAAAGTGATTTTGCTGTGCAGTTCTGTTTTGAGACGAAATTGAGTTCAAACAAGTGTATTTTGATGATTTGAAACTGTTGAAATGGTTAGCAAGGTGTCAGAATAGGTTGTGTTCAAAGTAATATGCTAATCCATCAATTTTGTGCCAATTTTGGGAAGTATAAAGGTGATTTTGAGCAGCAGTTTGGTATTGTGTCAATTCTGAGTTTGAACATGTCTAAATCCATCAAAAAAAGTTGTTAAAGTGTTCAGATTAACTCCAGAGCCACTGTTGTGTAATTTTGAGTCTCAATCCACCAATTTTGGGTCATTTTTCTGGTGCCAAGTTAAAATTTCAAGTCTGTTTTCAAAATTGTGCATTCTAATTGGTTTGGATTGTAGCAAAAGCTAGGTTCTATGATTTGAATTGAAAAAAGTGAATAGAATAATCATTATACTAGTTTTAAAAGGCATTAGAACCTATGCAATCCAGTTTAAAGGCCTCCAAAACCAAAAATAAAAAATCTGAAGTTTATTGAGGCATTTCATCAAACAGTTTCTTATTTTTATCAAACAGTTTCGAAAAGACATAGTTTCAACTCTCATTTCGATTTATTTGCTTTCTTAGTCTGCTATAGAACCTTGCTTAGGATCTATTTGTGTGCCTACTTCAGTTCTATACCTTTTTTAATTGTTTTTAAGCCTTTTGGCCTCTTAAGTGTCTATTTTGGAACCAAATTTTGGTGCTAAAACTGGTGCAGATTTTTAATCTGTTTGGTGACTGTTTTGAATGATTTTGGTGGTGCTGTGAAGTCCTTTTGGAGCATTCAAGTTGCAGAAACCTTTCCCTACCAAGGTAGTCTCTTAGGAAGTGGAAAGGGAGCTACCAAGGTAGTCTCTTAGGAAGTGGAAAGGGAGCTGAATTTGGAGATTAAGGGGCCGTCCAAGCAATCTGTAGGTGCTTGGTCTTTGTAATTTCTCACCTTTGAAGTATAATGAATGCTGCTGAATTTATTTCAAGCTTCTTATACTCTTGGTTCAGACTTTGGATCTTCATTCACTCACTCTCCTTTAGCTTCCTTCTATAGTAGGAAGGCCTTCTGAGCTGTGAGGCCTCATCCACATACCTCTCTTCACCTTAAATCCATCAAACACTTCAAATACATTCATTATTCCGCTGCACCCATGTCCATTGTTGTGCTACTCTTGGTTTGGAGCTGCTGCTTGCATGATTCCAGCTGGGAGTGACTTCCATCAAGTGGTATTTAAATCTTAGGTCATCCATGCACCAGGAGCTAAGCAATTCCTCCATTTTCTACTTCATTTTTTGTGTTCTGTTTGCTGTTCTATGTTTGTTTTCCAGCCACTGTTTTCATTCCATTTTGTTTCTGTTCTTCTTAATTTCGTATGTTCAATCACTTTTGCTGTGTTTCCATTCTGTAATCATCTTTATCTTTCATTTTAAATGGTGAATCTTCTTTGCTTGGGTCATTTTCAGCCTTATCTTTCAATTTCAAGTTTGTCATAATTCGTGTGCACATTCTGATGCAGTTTTAATTCTGTTTGTTCGAGTATTAATCTGTTCTGCTGTGTTTTTTTTGTTTATTTGAGTTCAGAGTGTTAGGAAAGCTATATATCAACCAATTAAGGCAATGAGAACATGTTCTAGCCTTGGTCATATAAGCTAAAGCACTAGAACTTGATTCTGGTTTCAAATCTGCTCAAGAAATTCAATTCTGGTTTAAAACCTCAAATCTGTTTTCAGCTGGTTTTTGTTGATCCTGTTGCTAGGTACAACTTTGGTTGATGTTGTTGAAGGTGGCTAAAGGTATGGCAGACCATAACAAGCAATGAAATGCATTTAGCAAAGCTTGATTATGATACAGACCCAAACCTTATTGGACTCAATGAACCCTTGATCCAAGAAGAAACGGCCAAGCACAGGTGGGGCAGAGTATATGAGAGGAAAAAGATTAGGAAAGGTGATGTGGCATAGTAGGGAGGAATAGGTTGGTTAGAAGAGAGACAAATGGGTGTGGTTGTTTTAAAAGAAGAAAGTTTTGGGGGACGGTTAGTTGTTTTTTTAGTATAGAGAGCCATTCTTGGTTTCTCTGAGGAGCTTGGCTCTGGGCAATGAGATATTCATATCTTACTGATTTTCTTGTTTTGCAGAGAATAAAAAACCATCCATATTCAGTCTTCATTTAATTTCTTTTCTGTGCTTTATAAAAGACCTTATCATTGGTCCGACTTGCCGGATACTCGCAAACAATGCCACCGAAGAAGAACAATACCACCCAAGGGGAGCAAGCAGCTGAGGAGAATGATGAGACGAAGGTAGGGTTTGTTGCAGGAGAGGTGACTAAGCTCAAGGCAGTGGTTGAGGAGTTAATTGCGCAATCGTTGCAGAACCAAACCCATTTGGAGAATGTTCGTAAGGACGCCGCAGAGCAGATCGCAATATTACGTAAGGAAGCAGTTGAGAATCAATCAAAGTTACTGAATCTAATGTCAGAATTTACAAAGGGTAGAGAGGAGGAGGAAGAAGGATAGGGGTCTGTAGGACAGAAGAAAACGAATTCGGTAAAGACTATACCGAGGGTGTTTCCGAGTATGAAACCGCTTGACGAAGATGATCTGTTAGAGTTTCGCCAATCGATGAAGAAAATCGAGTTGCCGTCATTCCATGGTGAAGATCCCGCAGGGTGGATTGCCAGGGCAGAGGTTTATTTTAATGTCCAAGAGACACGAGAAGTCGTTCGTGTAAATCTTGCCCATCTATGTATGGAAGGAAGCACGATACATTGTTTTCAATCTCTGTTGAATGAATATGAAGAGTTAACATGGTAAGATTTAAAAAGGGAGATGCTGGAGAGATATGGAGGAATGGGAGAAGGAAGTGTTTATGATCAATTGGTTTCTTTGAAACAAATAGGAAGTGTGGAGGATTATATTAGAAGTTTCGAATATTTGATTACTCAAGTACCACGAATGCATGACGAGTAGTTGTTTTCATATTTTACTCAGGGGTTAAAGGATGATATTCGTGCAAGAATGAGAAGCTTACACGTTGCAAACCCTCTCTCCAGGGGGTACATGATGAATGTGGCGCGTGCCATTGATGTGGAGATGTCAAGAAGAAGCAAAATGTGGCAGGGAAGAGGTGAGCCACGTGGTGAAGGTAAAACCCAAGTGGGAAACTGACCTGTATTTAGTGTGTTGGGCAAAATTGGCCCAAAACAAAATGGGGGCAATTGGGGAGGAAATGGTCCAGGCCTAGGTGAAAAAAAAGAATGGGGTGGGCAAAGTAGAACGGGACCGAAAGATAGAGGAGCCAATCATCTCACCTATCAGGATCTCTTGGACCGGAAACAAAAGGGTCTGTGTAATAAGTGCGGTGGCTTATTCGGACCCCTCCATCGGTGCCCAATTAAGCAGCTTCGTGTAATCATGGTTAACGAGGAAATTCAAGTCGCATGTGATAAGGGGGAAGAGGAAATCGACAACAACGAAGAAGAATACAAGGTGGTAGCTCTATGCACGGCGTTGAATATTTGTGCGATCACGAGCGACAATGGTGATCAACCAAGAACAATGAAGTTGCGAGGAATGATTGGGGAGATTCCTATGCTATTTTTAATAGATAGTGGAGCAACTCATAATTTTATTTCTAGAAGACTTGTGGAAGCATTGGGCTGGAAGTGGGAAAAAACAACACAAAAAAAGGTTTTAATGGGAGACGGACACAAATCGGAAACTCAAGGTGTTTGTAGAGGTATCAAGGTGAGGTTTGATGAGGGTGAATTTGAAATTGATGCATTTCTCTTTGACTTGGAGGATATGGATATCATATTAGGAATGTCATGGTTAATGACTTTGGGAGAAACCACGATGGACTGGAAAAAATAGATTATGAAAGTACAAACCAATCAAGGTGAAAGGTTGCTGAGAGGGATTCCTCATGGGAATTCCTTGATAATGTCGGTTTGTGGTTTATTGAAAGATGAAGGAAAAACGGAGGATGATGGCCTGAACCCAAAGCGGAGGAGCGTCCTTGATAACATGTTGCAACATTTTAGTGAGGTGTTTGAGGAACCAAAAGGGTTACCACCTGTACGTGTGAAGGAGCATCAGATCAATCTTAAACCAGGACAAAAACCTATTAATGTAAGACCCTATCGTTATGCTTACCACAAAAAAAATGAAATTGAGAAACAAGTGCTAGAATTGATGGAGGTGGGATATGTGAGGCACAACCAGAATGCTTATTCCAGTCCCGTAATTTTGGTGAAAAAGAAAAACAACAAGTGGCGTATGTGTGTTGATTATAGAGCTCTTAATAAAGTCACTATTCCGGATAAATTTCCCATACCTGTTATAGAGGAATTGTTGGATGAGCTGCATGGTGCCAGGTTTTTCTCTAAACTTGATCTTCGTTCGGGTTATCATCAAGTCAAGATGCGTGAGGAAGATATACCAAAAACTGCATTCAGAACCCATGAGGGTCATTACGAATATTTGGTGATGCCATTTGGATTAATGAATGCACCCTCAACCTTTCAAGCACTCATGAATGAAGTCTTTCGTGCTTTGTTACGCCAAGGAGTATTGGTGTTTTTTGATGATATTCTTATATACAGTAGTAGCTGGAAAAAACATTTGCAATTACTGGAAAGGGTGTTGGGAGTGTTGAGAAAAAAATCAGTTATTTGCAAACAAAGAAAAATGCATGTTTGGCCAAGAAAGTGTTGAATATTTGGGACACATTATCTCAATAAAAAGAGTTGCGGTTGACCCGACCAAGATTAGCAGCGTGATGGAATGGCCTACCCCTAAGAATGTGAAGGGGGTTCGTGGTTTTCTGGGTCTTACAGGCTATTACCGTAAATTCATTAAGGATTATGGTATAGTCGCCATACCCCTCACAGGGTTAATAAAAAAAATATTGTTTTGGTTGGAATGAGAAGGCTCAAGAAGCCTTTGAAGAACTTAAACGAAGGATCACCACAGCACCAGTATTGCAACTCCCAAACTTCGATGAGGAATTTGTCCTAGAGTGTGATGCATCGGGAATAGGAATTGGGGCCATCTTGATGCAAGGAAAGAGGCCAATAGCCTGTTATAGCAAGGATTTGAGCCCTCGTAATTTGACTAAATTTGCATATGAGAGAGAACTGATGGCAGTAGCTTTAGCAATACAGCATTGGCGACCTTATCTATTGGGTCAAAAATTTACTGTTTTCTATGATCAAAAGAGTCTGAAACAGTTAATGCAGCAACGTATAACTACTGGGGCTCAACAGAACTGGTTGGCAAAGTTGTTAGGCTATAATTTTGAGATTGTTTACAAGCCTGGTAAGGAAAATCAAGGGGCTGATGCGCTGTCTCGCAGCAGAGAAGAGATGGAAATAAACAGTATGATGTATTTTCCAATCTGGTTAGATTGGCAAGAACTCAATGTCGAAGTGCATGAAGATGATAAATTAAAAAAGATAATTACAGAGGTGAAGGCTAGACAGGGTGGGCATGTTCATGCGGGTTACGAATACGTGCAGGGAGTATTATACTATAAAAATCGCCTTATTGTTCCAGAAAAATCAGTGTGGATTCCTAAGTTCTAGGAAGAATTTCATGCTACTCCCCAAGACGGTCATTCAGGTTTCCATCGTACATATAGGAGACTAGCTGCCAACTTGTATTGGAAAGGGATGAAAAAGGATGTCCAATAGTTTGTCTAAGCTTGTGACACATGTCAAAGGCAAAAATACATTACAGCAGCTCCTAGTGGTTTATTACAACCACTACCGATTCAGAAAAGGATTTGGGAGGATATAAGTATTGACTTCATTACGGGACTGCCAAGATCTAGAGGTTTCGAAGCCATATTGGTGGTTGTTGATCGTTTATCAAAATACTGCCATTTTATAGCCCTTAAACATCCTTATACTGCAAAGGTTCTGGCTGAAATATTCGTTAAGGAGGTAGTACGGCTTCATGGAATTCCAAATTCTGTGGTGAGTGATAGGGATCCGGTATTCATGAGTTTATTTTGGAAAGAGTTTTTTAAGATGTAGGGTACCAAATTACAAATGAGTACAGCTTATCATCCGCAATCGGATGGACAAACCTAGGTAACAAACAGGTGTTTGGAGACTTATCTAAGGTGTTTTATCACCGATCAACCCAAAACATGGGTGCTTTGGATGCCTTGGGCAGAGTTTTGGTTTAACACCACTTATCATGAATCTACCGGAATGACCCCTTTTGAAGCAGTATATGGGAGACCACCCCCTAAGATTGTGCAAGTGGTGCAAGGAGAAATGAGAGATGAAGCTGTCCAGAAGGATCTTTTGGAGAGGGATGAGGTGTTGAGACAACTAAAAGCCCATTTGCTTCGTGCCCAGGACAAAATGAGGACTCAAGCCAATAAACATGGAAAGGAAAGACACTTTGATGTGGGTGATCTTGTGTTTTTAAAATTGAAACTGAATAGGCAGCAATCTGTCATGAACAGAGTCAACCCAAAATTAAGTGCTAGATATTATGGCCCTTTTGAGATTATGGAGAAAATTGGGGAAGTGGCATATCGGTTGCAATTGTCACCAAATTCAAAGATTCATCCCTTCTTTCACGTATCATTATTAAAGAGAGCTGTGGGTAAGTATAAGGTTGAGGAGGATCTTCCTACTGGGCTAGAGGATGATAGAGCAGAATTATTAATTCCTGAAGTTATCTTGGCTACTCGAGAAAACACAAAGAAAGGGAAAATTACGAAGCAAGTGCTGGTGCAGTGGAAAGGGCAAAACGTTGATAAAGCTACTTGGGAAGATGAAGTGATCATTAGAAGTCAATTTCCTGAATTTAGCCTTGAGGACAAGGCTCTACTTCAAAAATTGGGTATTGATACAGACCCAAACCTTATTGGGCTCAATGAACCCTTGATCCAAGAAGAAACGGCCAAGCACAGGTGGGGCAGAGTATATGAGAGGAAAAAGATTAGGAAAGGTGACGTGGCATAGTAGGGAGGAATAGGTTGGTTAGAAGAGAGACAAATGGGTGTGGTTGTTTTAAAAGAAGAAAGTTTTGGGGGACAGTTAGTTGTTTTTTTAGTATAGAGAGCCATTCTTGGTTTCTCTGAGGAGCTTGGCTCTGGGCAGTGAGATATTCATATCTTACTGATTTTCTTGTTTGGCAGAGAATAAAAAACCATCCATATTCAGTCTTCATTTAATTTCTTTTCTATGCTTTATAAAAGACCTTATCAGATTACCTTAAAAACCAGAAGCACTTGCTGATTTGGTTGAAATTCTAGCTTTTCACCGTGCTAAAACTCTTTGTTTGGTCTAATTCGAGTTTGGTCTATCTAAGCCTTATAATTCTAGCTTAGTTCTGTTCATTCACACTCTTTGGAATCATTTTTAATAGTGCCTGGTCCTTTGATTCATCCATACTTGATTTTGGTGGTTTAGTTGATGCAAAATCTACACAATTTGGGTTATTAGGTGTCATTTTCGTGATGATGTGATTCTGTGCTATTTTTCAGTTTAAAAAAGTCATATTCGTTGTTTTAAAACTGTTCGAACATTCCAATTGATGTCAGATTCATCTGTGTGCAAAATAGTATGTTCAAACCTCCATTTTGAGTGAAATTGGGAAGTAGAAGGGTGAATCTGTTATACAGTTTGGTTTTGAACCCTATTAAAGTCAAACAAGTTTAAATTGATGAATTAAAGCTGTTTAAAGTGTTACGAAAGTGTCAGAATCACTTGTGCACGAATTCACTTTTAAAACCATCAATCTTGAGTCAATTTTTGGTGCAGAGTTGAAAATTTAGGCGCTGTTTTGATGAAGTTGCTTTAAAATTCAATTTGGCTTGCAACAAGACCTGGTTTAGTGATTTAAAATATAACTAAATGATTAAAAGAAGTAAAGCAAAGTGTTAAAAAGGATTCTGAACAGTGCAACCCCATCAAAAACCAAAAACACCAAAACTGGTTTTCTTTGAGCATTTAATCAAACACCTTTGGTTTTTATTAGACAGTTTCGAGTTAGAGTCATGTCAACCTGCATTTTGATTTCTTTACTTTCTTAATTTGTTATATGTTGTGGTTCTTCTAAGAAGATTAAGGATCTTGAATATGCACCAATAAGGTAGGGAATTTGTTACAGTAATTTGTAAAGAATGGTTAATTATGTTTTATAACAGAATTAGTCAACTCTGGTAGTAGTCTTTTGTATATAAATGTTTTTACAATTGTAATTGGCAGTCAATGTATTCAATCAGAAATTTCCTACTCTCTCAAATCTATTCACTTGTGTTCAGATTCCTTTCTTCTTACTAGGATTCCCTACTTCCTGGGTTCTTGTTCGAGACAACCGTCTTCCTAGAAGAACCATATCAATTGGTATCAAAAGGTGACCTTCCATCCATGTCATTCCAATGGCTGCCAACACCCGTTCTGTACGTGAAGATTTTGACCATTTCAAAGATTCAATGGAGGCTCGCTTCTTGGAGCTGGGAACGTCGCTGGAGGCTCACTTCATGGAAATTGGTGCATCGTTGAGAGCAATCTTGCAGAAATAATTGGTAAGCGCAAAACGCATACTATCTCCAATAACGGTAACCATTCTCGACCTTATTCTTGTAGTACTAGGTTGGCTAGGTTAGATTTTCCCCGCTTCAATGAGGATGGGGTGAAACAATGGTTAATTCAATGTGAAACTTTCTTCTCCGTTGATGGCACACCGAACGATTAGAAGGTCCGCTTGGCAGTCGTCCATTTCGAAGGAAAAGCTCTGCAGTGGCACAACACATATATCAAGAATATAGGGTTATTCAATCTTCCTTCTTGTGAGTCTTACACTAGGATCTTGATTGATAGATTTGGGGAGGTTTGTGAGGATCCTATGGCTGATTTGATGAGGTTGCATCAAAAAAATTATGTCCAAGATTACCATGACACCTTTGATCGAATAGTGTCGCAAGTGGAGCTCTCGGAGGCCAATCAATTAAGTTGCTTTCTGGGCGGGTTGAAGTAAGACATCCAAATGATGGTTCGTATGTTTCAGCCCACTTTTGTAATGAAAGCCTACTCGCTAGCCAAAATGTATGAATCTGCTAGCAACACCACTCCACAAGCGAAGCCATTCCACAAGCAACTCAAACCGCCTTTGTTTCCGAACCCCACCCAACACGCAGAAGATCCTCGACTAAAACCACTCTCGAGGAATCTAACACTTGCTTATATGAATGAAAGAAGGGCCAAAGGGCTTTGCTATTTCTGTGATGAACCGTTCACACCCACCCATAGTCTAACCCACAAGAAACTCCAGATTCATGTCCTAGAATTAGAAGACGACACCATTTTCGGTGAAGACACCACACCTCTAGTAGAAACGAAAGACAACAGGGGGGAAGAACAATATATTTCGATTAACGCGTTGACAGGAGATGCTTGTTTCCGCACTATTCGTGTTACGGGTCTTTGTAGAAAAAATCTCTACATATCCTCATTAATAGTGGAAGTTCGCATAATTTCTTGGACGTTCACATAGCCAAGAAACTAGGATGCAAAATTGTGAACAGGGATCCTTTGAGTGTCACAGTGGCAAACGGTGCTAAGGTCAAGATTAGTAACATGGTTAAAAAATTTTCTTGGATATTACATAATGCACCCTTCAAATCAGATATGCTGTTGTTACCCTTAGGATGTTGTGACATGGTTCTTGGTGTAGAATGACTGATTACCTTAGGGGACATTGATAACGGTCTAAAAATCGTTATTTTCATGCTTAAATTGATATCAGCAGTGAAACTGCCGCTGAGCGGTGGTGCGGCTTGAGGGAAACCACTGAGCGGTAAAATTGGACGCTGAGTGGTTGTCTGCTGGGCTTGGGCTTAAATTATGTTACTTTTATGCCCTATATATAGTTCTAGTGCGATTCAAATATTATTCTTTTGGAAGAAGAGGACGTCTAGAGCTATTTTACACTCCTTGTAGAAGATTTCTTGGATGCTTAGGCTCCATTTTATTCAATCTTTTTTCCATTCTTTCATTCTATTTCATCTAGTTTCACCATGTCAATGGTGAACTAAACCCTTTGTTGTTGGGGAACAATGTAATCTTTTGAAACTCTCTTATATTGAAATTCTTGTTTTATTCATATGCTTGCATATGCTGTTATTATCAATTGTTGGGTTCTTTATCTATGCTTAAAGCTACTATCATTTAACTCATTTGATAAATAGATGTTGGCCTTTGTCGATGCGGGGACGTACGGGGAAGTCATGAACTGATAGGGAATTCCTTGATTAACAAATACCACCTAGGGATAGGGGGGTAGGACGATCAATTCTATTTTGCTTCTGTGGTACTTGCACTGTTAGTTACTAGGGAAAAGTAGGGATAGTAAGCCAGTAACTAGTAGTAGGCTCTTCTTGCCGAGGGATCGGGTTTAGGGTAGACTAAGAAAGTTTGCATAAGAAGTAGATAATAAAGCAAATTTAATAAGAAGAATAAATATAAGAGAGTGGATAAGATGAAATTTTAAACCCCAACAACTCCATTCATCCATACCTTTTTCTGGTCAATTAAATCAATTGCATTTGCATGTTTACTTTTTGTTTTTGCATTGAAACCACAAGTTAATTTTCTCTTTCAAGTCTTATAAGATTGATTTACACAAAAGATAAGGCCTTTGAGTCCTTTCGGAGAACGATATTGGGTTTACCAATTATATTACTTGATACGATTTGGTACACTTGCTAGGGGTCTAACAAGTTTTTGGCGCCGTTGCCGGGGACTCATGGTTTAACTTTTCGAGTAGTGTAAATTGTGTGAATTTGACTTGGTTTAAGTATTGTAATTATTGTATATATTTTGTTTTTGATTTATTTTTCTTATTTTTAAAAGTGCTTTTAGGGTTTTTGTTTCTTGTGCCTGCAGGAAGCAATACAAACTAGAAGTAAGAAAAGCCAACAACCTCTTCTTGAAGGTATATCTGATAGGAGAGAAAGAAGAGTTAGACGTCCATCACGTGAACTCTTTCCCTCTCCTGAAAGACTCGTACAATCTTCACCAGAGGCTTTTACACAAAACATAGAGGAGATGGGGAATCAACCTCCTCCAAGACGCACACTTGTGGATCAGTCTAATGTTGTGGGCCCTTTCCACTTCAACAACATAGCCATGCCTAAAGATCATACAGTTAATATGGTGATGAATCCAGCACTAATCCATCTGGCACAAAGCAACCAATTTCACGGATTGTCAAATGAGAACCCATATGATCATTTGACGAAGTTCAGTGAAATTTTCAACATTGTGAATATGACTGGAGTATCAGACGAAATAGTAAAGCTTAGCTTGTTTCCATTCTCATTGGGAGGCAATGCTAAGACGTGGCTTAATTCCTTTCCTGAAGGAACGTTCATTACGTGGGAGACTGTGGCAACCAAATTTGTCAACAAATATTTTCCACAGTCCAAAATTACTTGGGGAAGGTTGGAGATCTCATCAGTCAAATAGGGCATGGAGGAAACTCTCGGCCAAGCATGGGATAGGTTTAAAGGCCTATTGAGAAAGACACCAGTCCACGGGTTTGACAAGAGAACCCTAGTTCTCGCTTACCTAGGTGGTCTGAACATGAAGTCAAAGATGATGTTGAATGCTGCAGCTGGAGGAGACATAAGAAGGAAGACTGAGGATGAAGCTTATGATTTGATTGAAAGTATGGCAGATAATGAGGAGACGCATAGTGAACATGTTGATGTTGTTAATGAAGCTTCAATGTTACAAAATAAAAGTTTGATGATGGAGCAGAATAAGATAATTGCTCAGTAATTAGAGATAATTACACAAAAATTATATAATTTATCACAAGCAGTTATAGAAGCTTCAAGAATCCCACAACAGCCTCAATTCATGCCAGTACAAAGAAGTGCATAATTTGAAGAAATTTTTCAGGGAATTGTGAATAGGAATGTGTTTGATGTTAATTGTGTGGAGAAAAGTAATGTAGGAGAAGCATGTGAGATTGTTACTAGAAGTTGGAGAATATTAGAGGAAAGAAGGGTTGACAAAAACAGAAGAAAAAGAAAAAGAGAGTATTGAAAAAAAGAGTGATCAGAGGGAGGAGTGTGACATAGAGAAAAATATGATGAATCTAAATGAGGAAGAGGAGTTTGTAAAATTGAAAGAGAGGGAGTATGAAAAACCACTGCCGTATCCAAAGATATATTCAAGAAAGGAGAAAGAAAAGCAGTTTGAGTGTTTTATGGAGATTTTTAAGAAATTGGAAATAACCATACCATTCTCTGAGGCACTTCAGCAAATGCCATCATATGCGAAGTTTTTAAAAGAACTCCTCATGAAGTATATTGAGGAGGAAACTATTGAGGTACAAGGGAATTGCAGCACAGTCATACAAAGGTCATTACCTCCTAAATTACAAGATCCAGGGAGTTTTACCATTCCATGTACTATTGGGGAGTTAGAGGTTGGAAAAGCTTTGATTGATCTAGGAGCTAGTATTAATCTGATGCCTCTTTCTATGTTCAAAAAGATTAGAGGATTGGAAATCAAGCCAACAAGAATGACTCTTCAGTTAGCAGATAGATCCCTCAAATATCCATATGGAGTGGTTGAAGATGTAATAGTCAAGGTAGATAAATTCTTATTCCTAGTGGATTTTGTTATAATGGAGATGGAAGAAAATGGAGATGCACCTTTGATTCTTGGAAGACTTTTCATGAAGACAACCAGGATAGTGATTGATGTTGAAAATGGCAAGCTTAAAGTCAGAGTACAAGATGAAAAGGTGGATTTTGATGTGTTTCAAGCAATGTCACATCCTAAAGATGACAAGTCATGCTTTCAAATAGACATTGTGAAAGAAATTTGTATGAGGCAAGAAAATAGAGTTCGTAATGCATCCATTTTAGAAAGAACTCTTATTAATGAATGTGAAGATTTGAATGAAGAGGAGGACAAAATGAAGGAAGAATGCGTTCAAGATTTGGAGGCAGCAAAAGAAATTTCAGCAGAAAAGGCTCTTTTTTGAGAAAATTGAGCTTAAAGAAAAAGTTCCAAAAAGTAAGATTGAACTTAAAGAGTTGCCACCACACTTGAAATATGTGTTTTTGGAAGATAATGGAGGAAAGCCAGTTATTATCAGTACTTCATTATCTCCAAAAGAAGAAGAAAAGTTGGTGGAAGTTTTAAGAGCAAATAAAGGTGCTATAGGCTGGTCAATTGTAGATCTTAAGGGTATAAGTCCCACATACTGTATGCACAAAATTCTTATGGAGGATGATTATAGGCCAGTCGCTCAACCGCAGAGAAGACTTAATCCTGTTATGAAAGAGGTTGTGCGAAAGGAAGTATTGAAGTTATTGGAAGCAGGAATTATTTACCCAATTTCTGACAGTAAATGGGTGAGTCCAGTACAAGTTGTACCAAAGAAAGGAGGGATGACTGTCATTTATAATGAAAAGAATGAACTTATTCCTACACAAACAGTTACAGGTTGGCGAATGTGTATTGATTACAGGAGATTAAATACAACTACTAGAAAAGATTATTTTCCTTTACCTTTTATGGATCAGATGTTAGAAAGATTGGCTGGACAAACATATTATTGCTTCCTAGATGGCTATTCAGGGTATAATCAAATTGTGGTAGATCCAGAAAATCAAGAGAAAATAGCCTTTACATGTCCTTTTGGTATATTTGCTTACAGAAAAATGTCATTTGGACTATGTAATGTCCCTACTACATTTCATAGGTGTATGCAAGCCATCTTTTTGCAGATTTCATGGAGAAAAGCATAGAGGTCTTCATGGATGATTTTTCAGTTTTTGGGGATTCTTTTCAAAGATGTTTGATGAACCTGGATGCGGTCCATAAACGATGTGTTCAAACAAATCTTGTTTTGAACTAGGAGAAATGCCATTTTATGGTTACAGAAGGGATTGTGTTGGGACACAAGATGTCAGCAAGAGGGATTGAAGTGGATAAGGAAAAAGTGGAGGTTATTGAAAAACCTCCACCACCAATAAATGTGAGAGGAATTCGCAGTTTCCTAGGTCATGCTGGATTCTATCGAAGATTTATTGCTACATTTCATAGGTGTATGCAAGCCATCTTTTTGCAGATTTCATGGAGAAAAGCATAGAGGTCTTCATGGATGATTTTTTAGTTTTTGGGGATTCTTTTCAAAGATGTTTGATGAACCTGGATGCGGTCCATAAACGATGTGTTCAAACAAATCTTGTTTTGAACTAGGAGAAATGCCATTTTATGGTTACAGAAGGGATTGTGTTGGGACACAAGATGTCAGCAAGAGGGATTGAAGTGGATAAGGAAAAAGTGGAGGTTATTGAAAAACTTCCACCACCAATAAATGTGAGAGGAATTCGCAGTTTCCTAGGTCATGCTGGATTCTATCGAAGATTTATTAAGGATTTCTCAAAGATTGCTAAACCATTGAGTAATTTGCTTACTAAAGATACACCGTTTGTAATGAGTCCAGAGTGTATACAAGCTTTTAATGTTTTAAAGAAAAGCTTAATTTCTGCTCTAGTAATGGTGGCTCCAGACTGGAATAAAGAGTTTGAACTCATGTGTGATGCTAGCGATTATGCCATAAGTATTGTGTTGGGACAAAGAAAAGAAAAGGTATTTCATGTTATTTACTATGGTAGTAAAGTTTTGAATGAAGCCCAACTGAATTATGCTACTACAGAAAAAGAATTTTTGGCTATAGTCTATGCATTGGAGAAATTTAGATCTTACTTCATTGGATCTAAATTGATTATTTATACGGATCATGCGGCTATAAAATACTTACTGACAAAGCCGGATTCAAAGCCACGGTTGATTAGATGGGTGCTTCTGTTACAAGAATTTGATGTATAAATTCGTGATAAAAAGGGAAGTGAAAATCTAATTGCTGATCATCTGTCTCAGTTAGTCAATAGTGAAGTAACGAGCAAGGAGACAAAAATTTGGGAGTCTTTTTCAGATGAAACTCTCTTATATATTCAGCAAAGGCCATGGTTTGCTGACCTGGCTAACTTTAAAGCTGCAGGTGTTGTTCCTGAAGAATTGAATTGGCAACATTAAAAGCAGTTCTTACATGATGCTAAGAAATTCATATGGGATGATCCATATTTATTTAAGATTGGAGCAGATAATCTTTTGAGGAGATGTGTAACGAAAGAAGAAGCAGAAGGAATTTTTTGGCATTGTCATAATTCTCCTTATGGAGGTCATTATAATGGAGAGCGAACTGCTGCAAAAGATCTCCAAGAAGGATTTTATTGGCCGACTTTGTTTAAAGATGCTCATAATCATGCTAGGAGTTGTGACAAATGTCAAAGGACAGGGGCTATTTCACGAAGGCATGAGATGTCATTGCAAGGCATTCTGGAAGTTGAAGTTTTTGACTACTGGGGTATTGATTTTGTTGGACCCTTTCCTCTATCTTTCAATTATGAATATATTTTGGTGGCTGTTGATTACGTGAGTAAATGGGTTGAAGCTCTAGCATGCCCTAAGAATGATGCTAACACTGTGATCAAATTCTTAAAAAGGCAGATCTTTTCACGTTTTGGAACTCCCAGGATACTCATCAGTGATGGGGGGTCTTATTTTTGTAATGCTCAGCTGGCTAAGGTACTCAAACACTATGGGGTGAGACATAAGGTGGCAGCACCTTATCATCCACAGACAAATGGTCAAGCTGAAGTTTCTAACAAGGAGATCAAAAGAATTTTAGAAAAGACTGTCACTTTTTCAAGAAAAGATTGGTCACATAAATTAGATGATGCTCTCTGGGCATATAGGACGACCATGAAAACTTCCATGGGATTATCACCTTTTCAGTTGGTATATGGAAAAACATGTCACCTGCCAATAGAGATGGAGCATAAAGCTTTGTGGGCTTTGAAATTTCTAAATTTTGATCCTCATGAAACTCAAAGCAAACGAAGAAATCAATTGTTGGAGCTTGAAGAAATGCGGTTACATGCATATGACTCATCCAGGAGTTATAAAGAAAAGGTAAAATTTTATCATGACAGGAAGCTAATAAAGAGAACTTTCTACCCAGGGGAGTTGGTGTTGCTATTCAACTCACGGTTAAAGCTATTTCCTGGAAAATTGAAATCAAAATGGTCAGGACCTTTTGTGATAAAGCGTGTATTCCAAAATGGAGCAGTGGAATTGGAGCCTTCAAATGATGATGATCAGCAGCGGAGCTGGGTGGTGAATGGTCAGAGGCTCAAACATTATTTGGGAGGAGATGTGGAACAATTCTTCTCAGTGATGATGTTGGTGGATGCATGAGGTTTGGGTCAGGCTCGTGACATTAAACAAGCACTACTAGGAGGCAACCTAGGGTTTTATCGTGCACTCTTGCACTTTTGTTTTTTTTAGAATAGGTAGAATTTTGATTGTCAGTGTCTATGCTTGGCTTGAACATTATTTCTTACTATGGTTTGACTTGATGATATTGCATGATGAATCTATTTGATGATGATTGGATGTGGATGATGATTGAGTTGTGTTGATATTCAGGTGAAAAGTTCACTAGCTATGTGAACAGATGTGTGATGAATTATGATTGTGATTATGATGCTAAGCAGGGTGTATGAATGAATAATGTGTGAGAAAGCATGTTGTGTGAGGTATTGAGCTCCAGAGTATTCATTGTTATATGTACTGTTCACAGGAAAACGTGAATGATATTGCTTGAGTCTTGATAATTGATTGAATTGCATGTTTATTTCATATGATCAAGTCCATTTTTGGAAGCCCTTACTTAGCCAAATTTTCACCCAAATTGATTAGAACTATGTGTTTTACCCTTTTTGAACCTTGGCCTTAAACAAGATGAAAACCCTTGCTTTGAAATTATTTACCTTGAGTTGGGTTGAGAATAATTGTTGAAAAGGTTCAAGTTTGGGAATGTTGGGAAAATTTGAATGGCAAAAAGAAAGACATTAAGCTCAAGTGTTGAAAAATAAAAATGCATAAAGAAAAGAAAAAGCATGAAAGATGAGCTCAATGTAAAAATAAAAGGAAAGGGAAGATGTTGGGAATGAGTGAGATTGGTTAAACAAAGAGAGTTTGTGCTTGAACTTTAAATGTTAAAATAGCTCTCTTAACTCAAGGATTTTGTGATCCAGAAGAACCAATTTTTCTTGTTACCCTAGCCTCATTATAAGCCTTGGAAAAGTCCTTGTGATGGCATTGACATGTAAGAATGTTGATTGTATTATATGAAGGGCAATTTTGTTTCATGTGACATGTGAATAGTAGAGAGTAGAGTGACTTCTTAAACACTTGAGTGATTGAGTGAAACACTTGCTTGGTGATAATTGTTGAATTTTATGATTACATCTATGCTTAGTTGATTGATCATTCATAAATAAAACATCTGTTGGGAAATATGTGATTATGTGAATTGAATTGATTAGAAAGCATGTATACATTTTGATTAGATTCCACTTAAAATCTGAAATTGAGTAGTTCTTGTCATAAGAAAATGAATTTTGGGATTGTTGAACTATTTGATGAAAAAGTGGAAAGCCAAGTTTTGTTTTGTCTGCTTGAGGACAAGCAAAGTTCTAAGTTTGGGGTTGTGATAACGGTCTAAAAACCGTTATTTTCATGCTTAAATTGATATCAAAATACACCCTTATGGCTTAGAATGAGCTTAGAATCAAGTAAAACACTTACGTTGAGTCATTTGAGAGTCAAAAGCTGTTTTTAGAGATATTATGCTTGTTTTGTATTGTTTTGCAGGGTTTTGATGAGAATTAAGGATGTAATTGAAGAAGGTAGGTCTTAGACTCAAGGAAGAAGAAGAAAAATGAAGAAAAGAGGAGTCTATGCACCGCTCAACGTCAAAATGCACCATTGAGCGCCATTATTCGAGGGAAAGCCACTGTGTGGCGCCCAGGCGGTGACGCTGAGCGTCCAGAGCGATTAGAGGCAAACCGCTCAGTGGTGAAACTGCCGTTGAGCGGTGGTGCGGCTTGAGGGAAACCGCTGAGTGGTAAAATTGGACGCTGGGCGGTTGTCTGCTGGGCTTGGGCTTAAATTCTGTTACTTTTATGCCCTATATATAGCCCCAGTGCGATTTAAATATTATTCTTTTGGCAGAAGAGGACGTCCAGAGCTATTTTACATTCCTTGGAGAAGATTTCTTGGATGCTTAGGCTCCATTTTATTCAATCTAGGGTTTGCTTTTCCATTCTTTCATTGTATTTCATCTAGTTTCACCATGTCAATGGTGAACTAAACCCTTTGTTGTTGGGGAATAATGTAATCTTTTGAAACTCTCTTATATTGAAATTCTTGTTTTATTCATATGTTTGCATATGCTGTTATTATCAATTGTTGGGTTCTTTATCTATGCTTAAAGCTATTATCATTTAACTCATTTGATAAATAGATGTTTGCCTTTGTCAATACGGGGACGTATGGGGAAGTCATGAACTGATAGGGAATTCCTTGATTAACAAATACCACCTAGGGATAGGGGGGTAGGATGATCAATTGTATTTTGCTTCTATGGTACGTGCACTGTTAGTTACTAGGGGAGAGTAGGGGCAATAAGCCAGTAACTAGTATTAGGCTCTTCTCGCCGAGGGATCGAGTTTAGGGTAGACTAAGAAAGTTTGCATAAGAAGTAGATAATAAAGCGAATTTAATAAGAAGAATAGATATAAGAGAGTGGATAAGATGAAATTGTAAACCCCAACAACTCCATTCATCCATACCTTTTTCTTGTCAATTGAATCAATTGCATTTGCATGTTTACTTTTTGTTTTTGCATTCAAACCACAATTTAATTTTCTCTTTCAAGTCTTATAAGATTGATTTATACGAAAGATAAGGCCTTTGAGTCCTTTGGGAGAACGATATTGGGTTTACCAATTATATTACTTGATAGGATCTGGTACACTTGCCAGGGGTCTAACAAGTTTTTGGTGCCGTTGCCGAGGACTCATGGTTTAACTTTTCGAGTAGTGTAAATTGAGTGAATTTGACTTGGTGTAAGTATTGTAATAATTGTATATATTTTGTTTTTTTTTTTATTTTTCTTATTTTAAAAAGTGCTTTTAGGGTTTTTGTTTCTTGTGCATGCAGGAAGAAATACAAACTAGAAGTAAGAAAAGCCAGCAACCTCTTCTTCAAGGTATATCAGATAGGAGAGAAAGAAGAGTTAGACGTCCATCACATGAACTCTTTCCCTCTCCTGAAAGACTCCTACAATCTTCACCAGAGGCTTTTACACAGAACTTAGAGGAGATGGCGAATCAACCTCCTCCAAGACGCACACTTGCGGATCAGTCTAATGTTGTACTGCCATAAAGTGGGTTGCTTTGCTCAATCTGTCAACTACTACAAAGATAACTTGCTTGCCAAAAGAGGCGGGCAATCCCTCTATAAAATCCATGGTAATACGTTGTCATACATGGTCTGGAACAGGTAATGGTTGCAGTAATATAGGTGATGCAACAATATCATACTTGGTTCTTTGGCACACTTGGCATTGTTGTACAAATCTCCTAACCTCCTTGGTCATGCCTTTCCAATACACTATTGATTTTATCTTGTGAAGACTAGAATCCCTACCTAAATGTCCTTCGCATGCAGTAGTATGTAACCATACCAGAAGTTGTCGTCTTACTTCCTGGTTTTTTTCAACCACCAACTTCCCTTTCCTCCTTAATTCTCCCTTCTACCAAGAGAACTACTTGAGTGTTGTTGTTAGTCTGCAACTAATTGATGACTCATTATAAATCTACATAAGTTTGCCAAGTGGTTTTTATTGCATTTAGTAACTCAGACGCAGGTTGATGAACGACGAGAGATAGACATTCTATTCTGGATAAAGCATTAGCAACTACATTTTCACACCCCTTTTTGTATTCAATATTGAAATCAAAATCCACCAATTCCAAGATATACTTAAGGCTTTGATGATCTGTCTGTTGAGATTGTTGACAACACAAACTCTATATCAAACTAGTTTTTGATGATGACAACACAATGCTTAATAACAGTATACATATTACAATATTACATGTTCTTGTTCTGAATTATTTGTCATACCTGCTGAACATGTTTTGATGAACTGCAATGTATGTTCCTATGATTGATTGTGTGATATATTTGTGGAACATGATTGTATGAATATGTGAAATATGAACTGGTTGATTAAAAATATTTTATTTCACATTTCTGGAAGTAAAAGATCACGAGCACCTTTGTGAACTTATATTTGTGTGACAAAGTTCTAGTCCAGTCGAATACCCCTATAATGGATTCGACTATTCTAAAACCTTTGTACAGCTTTTGAGAATCAGTGCTGTGTGCTATTTTGAGTTGAAAAGAATTTCAAAGAATTTTTACACGTGCCAGTCGACATTGTAGATTGCATATTCGACTGTGTTATTGATCTGTTTTGGAATTCTGTTATGCTTACACGCTCTAACGACTATATTTTTAGAAGTTAGTTAAGCATTGATGACTTGGTCAACTGTAATGAATGTGTGTTGTTTTTTGTTGACTGAGAGCCTCTATGTTGATTGTCTATTATAACTGTATTAATACAGTAGACTGAATTAGTAGGCTATTCGACTGAGAATCTATCTGATTGACAGAAAACTATAAATAGATAGAACATGAATTGTTCTGAGACTTTTGATACTCTGACACTTTCATTTCTTGTTTCAGATTGAATTCTCTGTGTTAAGCTCCAAGAATTCTCCAAGAAGACGGTGGTGATCTTTCTTGAGAGAGATTCAAAGGGAGAAGGCTTATGTGTTGACTGCTTGATCATTATCTGCACGAAGAAGGTGCTTCTTGATTGATCGTTAAAGGCTTGGCATCCTGTAAAGATTGCTGCGTTGAATTAAAGGCTTGGCATCCTGTGAAGAGTGCTTGTTACATGTTGAGGATTGTTCGACGTGGGTTCAGATTGCAGCAGAGGGGATTCTTGCTGCAATTCTGGTTTTTTTTGTTTTGCTATATTTTGGTTTTGGGTTAGAGAGGAGATTTATATTTTTGCGTGAGGCTTCTATAAATTCCTTGTTGTAAAAACCGCAACCATTATAGTGCATTTGCTTCCTGGGTTGGAAGGACACTGGATGTAGGCATTGTTGGCCGAACTAGTATAAAAACTAGTGTTTGATTTTCTCTATCCCTGCACTCTTTATTTCAGTCCACTTTAGTTGTTTAGCAGTCAACTGTGTTTTTTTGCTGCATAGAAAATTTTCATTGCTTGCATTTCAAGAAAGATAAAAAAGCTTTATACTTTTGTATAAAGATTGCGAAAAGATTTTGTTTTTGAACTAACACCAATTCACCCCCCACTCTTGGTGTAAAACGAAGCCTACCTGTTTCTTAACACTGTCGTGATAGTAAACTTCTAAGGAAGTAAGTAGTGCCGCCATTTCTGCATTGCAAACACAAGCCCCAATAGTTCCTTCTCATATGCTGAAAGTGCTTGTAGTTGTGGATTAAAGCTCCTACTAATGTAGGCTATAGGGTGTTGGTCCTGCATTAAAACAGCTCCCACTCCTTCTTGAGCATGTCATGCAATGGTCTGGCTATGGTGCTATACTGGTTGACAAATCTTCTGTAATATCCAGCCAACCCCAAGAACCCTTTTAATTATTTGAGTGCCTATTGCTATTCCATAACTGTTACCATTTGAATTCCCCATTATTGGCTTCTAAGTTGTCAATTTCAAAAAATTGGTATGCTAAAATTCTGGGGTAGTGTGCTGATTCTGTTTTGGTGTGTTTGAGCTGCATTTTTGAGGTACTATGACATCTGTTTTGAGGAATCCAAGTTGCAGAATCCTTCCCCTTCCAAGGTAGCATCTTGGGAAGTGGAGAGGGAGCTGAATTTGAATCACAAGTTTGTTGCCTAACAAGCAAAAGAGTGGAAATTGGCAACTCCTATAGCCAAATTTTGAGAGACCAGTTACATACCAAAGTGAATGAGAGATTGAGAGTTTATAACCTAAAAGAAACTTGCTAGAGGAGAGCCAACATCCTAAAACAGTTCAGAAAGTGAGTTTGTGAGGTTGCACCTAAAGCAAAATTTACCTTGGTCGAGAGAAAATCCTATTTTAGCTTTCAATGCTGAAAAAGTTTGATTTCTAAATCTTATTTGTACTATTGATAACGGTTTAAAACACCGTTATTTGTGATGTGATTTTGATACTAAAAGCACCCTTTTGCACTTAGAAACTTGCTTGGACTCATACTTTTTCAATAATTTGTATGAATAAGAGAGTTGAGGTGGAACTTAATGATTTTTGGACTAATTCCCTTGATTTCGTAGGCTATTGGAATGATTTGAAGGAAGAGTTAAAGTACTAAATAGTTGTAGTGCTGAAAAGTCAAAGCTGAATGGAGAAAAGTCAACCAGAAATTCAACCAGTCAACCAGAAAAGTCAACCAGTCAATCAGAATGCAGAAAAGTCAACCAGAGCGTCAAAATTTGCACTGTATGACGCCCGGGCGCCAGAAAATCGATGTTGGCCGCCCAGGCGGTGGCCCCCGACGCCCGGGCGGCGGGGCTCGAAGCTTGGGCGTCCAAATGAGCGCTTAGGCCTTACATGAGGTCCAATTCTTGCCCGACCAACCTCCTTAGACGCCTGGGCGACGATTTTAGTAGACCGGACCCTGTTTCTGCTCCGTTTTGATTCTTTTGGACAGGGCCTCGCTCTGGAGCACTTCTGGAACTATTTAAAGGACCCTGGGGCTCTAGGTTTTGCATCCCTGACAGAGAAGAGCATAACAATACACTCTTAGCCAATTCTTAGTCTTCCATTCTCTCTTTCTTTCTTCCATTATTCATAGAGTTCCCCCATGTCTGTGGGGAACTAATTTCTATTTGTTGTTGGGGAATGATGTAACCTTGTAAACTCTCATGTATTTGAATTGATTCTTAATTTCATATGCTTTTTCATTAATTGTTAGAGTAATTTATTTGTTCTTATTGGTTGCTTATACAATAGCATGATTTGTGAGTTGCATGAGTGCCGACAGGTTCCTTTCAATTCAGGTCCTTGTTAAATTACTCCTAAGGGTTATATTGCTCAGACATGAGGGTATAGGTCTTAGTCGTCTTAACCTCTTGATCTTCACATCTTTTTACCAAGAATGCTAGGAATTGTATGAACTGGTAATTAGGGACAAACTTATTTACCGAGACATCGAGTTTAAGTGTTTTAGTGAGGTACATTGGCATTAATGAATAAAGAAGAATTCTTATATACATGAGAGGGAACTTGGTGAAATCTAAACCCCAACAACTTATCCATCTCATAATAATCAACCTCCGTTCCTCTCTATGCTCTTTTGCCATTGATCAATTGTAATTTATTTTATTTATTATTTTTGCACTTTATACCCATGATCTCTTTTATTTTAAGTCTTAATTAATCTTGTTTTCACACAACTGTTCAGCACCGAGAGTCCTCTGGGATACAATACTTGGTCTTACCATTTTATATTACTTGTGTGACTCGGTACACTTGCCGATTTGCCCCAACAACTATGCAGTTGGCTTATACAGTTTCTGATTTGAGAAACATTTTTAAATGATCAAATGTGTTTGGGGTTCTAGCCACGCCCACGCGAAGGTGTGACTGATCTTGTGAGGTTGCGTGGATTCTATGCTTAGCTAGCTGGCCTACCTAGTTGAATATTATTTGAAAGGTTTAGATGGTTTCTCTTGTATGAAAATTGAATTTAAAGCCAAGATTGTGAAACTCTTGGATGAGAGAAGAACGAGAGAGATTAAAAGGAGAGAAGAAGATAAGAGAGAAAGAGAAGAAAAATAGAAGAGAGGAACAAGAAAGAAAAGAAGAACAAGAAAGAATAGAAGAGGAAAAGAAAAGTGAAGAAGAAATGAAGAGGGAAGAAGAACTAAGGGAAGAAAAGAAAAAGAGAGAAAATGATCAATTGTTACTGATGACAACTTCTACTCCTACAATTACAATGGAACCCAAAATGGAAGGTTTCCAATAATCTAATTCTTCTCCAATTATCTTTAAGTCTTTAAATGATAACTTCTGTTTTAAACTAATTACCATATCATTCTTTATTATACAACCTTTTTCAAAATATGGCAATTTAAATCTTAAGTTATTGTTACCCTTAAGGATACAAAAGCAAAGTAACTTGTGAATTAGGACTTTCAAATTTTCTTAAAACTATAAAACAAAATATAGGAAGTCCTTATTCTAAAGTTATTTCCATAAAAAAAATATCTGTTGGATTAATACTAATTAGAAATCTATTTGATTCTTTTATAAATATGTTTTTGATCTAGGAGGAAAGCAATAAACCACAGTTGTGATTCTTTATACCTTTCTGATTTAGGGACAAATCAAGAGGGAGGGTATGATGGAAATATATTTAGGAAAGTAGAAGAAGGACTTATAAGAGCTCTTTCTTGTTTGTCTCTAAGCCTTAGAAGGACTCTAACCATTAAATACTTGTATATTTTTTTGATTTTGTAGGATTCAATAAAGTTAGGAAATCATGGACCAACCAGTAAAAAGCGTGTATAAGTCAAAGAAAGCAAAAGAACAAAGAAAGAAAGAAATCTAGTTGACTTGTGGATTGGGCCATAGCTTTCCGGATTGGAATTGTGAAGAAAAATGACTTCCGGAACATAATTTCGCTCAACCAAAACCCTCTGAAGCCCAGTTGCGTGAGTGGTATGGTCCATGTGAAGGAGAAACTATCCATGTGAGCAGGCCTGGTTCATGTGCAACGATAGTTGGCCTCTCCAGCTGGTTTCTTTTGAATTTTTAGAGGGAAAATTGACCAGACTTTGAGGCTCCCTCCAAGCTATAAATAGATGTGCTTGGCCTTTGTATTTTCTTCACTTTGGAGTGTAATGAAATTCTTCAAATTTTAATCGAGCCTCTTATATTCTTTAGTCATCCTCTGAATTTCGAATTCAGCTACTCTCCTCTATCTTCCTTCCTTAGTACAAAGGCTTTCTAAGCTTAGAGGCTTCAAACACCACTATTATCTTCATTCACACATTCATCAAACACCTTATATGCATTTAGTTTTCACTGCACCATATGTCATCCACTGCCTTCTCTAATTCATGGATAGTTTTTCACGCATAATGTTTAGAACTAACTCCATTAGAATGACTATGTTTTTATAGAAATTAAATGTGTTGCTTCAACTCCAAAGGTGATGGTCAGCACTTGAGAATACTGAAAACAAAGAGTGATAACATTCGTTGCATCCTGCCATATCAATATGTAGAATGTGGTATGTGGTTTAGAATTCTAAATTCTAAAGCTTGTAATTCAGTAATGTGTACTTTCTGAAAAGAAAAGTATGTGAAAATTCACACACACATATATTATTATTTTTGAAAAATGTCATAATAATGATGGGAATACATAATAAATTAAATTACGAAATCTATTTTTATTTTTTTTCAAATATATTTTATAAAAATTTAGCAACAATAAATAAAGATCATAATAAAATACACTCCGTGAAGCATCATAAATTTCATAATAAATACATATAGAATCCAAAACAAATTAGTGAGATCAACAAACTAGAGAAAATCACAAAGAACTACATTGGCACTCAGACTGACGCTATATGTAAAAGCTCTCACAAAAGAGAGTGCTCAATGTTAGTTTCGAGTGCTCAAGCCAAGAGACATAAATCAGCTCTAGGCCTGTAATGGTTATTGTCGCTCAGTATGTCGTGTTCACCGCTCAATGCCAAACCATTCGCATTTTAGTTCGTTCAATGATGAAACATGCACTCAATGCCATATAAAAAATATAGCAATCCAGTTTTTATCTAATTTTGATCTGGTGCACTTAAGGCTTATTCAAATAGCCAATTTAGTACCCCTGACTCATAGTTAGGTCTAAAAACAAGTTTCAATGTCGATTAGGATACCAATTTGCTCAAATGACTATAGACTTAATGTATCAAATTAACACCAAACCAAATTTAAAACAACACATACCATCAGATTTCTCAAACAAATTTTACAATCAGATTTCATAATACAATTTCTCTCATTCAAGACAAAGCTTTCCTTCAATCTAAACTAAATTACACTCATAAATTCATCAAAACAAAATTTACAACCCAATTACAAAGTTCAATTAAAATTTAACATACAACAAAAACAAAAAATGTGTCATTGATATTAAAATACAGTAATTTGCTAATTGATATTAAAATATGTAATTTGCTAATTGATATTAAAATATGTAATTAGCTAATTGATATTAAAATATATTAATTAGCTTCCCTTATTCGATAGAAGACCAAACCACTTTAAAAAATCTAAAATACTTCCACAAGTGCATGAAGTCTTATCTACTCTTCCAAATCACATAAACAGAATCAGAATATACAGTTAGGACCATTGATGAGAAAAGAGTGTTATGGAAGACCCAAACTTCACATGCATCTACAACATACTCATATACAAAGCAAAACAAAACATATTAAAACGACGAACAAAAAACCAAACTTGCCGCTAGGATTAATCCTAGAGTATTAATTCTTCAATAAGACAAACTAAATTTAAAATCTTATATTTTCTATACCTTTAAAATCTCAACCATCACTGAGGCACTTGAAGTGTGGTGTGAAATATAATGAAAGGATACAAATTGTCTTTACACAACAATTTCTTATTATGAACGTTATATGAATTCGCAATTGATAACACATAATTATGTTTGTAATACAAAAAGAACATTAATACATTAATATACTGAAAAAACAATTTTAATAATTTTTTTCCACGTTTAACCTTAAATTCTTTATAGAGAAACTCGTCTACCTAAAGGTGTCACTAATTAAAATACTGATTGACACATTAAAGGTAATAATTATCTACAAGTCAAAATTGATTTAGACTTATGTACAAGTTTTAATTTTCATTTTTTAAACAAATTATATAGTTGAAGATGATAAGTTTATTAACTCAATGAACTAAGGTAATGTTAAAACACTCAACTGATATGAGAAAAATGAAATCAAGAAGTTCTTGCTGTGGGAGAAAAGACTTAAGACTGAAAACATATGGGACAATAGACTAGATATATAAGTATCAATAATCCAAATATGGAAAAGCATAAACAAATACAATTTATAGGCTCCAAATGTGGGAGAAATCTCATATACAATGACAATACATTCTTTAGGTCTTTCTTGTAGCTACAGTAATTGCCTCCTTAAGACTGAAAACATATGGGACAATAGACTAGATATAGAAGTCATGGCTATGACACGTAGTTCCTTGGGTGGAACAAAAAAGCGATTGTGAATGAGTTTTAAGGGTTGTGTGACGAACCAGAGAGTATTGTGGTGGCATGAAATTGTTAAAGACTTTGTTTGCTTATGTACTCTTGGTGGCATATTCAAAGAAGTCCTGCTTTAAGCAGACCTTATTTTGGTAAATAGGAAAGAGTCTTGCTTTGGTAAGCGGGTCCTATTTTGATAAACAGGAAAGAATTCTACTTTGGTAAGTAGGCGTTATTTTGATAAATAGGAGAGTTCTGTTTTGGTAAGTAGGATGGTTGACTTGAGTACGAAAGGAAACTTGGAAATTAGTGGTGATAGTAGGGTCTGTGTGGACTGAACATTTGATTAACCATGGAAATTGTGTTGTAAATTTAATGGAAGTAGGGGTGATATGTGCTTATACTATTGTGATAATTTTCATGTATTGTTATACTATGTTTTGATGTATATTCTGTTATCTCACCCTTACGTGTTGTGGTTGTAATTTCTACCTGCAAAGATCATGCTTATATAGGAGCAGATGATGTTACAAAGTAGGGTTCTGGTGATGTTGATGCAGTGTAGAGCGAGAGACAAGTGGGGAATTATTATAGTGGTTTTTGAAACTATTGTTACACAATTAAATGATTTATGATTCAGTACTTTATTTCAAGATGTAAATGGATTAATTATTATTTCTGCATATTTTTATTTATTCTTATGACAATGTAATAAAGTTTGAGATTTTCATTATAATGTATGGTATCAAAGAATTATTTTTCCTAAATAATGGACTCTTTTACTTACACGTGACATCTTAAATTGAGTTGTTACATTTGCGGTATCAGAGCCTAGTTTTCGAAAATCTTTTTGGCGCCTTGGGGAATGAGCTCGCCTAGTTTTTCCGTACAATTATGTATGTTGTTATTGTACTATGTATGATTATGGAGACTATTGTAGAGGAGTCTAATGTTTATGATGATACTTGATTTAGTAACCTGGGTTCAAATTGTATTAACTTAATTTATTTTATGATGGGAATCCCTTAGAGTTTCTTTTGAGAAGACTCATGTCTTATATGGTATGTATAGGTGTTCAACTTGTGTAAACTAATGTTTGACATATATTAAAGGGAGAGTGAGAGAGCGAGAGATCATGGCACATCTTGCAAATAACCAGAATCAATCATCTTTTGTGGATTCCTTCATGCAAGTTGTAGATCGGATGGTCAATGCAGTACAACACCATCATACCGCTTAGGCACCAAGGAATGATTTAAATGACTTTTTGAGACATGCCCCCACTGAAGTTCGATGAAAAAGCTACTCTAGACAATGTGGAATCATATATTTAAGGTAACAAATTTTTTTTTCGAGTGATGGCTTGTTCGAAAGAGTAAAAGTTTGCATTTGCCTCCTTCTTACTGGAAGATGAGATAGAGTATTGGTGGGATAGAATGCAATAATTGATGAAGGCTCATGGCGAAGCCGTTACTTGCGACAACTTTAGGAGCATATTTTTAGAAAAGTATTTTCCAAATAGTGTCAGGATTGCAAGAGCAGTTGAGTTCTTAACTCTTTAGCAAAATGAAATGATGGTTCAAGCTTATGTTAACCGTTTTGACTATTAACTTGCTTTTACACATAGACCACGTCTGAGGAATGGAGATGTCGGAGGTTCAAACGAGAATTGAGGTTTGAATTGATGAAGATCATCGTACCATTGGAAATTAAAGAATTTCCGGCGCTAGTTGAGAAAGACAAGACATTGGAGCAACTAGAAATGGATCTCAACCGAGTCAGGAAGACACCGAAGAGTAGTTTCTCTAGGAAGTAGCAACAAAAAAAGCCTTATGTCAAGCCTGCACAATATAAGACAGGACCATTAAAGTGTTATGAGTGTGGAGGGGATAATTTTAGACATAATTGCCTAAAGCTTTCCGATGAGAATATGAACAAGAGAAGGTGCTTCATCTGTGATAAGCAAGGACACTTGAAACATAGTTGTCCAAAGAGAAAGACCGAGAGACACAATAATAAAAGTCATCTAGAGGGAAGAAAAAAGTGACGGGCAAAGTGTTTGCCATGTCAAGGACTGAAGCAACACAATCAGGTAACCTTATCCTTGATAGTGTTTTGTTCCATGGCAAATGTGTGCATGTTTTGTTTGACTATGGGGCTAAACCTTCGTTTATAACTTTTACATGTTTGGAGAAACTTGGTTCACCCATGCGTGACCTTGAGTGTGAGTTGGTTATATCTACACCGATATCAGGATAGGTCTCAACAAGTTCTGTCTGCATTGGGTATCCGTTAGAGGTGGTAGGTTGCAAGTTCAAAGTGAACATGGTAGGATTGCCACTTAAAGGGATAGAAGTAATTCTCGATATGGATTGGTTGATAACGAATGATGTTGTTATTGATTACAAACAATAAAAGTTGGTTTATCCAGAGACAAAAGGGATAAGATAATTGTCTCAGGAGGTTTTAAGGGACATCAACAAGAGAGTCATGTGCTATGTGGTTACAATTTAGGAAAAAAGGAAATGTATATAAGAGCATATGGTTGGTATTCCTATAGTGGAAGAGATTGCAGATGTCCGTCAAGAAGAAATGTTGGGGTTGCCTCCAAGTCGGGAGGTGGATTTTTCTATAGACTTAGTGTCAGGAGCTAGACCTGTGTATGTAGCACCACACATGATGGTTCCTACCAAGTTGGCAGAACTAAAGAAATATACAAATATATCAAATCACCTACTCTAAGCTAATGAGTCAAAACTGATTAGTTCTGCACATAGAAATCACACCAAAATCCAGCATATACAAATGGAGATTGACACTCAACCAGATTCAAATTGGATGTGATTCAAGATTGGAACCAAACTAATTAAATAACAATCCAAGCTAATCAAATTCAAGGGACTAAGCTGATCAATCAAATTAACAAAGACTAATGTGATACAATGCTAAAATAAGTCATCTAATTCATTCAATCATACAATTAGAATTTTAAAATTGAGTGCTTTAGCAACATTTTAAAACTAAATGATGCATAGGCAGTTAAAAAAAGTTGATGCAGAAATGGAGAAGCTTAAAACTCAATCAGAACAAAGTTTATTGTAATGCCCCAAATTCCAGGGTGTCACTGTTATTCAAAAACTGGTAAAAATTTCAAACTTTAACATAACGTGGAAACGTATTTTCAAAACCTCAACATTTAAACATGCATAAACCAATAAAAATAAAGAAGGAAATAAAATGACTTCAATTACAATGTCTCAAAGTTCAAAAGTAATAACTGTAAATAAAATCCCAAGTTTTTCCCCCGTCATCTCTCGAATCTATCATACCTCAGCACCATTTGCAACATAATCTGCTTACGTATAACATTACACATTATACGATCATCACATTCACATGCACACATACAAACATGTATGGGGTAAGCTACCGATAAAATAACCATAATAAAATGATATAAACATACTATTAAATCAACAATAATCAAACCCCCATACATATTAGTAATAAATAGGATTCCTAAATCTTTAACAAAACAAATCAATCCTATCGAATTACTCGATCCTCGATCCTTGATCCTCGATCATCACTCTCATAAACCGCAATTTGTTCGTTTACCAGCACCTATGTGTTGAGATTGTTGACAACACAAACTGTATATCAAACTAGTTTTTGATGATGACAACACAATGCTTAATAACAGTACACATGTTGCAGTATTACATGTTCTTATTCTAAATTAATTGTCATATCTGCTGAACATGTTTTGATGTACTGTGATGTATGTTCCTATGATTGATTGTGTGATATATTTGTGGAACATGCTTGTATGAAAATGTGGAATATGAACTGGTTGATCAAAAACATTTTATTTCACATTTCTGGAAGTAAAAGATCACGAGCACCTTTATGAACTTATAACTGTGTGACAAAGTTCTAGTCCAGTCGAATACACCTATATTGGATTCGACTAATCTAAAACCTTTGTACGAATTTTGAGAATCAGTGTTGTGTGATGTTTTGATTTGAAAAGAATTTCAAAGTGCTTTTACATGTGTCAGTCGACATTGTATAATGCATATTCGACTGTGTTATTGATCTGTATTGGAATTTTGTTATGCTTACACGCTCCAACGGCTATATTTTTGAAAGTTAGTTAAGCATTGATGACTTGGTCAACTGTAATGAATGTGTGTTGATTTTTGTTGACTGAGAGCCTTTGTGTTGATTGTCTGTTATAACTGTATTAATACAGTCAACTGAATTAGTAGGCTATTCGACTGAGAAACAATCTGACTGACAGAAAACTATAAATAGACAAAACACGAGTAGTTCTGAGACTTTTGACATTCTGACACTTTCATTTCTTGTTTCATATTGAATTCTCTGTGTTAACAGCTCCAAGAATTCTCTAAGAAGACGGTGGTGATCTTTCTTGAGAGAGATTCAAAGGGAGAAGACTTATGCGCTGACTGTGTGATCATTATCTGCACGAAGAAGGTGCTTCTTGATTGATCTTTGAAGGCTTGGCATCCTGTAAAGACTGTTGCGTTGATTGAAAGCTTGACATCCTGTGAAGACTGCTGTGTTAAGGCTTGGCATCCAATGAAGAGTGCTGGTTACACGTTGAGGATTGTTCGACGTGGGTTCAGATTGCAGAAGAGGGGATTCTTGCTGCAATTCTGGTTTTGTTGTGTAGCTATATTTGGTTTTGGTTTAGAGAGGAGATTTATATTTTTGCATGAGGCTTTTATAAATTCCATGTTGTAAAAATCGCAACCATTATAATGCATTTGCTTCCTGGGTTGGAAGGACACTGGATGTAGGCATTGTTGGCCGAACCAGTATAAAAACCAGTGTTTGGTTTTCTCTATCCCTGCACTCTTTATTTCAGTCGACTCTATCTGTTTAGCAGTCAACTACGTTTTCTCGCTGCATAGAAATTTTCATTGCTTGCATTTCAAGAAAGATAAAAAATCTTTATACTTTTGTATAAATATTGCGAAAAGATTTTGTTTTTGAACTAACACCAATTCAGCCCCCCTCTTGGTGTAAAACGAGCCCTACCTTTTTCCTAACAATTGGCACTAGAGTTGGTTTTCATAAGATATTTGAAAATTTTGTCGACTCTGTTTTTATCCTATTCGATTATAAAACCTGGGATGGCTTCCAGTTTTCAAACTTTTGGTGAAGGTGCTTCAACAAACAGACCACCTCTATTTGCTGGTGAAAATTATCCTTTTTGGAAAATTCGAATGCAAATCTTTCTTGAATCACAAGATAAGGGAATTTTGGATGCCACTTTGAATGGTCCATATGTGCCTACAAAAACTGTGGATAAAGAAACTATTTTGAAACCTTTTATTGAGTGGAGTGCTTATGAAAATAGAAAAGCTCAGTATGATATTAAAGCTAGAAACATTATTGCCTTTGCACTAACAATTGATGAATTTTTTAGGATATCTCAATGCAAATCTGCAAAGGAAATGTGGAATGTTCTAGAGGTAACATATGAAGGCACGGATGAAGTCAAAAGAGATAGGAAGAATTCGTTGATACAAGAGTATGAATTGTTCAGAATGAAAGCTAGTGAAAATATCTATGATGTCCAGAAACGATTCACTCATATTGTAAATCACTTGATGGCTCTTGGCAAAGTTATTGACAAAGAAGAGATCAACATTAAGATTCTGAAAAGCCTGAACAGGAATTGGCAACCAAAAGTCACTGCAATCTCTGAATCCAAAGATCGTACAACTATTAATATGGCTGCCTTGTTTGGCAAGTTACGGGAACATGAGTTAGAACTTGGTAGACTGAAGGATGAAGAGGAGATTGAAGAAAAGAAGTCCATTGCTCTGAAGGATGCAAGCAAGAACATCACAGAAATAGAGATGGACGACAAAGAACCGATGACCTTGATGGTAAGAAAGTTTAGTCAACTTATGCAAAATGATAGTCAACTGTCTAACCATGCAGGTCAAAGCAAAAAGAAGAGCTTTGGCACAAATGTTGTCCAGTGCTATGAATGTGGAAAAGAAGGTCACATCAAGCCTAAGTGTCGTGAACTATAGCCAAAGCAGAAGGGAAAGAAAAGATTCCCTCAAGGCATAAACATGAAAAGGAAAGGAGCCTACATTGCTTGGGAGAACTCAGATTCTGAAAACTCAAGTGATGAAGATGCTCACCAAGAGGAGAAATCCAACACATGTCACATGGCTGGAATTGAAAAGGATGAGTGTGATAGTGATGATGAATTTGAGAAGCTGCCTATAGAACAGAAATATCAGCAACTGATTGAGACATTCAGAGAACTACATGCTGAAGCAATGCGAATGGCGTACAAGGTTAATCGACTGAACTTTGAAAAAAGAGATTATGAATATAGAATTGATAACCTTGTTGCAGAAAATGAAAAATTAGAAAAAGAACTGAATGAAGCTTTGTTATCTACTAGGAAAGCTGAAATTAAAACTGTTACAGTAGAAAAAGATAGTGAAAATTGTCCTACTTACATTGAAAAGATAAATTACTTGACTAGCACGCTAGCTAAGTTTAGTCAAGGTAGAGACAACTTAGATTCTGTATAAAATTCATCTAGAAAAATTACAAATAGGCAAGGATTGGATACAAAGCTCACTCTAACAGAACCAACTAGGAATTTTATTGAATTAAGAAAACCTACTAGGAATGCATGTTTTTGCTACAGATGTGTTGGTCATCCTGTTAGAAATTGTTATTATCGAAATGTTGTTGTTCCTCAAGGATTATATGTATGGATACCAAAGGAACATGTAAGAAGAACTAACAATCAAGGACCCAAAGTCAAATGGGTACCAGCAACCAAAACTTAATTGTTTTGCAGGATATACAGCTGATGCAGAACTGATACATCAAAACCTTAAGTGTCTACAACTGGTAAATTTGTATCTATCTGCTGCATCATGCATATACTAATTGATTATTGCTGTATGATTGTTTGTGCTACGTGCTTAACTGTTTGAGTGATTGAATTTGTATTGAAAATGTTTTTTAGTCACAATCGACTCCAACATTAATTCAATCGACTGAATCATTTGAGTATGTGAAAAACTATATTTTTAACGTTAACCTTTAAACTTAGGGTCTTTATGATAATCCTTAGCGCCTCTTTATAAGAGTCTGATGTATGACATTAATTCAATATCAGTCAACTACACCAAAAATCCTTGTCAACTCTGAGAAGAAACGAGTCGTCTGAAATGGCTTCATCTTCATCAAAGAAACTCATAAGCGGCTCAACCGAGGAAAGGGAGGCTAATCCTAAAGGATGGATAAGTGATGATGAGGTCAGAGAAAAATTCATTCATGGGGTTATAAAAATCGTCGCTACACCAAAGTTCATTGACCTAAACCTGTTTGAAAGAGAGGGATTCATGTTTCCAAGTTGGCTACAATCCCATGATCTTTCATCACTGGTTCAACTAAAGGGTGGTGGTATCCCGATCTTGTGAAAGTATTATATCATAACTTTAAAAAGGTGGACGGAAACATTCACTCCAGAGTGAAAGGCATTGACATTGTGATTGATGATAACACCTGGTTTGACATGATTGGTCTAACAGTTGAAAATGAGCTCACTCATCTTATTCTATCAAGGGAAGATAGCCTACTAAGGAAGAAAGATATCTACAAAGAATGGTTAAGATCACCCGATGACCGCTATGCAATAAGGAAATTTGATCATGAAGGACTTCAGATTGAAGAAAGAGTTATGGCTCACATTTTGGCCTCTGTAATCCTTCCAGGAAGAATATCTGATTCAAGGATGACAACTGAAGACATAATTGTGTTATACATACTTAAGAACAATATCCCTACAAATTGGATAAGAGTTCTAAAAGATCATATGTTTGAAAGTGCATTGAAGAAATCAATCTACTTGCCCTATGCATTACTGATAAGCAAGATTCTTGAAGTGCAAGGAGTTGTCATGAAAGGAGAAAGAAAGTCCAGGTGCAATTGCACAAATATAATAAATCAGAATACTCTAATCTCATTTGGTCTGACTAGAACTCTGCGAGGATGGTGCTTCAAGGGTGAAGAAAATCTATTATATTTGTACGGAAATACCTCTGCGACACTTGAATAGAGAAACTCTATGACCCATCAACTTCAGAATATTGAAAACAGACTCAATCAGATTGAAGAAAAAGTTGACCTGCTTGTTCACAGGAAAATGGAAGATGAGACTAATGAAGGCAACACCATGCACTCTCATGTGTAACAAGGGAAAATTGGTTTAATAGTGTGAATCTGAATTGTGTTAATCATCAGTCTCCTATATAGCTACGTTTTGAGTCCTAGACTAGGTCTTTCATTTTCATTATGGCATATAAAGCCATCTTTTGTTGTTCTGTTGTTTTTGATTTCCTTGTTTCTATCCAATCAATGTAATATCTTTAATTCTAGGAAATGAAATTAGTCTTTTGAATCAATCAAATTGCTTGAATATTTTGAATGATATCTGATATACTGGATGATAAATTCGACTATGCTCTGTTTGAAGTCAACTATGCTTAATCTGTCATGCATCTTTACATATTGACTTTAGTTATGATATGATATAATTCTTGCTTAACCATTATGCTTGATCTAGAAAAGGTTGTTGAAAGGTTTTGCAGGAAGGACATTGCTTTGGATATCTACAATTGGAATTCAACATTTGCAAAAGCAATGCATTCGACTGATGATTTAAAGCATTCGACTACGTCAAAATGGGTTAACAATTCCAATTCTAGCATTTGATTCTATCCTTACTATCTGCTTAAATAATTTATAATCTGCTATTATCTCTGCTCTTTACATGTTGGTATATATGAATTGAGATAATATTGTGAGATTGTTGATATTTGTATCATTGCATATATATGTGATTTGATGCTTTGTCTATGATACAAATTTATGCTTAAACTGTTGACAAATCTGTGATATTCTGCATTGTGCACTTCAATTGATTTTCAAACTCATGCATAATGACAGAGGGCGTATCACTGTTTTACACATTGTTTCATCACACACCTACATTTCAGGGGGAGTTTATATTGTTTTGTGATAAACTTGTGATTTTGAGAGCATCACTGTGTTTTACAAACTGCATATCTTTATGATGCTTCTTTGTTTTCTTTAGAAACTGCATAAATATCTGAAACATTCCTTTTTTGTTAATGCACAAAGGGGAAGAGATATTCATGAGTGTATGAGTGCAAGTCTATATGGGGAGAATTGCTGGCTCACACTTTATCTGCTTGATATTTTTGCTGTATATGCAGAGTAACTGAATTGTTTTAATTGTTTTTGATATATGTTTTTACTCTGTCATTTATGGAACTGTACAATATGGTTGAGTTATTAATCATAGTTGTGCATCATCAAAAAAGGGGGAGAATGTTGAGATTGTTGACAACACAAACTCTATATCAAACTGGTTTTTGATGATGACAACACAATGCTTAATAACAGTACATATATTTGTTAAACCCCTGGCAAGCGTACCAGATCGTATCAAGTAATATAATTGGTAAACCCAATATCGTTCTCCCAAATGACTCAAAGGCCTTATCTTTTGTGTAAATAAATCTTATAAGACTTGAAAGAGAAAATTAACTTGTGGTTTGAATGCAAAAACAAAAAGTAAACATGCAAATGCAATTTATTCAATTGACAAGAAAAAGGTATGGATGAATGGAGTTGTTGGGGTTTACAATTTCATCTTATCCACTCTCTTATATCTATTCTTCTTATTAAATTCGCTTTATTATCTAATTGTTATGCAAACTTTCTTAGTCTACCCTAAACCCGATCTTTCGGCGAGAAGAGCCTACTACTAGTTACTGGCTTACTATCCCTAGTCTCCCCTAGTAACTAGCAGTGCAAGTACCACAGAAGCAAAATACAATTGATCGTCCTACCCCCCTATCCCTAGGTGGTATTTGTTAATCAAGGAATTCCCTATCAGTTCATGACTTCCCCGTACGTCCCCGTATCGACAAAGGCCAACATCTATTTATCAAATGAGTTAAATGATAATAGCCTTAAGCATAGATAAAGAACCCAACAATTGATAATAACAGCATATGCAAGCATATGAATGAAACAAGAATTTCAATATAAGAGAGTTTCAAAAGATTACATTGTTCGCCAACAACAAAGGGTTTAGTTCACCATTGAGATGGTGAAACTAGATGAAATACAATGAAAGAATGGAAAAGCAAACCCTAGATTGAATAAAATGGAGCCTAAGCATCCAACAAATCTTCTCCAAGGAGTGTAAAATAGTCTGGACGTCCTCTTTTTGCCAAAAGAATAATTCTCAAATCGCACTGGGGCTATATATAGCACAGAAAAGTAACAGAATTTAGGCCCAAGCCCAGCAGACAACCGCTCAACGTCTAATTTTTCCGCTCAGCAGTTTCTTGCATCACCACTCAGTGGTCAGTTTCACCGCTTAACGATTTGCCTCTAATCGCTCTAGACGCTCAGCGTCACCACCTAGGAGCCAGACAATGGCTTTCCCTCGAATAATGGCGCTCAGGGATGCATTTTGACGCTGAGCGGTGCATAAACTCTTTTTTTCTTCATTTTTCTTTTTCTTCCTTTAGTCTAAGACCTTCCTTCTTCAATTCCATCCTTAATTCTCATCAAAACCCTGCAAAACAATGCAAAACAAGCATAATATCTCTAAAAGCAGCTTTTGACACTCAAATGACTCAACTTAAGAGTTTTTCTTGATTCTAAACTCATTCTAAGCCATAAAGGGTGTATTTTGATATCAATTTAAGCATGAAAATAATGGTTTTTTGACCGTTATCAATGTTCCAGTATTACATGTTCTTGTTTTGAAGTGTTTGACATATCTGCTGAACATGTTTTGTTGAACTACAATGTATGTTCTTATGTTTGATTGTGTGATATTTTTGAGGAACATGCTTGTTTTGAAATGTGAGATAAAATGTTTTTTGATTACTGCACATTTCTGAAAGGAAAAGATCACAAACACCTTTATGAACTTATATTTGTTGTGACAAAGTTCTAGTCCAGTCGAATACACTCATAATGGATTCGACTATGCTAAAATCTTTGTACAGATTTTGTGAAACTGTGCTATGTGAGATTTTGAGTTGAAAACAATTTCAAAGTGTTTTTTTCATGTGACAGTGGACAGTGTGGATCACATATTCAACTGTATTAATGATCTGTTTGGAGTTCTGTTAAGCCTACGCTCCAACGACTATATTTTTCAAAAGTTAGTTGAGCTTGTGTGACTTGGTCAACTGTAATAAAAGTGTGGTTATTTTGTTGACTGAGGAGCCTTTATGTTGATTGTCTGTTATAACTATTTTAATACAGTCGACTGAATTAGTAGGCTATTCGACTGAGAAACAATTTGATATAAAATAAACTATAAATAGACAAAACACAAATTGATCTGAGACTTTTGATGATCTGACCTTTTCATTTTCCTATTTCAGATTGAATTCTCTGTTTTAGAAGCTCCAAGAATTCTCCAAGAAGACGGTGGTGATCTTTCTTGAGAGAGATTCAAAGGGAGGAGTCAATTGCGCTCATTGCTTGATCATAATCTGCACAAAGAAGGTGCTTCGTGTTTGATCTTGAAGGCTTGGCATCCTGTGAAGACTGCTACATTTAATTGAAGGCTTGACAACCTATGAAGTCTGCTATGATAGGCTTGGCATCCTGTGAAGAGTCTGGTTACACGTTGAGGATTGTTCGACGTGGGTTCAGATTGCAGAATAGGGGATTCTTGCTGCAATTCTAGTTTTTGTGTGCAGCTATATTTTGGTTTTGGGTTAGAGAGGAGATTTATATTTTTGCGTCGTGCTTCTATAAATTCCTTGTTGTAAAAACCGCAACCATTATACTACATTTGCTTCCTGGGTTGGAAGGACACTAGATGTAGGCATTGTTGGCCGAACCAGTATAAAAACCAGTGTTTGATTTTCTCTATCCCTGCACTCTTTATTTACAGTCGACTTTATCTATTCTGCAGTGAACTGTGTTTTTCCGCTGCATTGAATTTTTAATTACATGCATTTCAAGAAAGATCAAAAGGCTTTGAACTTTGCCTTAAAGATTGCGAAAAGATTTTGTTTTTGAACTAACACCAATTTACCCCCCCTCTTGGTGTAAAATGAAGCCAACCTGTTTCCTAACACGACTATGACAGTGATGCAGACATATCAAATGAACCAGTGGAAGTCAAATATGATCTGCTGCAAGATGCATTCAAAGAGTTACATGTTGAAGCCATGCGACTGCAATATAAGGTAAATCGACTGAGCTCTGAAAGAAGCGACTTTGAAAATAGAATTAACAATCGTGTTGTAGAAAAAGTAAAATTAGAAAAAGAATTGAATGAAGCTTTGTTATTTGCTAAGGATGTAGAAGTTAAAACTGTTACAATAGAAAAAGCTTGTGAAATTGTCCTACTCATATTGAAAAGATAGATTACTTGACTTGCACGCTAGCTAAATTTATTCAAGGTAGAGACAACTTAGATGCTGTTTTAAACTCATCTGGCAGAATTATAAATAGGCAAGGAATTGGCTACAAAGCTCAACCTAACAGAACCAATGCTAGGAAGTTTACTGAGTTAAGCAAACCTGCTAGAAATGCATGTTTTTATTGCAATTGTATTGGTCATATTGTTAGAAATTGTTATTACATAAATGTTGTTGTTCCTAAAGGATTGTGTGTTTGGATACCAAAGGAACACGTAGCAAGGATTAACAATCAAGGACCCAAAGTCAAATAGGTACTAGCAACAAAAACTTAACTGTATTGCAGGATACACAACTGATGCAAAATTGATCTCAAGGATGAATCAACTATGGAACATATAAAAAATCTTGAGAATCTACAACTGGTAAATTTGTATCTATTTGCTGCATCGTGCTCATATTGATTGGTTTTTGATTTATGATTGTTTATGTCGTATGCTTAATTGATTGATTGATTGAAATGTTTGAAAATGACTTTCATAATTCATAGTCGACTTCCCTATTAATACATTCGACTATATGCTGAAAAGTTTTGACTAATCTGAAATTTAAAATTTCATTTTGGTACGAAAGTGAAAATTAAGGATTCCCTCCAAATTATCCGAGATAAACATACTGAAATCTTGACAATCATAAGTGACTGCATTCACTCTCATTGATCTAATACTCCACTATCCTCATTCCTTCTAAGAGAATAGTCACTCATCTTCAAACCACAATGGCTTTTAGTTCTACACCGAGAAGAAGGGTTAAGTCCATCGCCTCTAGAAGCACCAGAAGGGTATCTGATTTGAACGGATGGATAAGCGATGACGAAGCTCAGCCAAAGTTTCTTTATTGTTAGAAAAGAAGAACTCTAATAACACATAAATTTCTTAAGCTGATGATTTTCAGAAACGAAGGGTTTCAGTTCCAAAGATGGATCAAGCATCAGGGACTAAAACAATTTGTTGAAATGGCGAGCCCCTTGTATCCTGACTTGGTAAAGGTCTTCTACTGTAATATGAAAATTGTGGATGATGTTCTTTGCTCTCGAGTTAAGGGAATAGACATCAAACTGACTAATGATGTCTGGAAAACTATTGGAGGATTAAAAATTGGTGGTGAAAAATGCCATTTAGGAGTGGAAGGATTCAACAAGTCAAATGAGTATCAACAATGCCTAAGAAATGAAAATTACCACAGGGAAACTATGCCATCGCCTATATAGTTATGGCTAGAGGAAGAAACTATGCACAAGCCACCACTAAAGACTTAATGCTTCTAAAAGCTTTGAAAAAGAATATTCAAGTGGACTGGCCAACAGCCATCTCTGACAACATGTTGAAGGTAACCAAATCAGAATCGGGGAAACTACCTTACTGTGATTTTATTTCAAAAGTATTGATTTACTACGGTGTGGAGTGTATTGGAGAATCAAGTGAACAGTATCAACGATCATGCCGTGTGGACGAAACCGTTCTTCACCTAATGCATATGGTGAAAACATCTGATGGCTGGAAATACAAAGATGAACTTCCCAGGGACAAAAGCACACCATCATCTTCTCAAATAAATCAGTACAGAGGAAGAAATGAATTTGAAAGGATTGTTCTGTACGAATTATCTGAAATAAAAAGAAGGTTTGATGAACAGAAAAACTACAGCCAAGCAAACGAAAATTCTGAAGATGTGAGCTCCTCTGGAAAATCATCTCAAAGAAGCAATGATGATAGTGAAGAGGCAAGATCAGAGGACAATGCAAGTGACATGATTCTCAAGTCCTTCATTAATAAAAAGAGAAAGAAAAATTAGTGTTGTGTTTTGAGTCCTAGGCTATGTTTTCATTTTGTGTATGGCTTAGAAAGTTATCCTTTGTTGTCTCTTTCTTTCTTTTGTTTTGTTTTGTTTTCCTTGTTCCAATCCTACCATTGTAATATATTTTATTCAAGGAAATGAAATTAGTCTTTTTGAATCAGTCCATTTACTTAATTAGTTTGAATAATATCTGATATTCTGGTTGATTGATTCGACTATGTCCTATTTGAAGTCAACTATGCTTATTCTGTCATACATCTTTACATATTGACTTTTGTTATTATTTGGAGATAATTCTTGCTTAACCATTATGCTTGATCTAGAAAAGGTTGTTGAAAGGTTTTGTAGGAAGGACAATGCTTTGGATATCTACAATTGGAATTCAACATTTGCAAAAGCAATGCATTCGACTGATGATTTAAAGCATTCTACTACGTCAAAATGGGTTAACAATTCCAATTCTGGAATTTGATTTTATCCTTACTATCTGCTTAAATAATTTATAATCTCCTATTATCTCTGCTCTTTACATGTTGGTATATCTGAATTGAGATAATATTGTGAGATTGTGATTTTGAGAGCATCACTGTGTTTTACAAACTGCATATCTTTATGAGGCTTCTCTGTTTTCTTTAGAAACTGCATAAATATCTGAAGCATTCCTTTTTTGTTAATGCACAAAGGGGTTGAGATATTCATGAGAGTATCAAAGCAAGCATAAATGCTTTGTCAAAGGGGGAGAATAATTTATCTTATACTTTATCTTCTTTGCTTGATATTTTGCTGAATATGCAGAGTAATTGAACTGTATTAATTGTTTCTGATATATGCTATTACTCTGTCATGGGTTGAATTATACAAACATGGTTGAGTTATTAATCATGGTTATGCAGCATCAAAAAAGGGGGAGATTGTTGACAACACAAACTGTATATCAAACTAGTTTTTGGTGATGACAACACAATGCTTAATAACAGTACACATGTTGCAGTATTACATGTTCTTATTCTGAATTAATTGTGATATCTGCTGAACATGTTTTGATGTACTGTGATGTATGTTCCTATGATTGATTGTGTAATATATTTGTGGAACATGCTTGTATGAAAATGTGGAATATGAACTGGTTGATCAAAAACATTTTATTTCACATTTCTGGAAGTGAAAAATCACAAGCACCTTTATGAACTAATAATTGTGTGACAAAGTTCTAGTCCAGTCGAATACACCTATATTGGATTCGACTATTCTAAAACCTTTGTACAAATTTTGAGAATCAGTGTTGTGTGATGTTTTGATTTGAAAAGAATTTCAAAGTGTTTTTACATGTGTCAGTCGACATTGTATAATGCATATTCGACTGTGTTATTGATCTGTTTTGGAATTCTGTTATGCTTACACGCTCCAACGGCTATATTTTTGAAAGTTAGTTAAGCATTGATGACTTGGTCAACTGTAATGAATGTGTGTTGATTTTTGTTGATTGAGAGCCTTTGTGTTGACTGTCTGTTATAACTGTATTAATACAGTCAACTGAATTAGTAGGCTATTCGACTGAGAAATAATCTGACTGACAAAAAACTATAAATAGACAAAACACGAGTAGTTTTGAGACTTTTGACATTATGACACTTTCATTTCTTGTTTCATATTGAATTCTCTGTGTTAACAGCTCCAAGAATTCTCTAAGAAGACGGTGGTGATCTATCGTGTGAGAGATTCAAAGGGAGAAGGCTTATGCGCTCATTATGTGATCATTATCTGCACGAAGAAGGTGCTTCTTGATTGATCTTTGAAGGCTTGGCATCCTGTAAAGATTGCTACATTTGATTGAAGGCTTGGCAACCTGTGAAGTCTGCTGTGATAGGCTTGGCATCCTGTAAAGAGTCTGGTTACACGTTGAGGATGGTTCGATGTGGGTTCAGATTGCAGAAGAGGGGATTCTTGCTGCAATTCTGGTTTTGTTGTGCAGCTATATTTTGGTTTTGGGTTAGAGAGGAGATTTATATTTTTGTGTGAGGCTTCTATAAATTCCTTGTTGTAAAAACCGCAACCATTAGAGTGCATTTGCTTCCTAGGTTGGAAGGACACTGGATGTAGGCATTGTTGGCCGAACTAGTATAAAAACCAGTGTTTGATTTTCTCTATCCCTGCACTCTTTATTTCAATCGACTCTATCTGTTTAGCAGTCAACTACGTTTTTCCGCTGCATAGAAATTTTCATTGCTTGCATTTCAAGAAAGATAAAAAAGCTTTATACTTTTGTATAAAGATTGCGAAAAGATTTTGTTTTGAACTAACACCAATTCACTCCCCCTATTGGTGTAAAACGAAGCCTACATGTTTCCTAACACTATGCTGTCTACACCACAAAATTCCATCACTAAGAATATATCATTCCCTGGAGCATCATCGTCATTACGATCTTCAACACATGTACCTCCATCATGACACACCTTATCAAAACCATCATGACTATCCCAGTCATGAAAAAACCATGAGCATCACTAAACCATAAACACAAGTGGAAAGAGTAAGTCATAACCCTATACCCTACCTCACCGGCGGTAGATTCCCCATACAGACCATCTGTAGATTCCCCACATAGATCCATTCGAGTAGTCCTGCAATCTAGCAAGGAACATGTAATCCTGCCAGACAAGGAACAAGAAGACACTTTCACCCCACACACAAGGAAGGCTCAATACCCAAATAACCTCCAATGCACACAAGGAAAAAGGAAGCACATATCTGCAGATAACATCAAGATTTACTAGGTTCAACAAGTAGACCTCATATTCCACTCTCATGCTCATCAATCACATTAAGGTAGATCCCAACACTCACTCATGCTCCAATCTCATCCACAAGTCAAACCTGACCTTAAATAGAACCCCTAAACTTATTCTCTGATTCAAATCATGTTTTATAACTTCTCCAAAATAGAGCTGCTGATGCGAGACTATTTTCTCCCAAACTAGACCTCCGATTGACTATCCGAACGGTCAGAATGAAGAACTATACATCTGGAACCCACTATCCAAAAATCAGTCCTATCCAGCAGTGAACGACTTCACAACGATGAAAACACCAGTGCAGGTTTTATGTTATGCGAGAATGACTTCTTTCCTTCCTTTAACCCAACATTTACAACATATATTTGCATGGAAAACCCCAAGCATCATAACTTTTTTCTCCTGATAACGGTTGAAAATACCGTTATCTGTGATGTAATTTTGATACTAAATGCACCCTTTTCTGCTTAGAAACTTGCTTGAAATCATGATTTTTTGTTAAGTTGTGTGAATAAGAGAGTTGAGGTTGAATTTGATGATTTTATGACTTATTTCCCTTGTTTTGGCTGGAAATGAGATAATAGGAAAGCAGAGGTGAAGTGTCAAGGAGATAAAGCTTAGAAAGGCTTGGAGAAGCTCTAGAAGGGAGGAATGCTCGAAGCTTGGATGCCCCTTTTGGAGGCTTGAGCACAGAAGAGTGTCGCTCACCGCTCGGGCGCCCCTTTGGGGCACTTGAGCGTCAGAAGCACGAAGCTTGGGTGACCCTTTTGAAGGCTTATGCGTCAAGGACTACCGTTCACCGCCCGGACGCCCTAAGTGGGGCACTTGAGCGCCAACGACATGGGTCAGACTTCTTTCTACTTTGTTTTCGCTCTATTTAAAGGACCCAGACGTCCTAGGTTTGGTATCGTTTGCAGAAGGAGCACAACAACACACTCTTTCACTCTATGGAGGCGGATTTGGATGCGAGAGCTTCCAACCCCAATTTTTAGAGTTTTTCTATCTCATTTTCTTCCATTGTTCATCTAATTTCTCCATGTCTATGAGGAACTAATTTCTATTTGTTGTTGGGAGATGATGTAACCTTGTGAACTCTCATGTATTTGAATTGATTCTTAATAATATATGCTTTGTTTAATTCAATCAATAACATGATTTATGAATTGCATGAGTGCCGGGAGGTTCCTTACAATTCAGGTTCTTGTTGAATTACTCCCAAGAGTGATATTTCTAAGGATGAGGGTATGAATCTTGGTCATCTTAAAGCTCTTGATCTTCACATTTAATTACTAGGAATGCTAGGAATTGCATGAACTAATGATTAAGGACATGTTTATTTCGCTAAGGGATCGGGTTTAAGTGATTTAGTGAGTGACGTTAACATTAATGCATAAAGAAGATTTCTTAGATACATGAGAGGGAACTTGGTGAAATATAACCCCAACAACATACTCATCTCATATTAAACAACATTCGTTCATCATTGTGCTACTCTGCTATCGATCAACTTGCATTCATATTTAATTTTCTGTTTTTGCATTTGAAACCAATGATCTCATTTTCTTTAAGTCATGATTAATCGAGTTATCACACGACTGTCTAGTGCCTGGAGTCTCTTGGGACACGATACTTGGTCTTACCATTTTATATTACTTGTGCGATTCGGTACACTTGTCGATCCATCAACAAGTTTTTGGCACCGTTTCCAGGGACTCACGGTTTAAATTATTCTATTTGTGTGATTCTGGATTAACTTTGACTTTATTTTTATTTTTATTTTTTTTATTTTAATTTTAATTTGTGTTTTGTGTCGTTTTTTTTTTTTTGTGCTAACAATGTTTTCTAGGATTTTGTGTCTACTGCGGATGCAATTTAGACAATTTAATAGAGGACCACAACATATGTAACAAATCAATCAACATATGTGTTATTAAAAATGTGTTGTCATCATCAAAAACCAGAGTGATATAGATATTGTGTTGTCAACAATCTCCCCCTTTTTTTATGATGCACAACCATGATTAATAAACAACCATGTTTGTACAATACCAATAATAAGCAATATATCAAGCAGATCAAATATCAACATTTTTCACAGTACTTCTCCCCCTTTGTGCATTAACAAAAAAGGTATCCTTCTAGATATAATATGTTGATAAGTCAAACAGAGATGCATCAAACAGAATGTATAAGCAGTTTTAAAACATGCAGTGATGCTTCCTCTATCATATATATTCACATGAAAATGATAACTCCCCCTGAAGTATAACATGTGAAGAAATATGTGCAAATGTGTAATGCTTCCCCTGCCATTATGCATATTTTCACAAAAAGTATACATGCACAATGCAGTAAAGTAACATACAGAGCATATAATTAGTGAAAAACAAAGATGTATCATGTAAATGATTTCAAGCAAATTTATCATGCATAGATACACTCATCAACAATCTCACAATATAATCTCATATATGAAACACACAATCAGAATCAAAGATATATTGCATATAATCAGAAATATAATCAATCAACACTATAACCAAATTCCAGTGAAGGAATTTATAATCCTGTTGAGGTCAAGTCGATTGAATTAACAATCTAGTCGATTTCATTGCTTCTCTGTGAGTTATGATTCCAGCAGTGATTTCCAAGCAATGTATTTCTTGTAAAACCTTTGAAAGATCTCTTGCAAATATAAAAATTTAGTTATGGAAGAAAGAAATAAGCCATAATGAAGTTAATATGCAGAAAATGTAACAGTTTGAACATGCATAGTCAACTTCAATTGATACACAGTCGAATCAATACTCATTTTATACTACTATCATTTAAAATTCCCAGTTCATTACGAATAGTAAAAAATCTCTCCCTGTTGAGTGGTTTAGTAAAAATGTCAGCCCATTGATGTAAGGTGTCAACATATTTAATCTTGATTTCACCCTTGAGGATGTGATCTCGAATGAAATGATGCTTTATCTCAATATGCTTAGTTTTTTAATGTAAAACATGATTTTTTTGTCAAATTTATGGCACTGGTACTATCACATTTTAGAGGAATATTTTCTAACCTAATACCATAATCTTCTAATTGACTCTTAATCCAAAGAGACTGAGCACAACAACTTCATGCTGCTATGTACTCGGCTTCTATGGTAGATAAAGCCACACATGCTTGTTTCTTTGAATGCCAAGAGATCAATGCAGATCCAAGTAGATGACATGTACCACTGGTGTTTTTCCTGTCTAGTTTACAACCTCCAAAATCTGAATCATTGTAACCTTCCAGAAAAATGTTTGTTCCATTTGGATACCATAGTCCAAGACTTTTGGTTCCTTTTAGGTATTTTAAAATCCTTTTGACAGCGGTTAAATGTGATTCTTTAGGAGAAGATTGGAACCTAGCACAAAGACATACACCATGCATAATGTCGGGTCTACTGGCTATAAGATACAACAATGAACCAATCATACCTCAATACATTTTTTGATCAACACTTTTTCCAATCTCATCAAGGTCTAAATAACAGTTTGTTGCCATAGGAGTAGCCGCTTCCTTGTAGTCTAGCATCTTGAATTTCCTTAGTAGATCACTGCAATACTTTGATTGATGAATAAAGATTCCATTTCTGGCTTGTTTTACTTGAAGGCTAAGGAAATATGTTAGCTCACCCATCATGGACATCTCAAATTCATCCTGCATTGTCTTTGAAAATTCTTTGTAGAGTGTAGAATTAGTTGATCCAAAAATTATATCATCAACATAAATTTGTACATACAATTTATCTTCATTCATACTTTTAATAAACAAAGTTGAATGAACTTTACCCCTTGAGAATCCTTTTTTCATAAGGAATTCACTTAGGGGTTCATACTAGGACCTTGGTGCTTGTTTCAGTTCATACAGAGCTTTTTTGAGTTTGAATACATGATCTGGATGCTCAAAATCTTCAAACCCTGGTGGTTGCTCCACGTACACATCTTCCTTGATGTATTCATTTAGGAAGGCACTTTTGACATCCATCTGATACAACTTAAACTTCATTATAGAGGCAATTGCAAGGAGAATTCTTATAGTTTCTAACCTGGCCACAGGAGCATAAGTCTCATCATAGTCGATTCCCTCCTCTTGGCATCAATATCCAAGAAATAACAAAGATACCAAGTTTGTCATCCTTCTTCATTCCCTTGGTTTTATAGTTGGAATAGTCCTTGGATCCTTCAGGATTCCTTAAACAATTTTGATATTCTGTGAATTTATGAAAACCTTCAATCCCCAAGTGACACTTTTCTCCACCAAGCTTTAAACCAACAATTTTTGTCCAGACATCATCTGTGATTTTGATGTCAACCCCTTTTACTCTTGAGCAGAGAGTGTCATTTATAATTTTCAGGTTACAATAGAAAACTTTCACAAGGTCAAGGTACCATGGGTCACCCATCTCGACAAACTTTTTCAAACCTTGACGTCTAAGCCATCTTTGAAACACAAACCATTCATCTTTGAATAACTTTAACTTCAAATATTTGTGAGGAACAAGACTCCTCATTTTCCAGCAGTTTGATAACGGTCTAAAAACTGCTATTTTTATACATTAATTTGATATCAAAACATAACCTTTATGACCTAGAATTGGCTTGAAATCATGCATTTTGTCTAAGTTAGTGAACAAGAGAGTCAAAAGTGGTTTTAGAGATATTGTGCTTGGTTTTACATTGTTTTGAACGGATTTTACGAGAATTGAATGATGGAGATGAAGAAGGAAGGACTTGGAACAAGAAAAGGGCAAGAAAAAAATGAAAAATAGGTGTCGCGACCACCGCCCAGCGTTAACCTAACCTTGGGCGTCCAAGATGCAGACCGTTGAGCGTCAGGAAGCGTTGAGCGTCCAGCGTCGCCACTGTTCAGCGCTAGCTAGCGCTGAGTGCCTAAATGAATGAGCCTGGGCCGAATTTTTGTTACTTTTTTGGCTTATAAATAGACCCAGTGCGATTTCAGAAGTAATCTTTTGGCAATCAGAGACGTCCAGAGCTCTTCTTCACTCATTGGAGGTGGTTTTTCGATGCGGGAGCTCCGAATCACCAATTCTAGGGTTTATCTTTTCATTCTTTTCATTTATTTCATCTAGTTTCACCATGTCTATGGTGAACTAAACCCTTTGTTGTTGGGGAACAATGTAATCTTTTGAAATTCTCTTATATTAAAATTCTTGTTTTATTCATATGCTTGCATATGCTTGTATTATCAATAGTTGAGTTTTCTTATCCGATTATAATGCTTGCATCGTTTAACTCATTCGGTGTATTGATCCTTGATTTTGTCGATATGGGAACGTACGGGGAAGTCTCGAACTGATAGGAATTCTCTTGGTTAAGCAATACTACCTAGGAATAGGAGTAGGACGAACAATTTCTTTAAACTTCTATTTTTCATGCGTTATTGGTTACTTAGGGAGACTAGGAATGGTAAACTAGTAATTGATAATAGGCTCTCTTCGCCGAGGAATTGGGTTTTAAGTAGATTAGATAGCTGCATGACATTGATGATAAAGCAAATTTAACAAGAATAGTAGATATAGGAGAGTGGAAAAAGGTGAAATTGTAAACCCCAACAACTCCATTAATTCATAGTCTTTTCTTTGCTAATTGATTCACATTTGCATTTGTATGTTTAAATTCTGTTTGTGCATTAACCTTACAAATTATTTTTCTTTTAAGTCTTATTAAATCAAATCACATGAACATTTAGGCCAGTGAGTCCTTTGGGAGAACGATACTCAGTCTTACCGTTTATATTACTTGATAACGATCTGGTACACTTGCCAGGGGTTTAACAAGTTTTTGGCGCCGTTACCGGGAACTCGTTGTTTAACTTTATTAGTAGTGTGATTTTGATTAAATTTGACTTTGTATATATTTTGTTTTTGTTTTATTTTTATTTTTCTATAAAAGTGATTTTAGGTTTTTTGTTTCTTGTATATGCAAGATACAATTCAAACCAGGAGCAAGAAAAATTAACCTCTACTCGAAGGATTAAGAAACAGGAGGGGGAGGAAAGCAAGAAAACCATCACATGAACTATTCCCCTCTCCTGAAAGGCTTCTACAATCTTCACTAGAGGCTTTTACACAAGATTCAGAGGAGATGGCAGAGGAAGCTCCTCCTCCCAGACGCACACTCGGTGACACATCAAATGTTGTGGGCCCGTTTCATTTTAACAGAATAGTCATGCCAAGGGACAATACAACCAATATGGTGATGAAACCTGCGTTAATTCATCTGGTACAAGGCAACCAATTTCATGGGTTGTCTAATGAGAATCCTTATGATCATTTGACAACATTCAGTGAAATTTGCAACACTGTGAAAATGACTAGAGTATCTGATGATCGGGTAAAACTTAGCTTGTTTCCTTTTTCATTGGGAGGCAATGCTAAGTCATGGCTAAACTCCTTTCCAGAAGGAAGTTTCACTATGTGGGAGACGGTGGCATCCAAATTTGTGAGAAAATATTTTCCACAGTCAAAAGTCACCCAAGGAAGGTTGGAGATTTCTTCGTTCAGGCAGTGTATGGAAGAAACTCTTGGTCAAGCATGGGATAGGTTTAAAGGCCTACTGTCAATGTAATATCATCTTTTCAAGGAAATAAAATCAGTATTTTGAATCAATCTAAATTGCTTTAATCTGATTGTTTAACAATTTCTTACATTGCTTGATTGATTCGAATATGTCTTGAGTCAAGTCAAAAATGCTTGTTTTTTCATACATTTTTACATATTGACTTCTATTATTTTGATTATATTTCTTGCTTAACCAAAATGTTTGATCTAGAAAAGGTTGTTGAAAGGTTTTGCAGGAAGGACATTGCTTTGGAACCTACAAATGGAATTCAACATTTGAGAAGCAATGCATTTGACTAATGATTTAATGCACAAACTCTCTTTAAACAACCAATCTCACTCATTCTCAACTTTCCCCTTTTGCATTGAGCTTATCTTTCTTTCATTCTATATTTTCTATCTTTTTCATGCTTTGCTCAACACTTTAGCTCAATCCTTATCTTTTCTTTTTCAAATTTCCCAACAACCCCAAACTTGAACCTTTATCAATACCACACAATAATTCTCAACTTAACTCGAGGTAAATATTTTCAAAATGGTTTTCACAAACTGTTTAAGGCTTAGGTTCGAAAAGGGTAGAACATAATGTGCCATTTTGCATTGGGACGAAAATTTATGCATTGGTTGAGAAAGGGCTAATAAAAAATGGCCTTGATCATATGAAACATACATGCAATTCAGTCAATCATAGAAACCCAGGCAAAATCATTCATGCTTTCAAGTAGATAGCAAGCACATCAACAAAACTCTAGAGCTCAAAACCTCACATATAAACTCACTCAGTATACCAAATATCCCAGATAAACACCCTGCTTAGCATCATAACCACAATCACAACATCATGCATCTCTTCACATAGCTTGTGAACACTCCACAGCATATAGTGCACATTCTCAATATCATCAATATCAAAGCATCATTAAGCAATATCCATCATGCAAACATCAATAGTCAAACCATCATATCAGATAAAGTTTCCAACCAAGTACATCAAACCCTACACTACTAACAGAAGCAAATAAGTTCAAATTATAAAAACAAAAGATAGAAAAATATTGTTTTAGTGCAGATAGCATCCATCAGTAAATGCTATTTATTCTCCTCACACCATGCTGTTGTTGGGGAAAATCGGCAAGTGTACCGAATCGCATAAGTAATATAAAATGGTAAGACCAAGTATCGTATCCCAAAGGACTCTCGGCGTTGAGCAGTTGTGTGAAAACAAGATTAATTAAGACTTAAAATAAAAGAGATCATTGGGTTTGGACAAAAATAATAAAATAAAATAAAATGCAATTGATTGATGACAAAGGAGCACATAGATGAATGGAGGTTGATTTATATGAGATGGGTATGTTTTTGGGGTTAGATTTCACCAAGTTCCCTCTCATGTATATAAGAATTCTTCTTTATGCATTAATGCCAACGTCCCTCACTAAATCACTTAAACCCGATCCCTCGGTAAATAAGTTTGTCCCTAATTACCAGTTCATACAATTCCTAGCATTCTTGGTGAAAAGATGTGAAGATCAAGAGGTTAAGACGGCTAAGAGTCATACCCTCATCCCTGAGAAATATAACCCTTTGGAGTAATTCAACAAGAACCTGAATTGAAAGGAACCTCCCAACACTCATGCAATTAATAAATAATGCTATTGTATAAGCAAGAATAAAAAAGATGAATTACTCTAACAATTAATGAAAAAGCATATGGAATTAAGAATCAATTCAAATAAATACATGAGAGTTTACAAGGTTACATCATTCCCCAACAACAAATAGAAATTAGTTCCCCAAAGACATGGGGGAACTCTATGAACAATGGAAGAAAGAAAAAGAATGGAAGATTAAGAATAGGCTAAGAGTGTATTGCTATGCTCTTCTCTGCCAGGGATGCAAAACCTAGAGCCCCATAGTCCTTTAAATAGTGTCAGAGGCGTGCCAGAGCGAAGCCCGGTCCAATAGAATCAAAACAGAACAGAAACAGGACCCGATCCACGTGAATTCTCATCCAAGTGTCGTAGAGGGGCCGCCCGGGCATGAATTGAGGGTCATGTACTTATGATGTAATACCTACCTCAGAAATAACATTGATTTTTGATTGATTTCGGTTTCTTTGCTTCTTCTCTGATGATGATTTATTGTTAATATGGTAGTTTCCTTTGTTATATCAAGAAGGAGTACATAATGTTTTGTTCAGCTAGCGTAGAATACTCAGTTGGATGCTTAATGGATTTATCAGTGCCTTAATAATTTTCTTTTGCACAAAAGCGATGGAGCTCCAGGCCTTTGATGCAAAGGGTAAAACTGCTGGAAAGGATATATTGGGAGTAACAATGTGGTCATGGAAGTGCTTGCTGGATCCTTTGAACCAGATGAGTGTTGCTTACAAGTTAGATCCACTTCCACGGTGATTGCATGGTGCAAGGACCAATATTTGTGACTGAGGCTGGAAAGAAAAATAAAATTATATATTTGTTTCATCCATTTTGCTGCTGCAAACAATTCATTTATCCACTTGTATCATAATAGTTACTGTATAGAGACAGACCAATTCTTTGTAAGATTGGATTAGAGCTTCATGTTGTTGTAGAAAACAAACAAAGTTATCCTATTACTGTGAAGTTTTTTTGTGTGAAACAATCTTATAGAATATAATTAAAACTGGAGAAGACAAGAAAAGTAACAAAAATAGTCACATCAGTGACTTAACATGCAGAGTTCCTCGAACGACAACCATTCTGAGACAAAATAACAAAGTGTTAATTACGAGACACGAGAGATGTGGGATTTGGATTCCTTTTTGGTACGAAAATAAGAGTGATTTTGGTGAACCTGGGACAGTACCGGCGCTTCCAAAATCCCCTGAAAATAGGGGCGATTTTTCATAAAACCACCGACAATTTTGTGACAGTTTTGGGATGCTTCTTTTCCCAGCGGGTTTTATAATCGCGGGAAAGTAATTTTTGGAGGTTTTAATCCCCGATAATGTCAAAAATAACCCTATTAAAATTATAGTTTTTTGTATACACATAATATATTTATTCAGAATAATAACTAGACTAATAACGTTTATTTCAATTTAAGATACTATTTCAGAATTATTAAAAAATTAAAATTATGAAATTTTAAAATTAAAAAATTAAAAAATTTTAAAACAGTAAAATCATAAATTTATTAAATTATAAAATTGTAAAATTATAAAATAAAAATTATAAATTATAAAATTGTGAAATAATATATCTTAAGAAGTAAGAACTGAGCAAGGTGACTGGTTAAGATAAATTGGTGTCACTCGATTAATAGTTAAACAACATACACTCAATTAAAAATAGTAAATAATTTAATACTTCATATAATACAAAAAGTTTAGTAGGAATTTAAGTAAACATACCCAGGGACAAATTTAGTAGAACTTAAGTAAACATACCAGGGACTTAAAACTGAAGTCTTTCAATGATAAAGAAGACTCTTTCCACATGTGAATAATTCAAGTTTATGAATCGAAAATAAAGTAACTTTGTCATTATTCTTTTGAAATATATATATATATATATATATATATATATATATAATTTTTAAAAAGATTTACAGTAAAATATTATTTTTATTTGACATACCATTATAAAAAAATTAAATAAAAACAAAATTTAGACACAAAATTAAGTACCATTTTATAAAGTAAAAATTATTGATATCTAAAACAGTTTTTATTGTTAATAAAAAAATTATAATTGATTTATGAATTAAAATTTAAATTAGTCTTTAACATTAATTATCCATATTATTATTAGTTCTAAACTCGGATCTAATATAAAATTATAGAAACTAGTTTAGAATGAATGATAGGAGTTAAAACCTTAGTAATTATTGTTAACAAAAATAACGACACGTCTAGTCCGCTCAGACACGAATACCGGCGAGATACCTATTTAAAAAATACTTATAAGTATTTTAAAACTCACTGGCCTGCATATATTTAAAAACAATACATTTTATAAATTTTTAAAATAAAATCTTAATAAAACTACAATAAAAATATAAAATACATATAAATTAAAATTTAATTTTAATTAAATTCAAAATAATAAAATATAAATTAAATTTTATTTTAATCAAATTTAACTTGATAAAATATAAATTAAATTTTAATTTAATTTTTTACGGATAATAGATATTTGTCAGTACTCATTCAATTTAGTTCTACGGGTAATTTTAATTCACACCGATCTATTTATAAGGGATATTAAAATATTGGTCATTTAGTACCTGAAGATAATAAATATCCAATACCAACTATTTGTCTCATATTTTATTCATAGATACTTGCAGACAAGAATATTTTTGTCATCTCCAATTGTTAGAGACCAATTTAGACTTCAATTCACTAACCGATTATAATTTTATTTTTAATAATTGATTATTTTATATACCAAGAAATTTTAGTTTAGTGTCCAACTTAGTCAATGTTACTAATTAGTTTGGTCTAAATTTGATTGTCCTTAAATGATTTTAATGAAAACAATTTTCATTGAAACTGTGTCAATTTAAATAGCTTTTCGTATTTTCAGTTTTTAGTGATTAATATGTCATATAGTTTATAGCAATTTAATGCTAGAATAAATGCAATATTTAATTCTATTGAATATTTAGCTATAAATTTAATATATTTATTGAGAGTAATAACTGAACTAGTAACGTTTAATTCAATTTAAGATACTATTTTATCTTTAGTGGGTTATGTGAGGTATCAGTAAGTAATTGACAATATTGAAAAAAATGATTAATCCATTTCTTGTTGTTTGTTTGGTGATAAGTGGTTTTAGCATACCAGTTCATGGTTTTCAAGATACACTAAAAGAAGATTTGGAACTTGAAAGACAACTAAAGCTAATCAATAAGCCTCCTATCAAAACTATTCATGTATTTTTAATATCTTTTATATATACATATATTCTTTGGTTGAATACAGTCTCATTATATTCACTAATTTCTTTTATATATTGCACTTTAAATTTTGAAGACAAAAAATGAAGACATTGTTGATTGTATTGATATTTATAAACAACTGGCATTTGATCATCCTTTATTAAAGAATCACAAGTTACAGGTATATATGTTTTTTTTTAATATCATCATACTTTAAGTCTGTTTTCTATTGCATAGTTTGTGATTTAAATATATATTTGTATTGTTTAATTGCAGAGAAAACCTAATTTTCAAAAATCAAGTATGAAGAATTTAGCAAACAAACCTAATTTTAAACTTGAAAAAGTCCAATGTCCTAAAGGGTCTATTCCTGTTCGAAGAACAACAAAAGAAGATCTCATTCGAGAAAAACAATTATTAAAGAATAGTATCCTTGTTCAAGGCATTCCTGGCGTTCATGTATGTTGTCTATTTTTCAACGGAATTTCAAATTTTCGTGATTTATTTGTGTTAATTACATCATGTTTAATTGTTCAATTTGTACTTTTGCAGCTCGCAGAATTAGCTCTTTCATCGAAATTTAGTCCATACTATGGCGTTAGAGGACGAAGCAGCGTTTATAATCCACCGATCACTAAGGGTCAAATGTCTCTTTCTCATGTGTGGGTTCAAAATGGACCCATAAGTTCTAACAATAAAATCAGTTTTGGATGGCAAGTGAGTCTTAATTTTATTATTATACCCTTTTTTCCAATAAATATTATATGAAAAATATATTTAATTTGTGTTTATTTGTGTGCAATCTCACATTTTGATATAGGTGAGTCCAGATTTGTATGGTGACAATAAAACTCATTTATACGCATCATGGACGGTATGAACGTCTACATGAACATGATGTTTCAATTTTGTTTTACATGAATAATTTTTTTTGTTAATTCAGGAAGCATTTCTATTAAAAAAAAGAAGAAACATGAATATTTCATTTCTTCAAAATTTAATGTGATGTTAAAAAATAAACAGAGAGACAACTTTCAGAAGACAGGATGTTACAACGTTCGATGTCCAGGTTTTGTTCAGACCAATACCCAACTTTATCTTGGTGCAGTTCCCGGAGATATATCTTCTTATGGTGGACCAGTTTTTGATTCTATCGAGTATATTTTTATGGTAATGATCTTAGCATAAACTTTTTATGTAATATCATACGATACATGCAGGTGAGGTAGTATTGTTGACAAAATTTTGTGTACATGGATTTTCAGGACCTAAAAACCAAAAATTGGTGGGTTCATACAACTGGTGAAGATGTTGGATATTTTCCTGCAAAGTTATTCTCTAACTTGACTTGGGCAGATAAAGTAGGGTGGGGTGGAAGAACATTGACTCGTCATGGTTCTCCCAGCCCTCAAATGGGATCTGGACATTTTCCTGATAAAGACCTTTTTCATGCATGTTATTTCAGAACTATTTCTTTTGAAAATGCATCTAGAATAAAGTATGGACCGGAAAGATATCAAACAGAAAAGTACGTTGACAAACCTAAATGTTATGACCTTAAGTACTACGGCAATGTTCGTGGCATTGGTGGATATATGCTCCAATTTGGAGGACCTGGTGGTAAGTGTGATGATTGATTAGTCCAATTTTAGTTATTTATGAACTTCAAAAATAAATATTGTTACTATCATTATTATTAATAATTTCTTTTTCTCTAATTCTCGTGTTTTGATCTATACTTTTAATATTTTGATACTGAAAAAATATTGTTAAGATAATAGCAGACAACATTCGTATCATAAGATAAGATATGACCAGATTAAATACAATACAAAAAAATATCAACCAATGTAATGCACATATGAATATGATCGATATAAATAGAGCATTGATAAACCCACACCAATAGTTGGCAAAACATAGGTGCAACTATAACCTATTTAAGATTCTAAATTTTTTAAAAAGCAACGACTCAAGCACGTGCATTGATGTAAAATTATTCCAGATTTATTAGACTATTATTTCAAAATTGAAAAATAATACATTTACAAATGTGCCTCAGCAAAAAAGTAATGACACAATACTCAAGTCAACTTCTTTTAATCGTAATAGAATTGCATTGCTGTCCCAAAAATTCAAGTGTCATTTTGTATAAGGCTTGTTGTATTTATTTCGTTATTTTTTTTTTTTTATAGTTTCATTTTGTGTTAAATCGATTCAACTTAATTACGTAAGAATGTTAATATCATGTATCAATTTTAGTGTTAGCGCTTATGACAATATTAATGTCAAGTATAAGCATCATGTATTCAATTCAATTTTTATATTTGTATTTTTACTCAATTAAGTGTTAATTTTATGTAAAATCGAGTAATGTTGTTCATGATGAATTCAATTTATATACAAATAAAAATAAATAGATTTCAAAACTTGTTCTATTTTATGAAAAATGTAATGAAATATTATTTCTTTTGTAAAATTGATTCATTTAAGTAAACAAATTAAGTTAAAAGATGTAAAATATATTAATATTTAGTTTATATTTCATGGGAATATTAGTTTTTTTAGAGGAATTAAATATATAAATAAGCCAACAAAGTAAAACACTTTTTTTTTCTTAAATATTAAAATTTAAAAATTCACTAGTTCAAAAATCGTATATAACGTCACGTGTTCAACGTCTAATCACAGAATAACCAACTTTAACAATTATCGATAACATTGTTGTAAATAAATAAATTCAATCTGTAAACGTTATTTAGAAGTAATATTCGACGTCTAAAACGAAAATGACGTCCCACCATACACATGTTCGACATTAAACTTTGTGTTGAGCAATCATATAACGCCCTCTTAGGAAACATTGGACGTCCCATAAAAAATAAATGAATACAAAACAGTCATTTGCTTCCCATAGTTTCACTTTAAATAGAGTTTCGGATCCTTTGAAAATCCTACTCCAGCATTCACCAAACTATTGCTTCCCTACAGAGCTTTCTTAATCAAATTCATTTTGATAACTTTTTGTCTTTGGGTTTCTATGAATTCCTTCAAGTTCACAAAAGCAAGGCATTGTCATTGATTCAACGTCATTATGAAATGTTTATTCAAATTCATTCTGATAACTTTTTGTCTTTGGGTTTGTATCAACTCCTTCAAGTTCACAAAAGCAAGGCATTTCGTTGTCTTTATGATCAGTTTTTGTGAAGCTTGAAGGTATGATACAAACCCATAGCAAAAAGTTAACAATAATGGATTTCAAAATCGTACTCCATTTTACATAACTTGTGGTTATTTTGCTGGTTTGATTTTCATTTTTTGCCTATGTTTTGTTATAATATATTTATTTTGGTTTTGTTTTAATTTCGAAACCTATGTTTTCTAAAAATGGATTTCCTTTTGAAATCCTCTAAGATTATTGACATCAGATTTAATGATAATTTGACATCATAGTGTATAATAACATGAATCATTTTCTAAGTTTCCTAAGGTTGGTTTTCATAGAATGAATCAGCTAGCTCTGAAATCTGATTGCAAAAAACAACTCCAAGAAAACTTAAAAAGTGAATCATCCAAATATGATAAAGAAACAGTTCTAAACCAAGGGAAGTCATATGCATGGTATTTTGTAGACAAATCTTTGCTTGGTAACAACAACAACCATTAAGGCTTCCAACTCCCTTTACCAGTTTGACGTCAAAGCTCGATGAAAGTCGACGTCAACATTCCTTAGTAATAGTAGCAGTCATTATTAAGCTTCCCAAGTTCCCTTTCCCCTGATGTATTGACGTCGAACCCCGTTAAACTTGAGGTTAACCCTTTCCTTGGTAATAGAAACAGTTTTTAAGCCTCACAATTATCCTTTCCCCTGAAGTGTTTGACGTCGAAGCTGTAAGACCCTTGAAATTCAAAGGGTATGAGTAATTCTTGGATCATTGGAAGACTAAGAAACTCAAAATTTAACAAGTTGTAATAAAAGTTGAAGTTATAGTGTAAAATACAATGTTGTCAACTTTGACATAGTTTACTATTTTACTTATAACTTTTTTTACAATTTAGATATTTATTTGATTCTTTCTCCATTGGAAATTAGACTCAAAGATATTCGATTTGAGTACTCATATGCGTATTTTTGACTTCAGGAAGGGCTTCAACTGGGTTGTCAAAGTTGTGAACATTTTCTCCACTCGTTGGGTCAGCTGGAAGACTCACTAGGCGAGTGGAGCCCATTAGCTAGGCGAGTGAGTTCGTTGTCTGGAACGCCATTTTCGTTATTTAAGGGCTTTCTGGGGGGCTTGGGAGAGGTTCAGAGTGGAACCTGAGGCAAATGCATGGAGATCTTGGTGCAGTGAAGTTTTGAGTCAGGGGAACGTTTGTGAAGAGTTTTCAAAGCACAAGCTTAGGAGAAAACCGTAAGGGGAGCTAACCATGAGTCTTTTGATGTTGCATGATCTTGATTCTTGAATATATTTATGATTTTGATTCTGTTTATGCTCTTAGAATGATTTTTTTTTCTGTTATATATTTTGAATCGGTGAACGGTTTGGAATGAATATATTCTTTTGTTTTGATGGTTTTGAATCTGCTTATGGGTTTAGGAGGAGATTATGTTTCTATTAGGTGTTTTAAATTGATGAATGATGTTAGAATAAGATTATGTTCCAATTTTGGTTAAATCGGTATATTGATGATGATTATGGAAGGAGTGTTATGAACAAATGTTGTTTGTACCGTTTATCCAGTGTCGTGCATGAGCATGTTGATTTAGGTGCTGATTTTAGATGTTTATAGGATTCTATTAAGTCTGCGTTGTTGGTATGCTATGGGTAGAACCTGTGCATGAATTTAGCAATTGGATCAGAAAATAAATCTGATGTTTATGATGGTAGCATGTGAGTTAGACTCTGAAAATGAGATTTGTGGAGTTAGGTGATAACGGTCTAAAAACCATTATTTTTATACATTAATTTGATATCAAAACACAACCTTTATGACTTACAATGAGCTTAGAATCATGCAAAATGTCTTAGTTTGATTACAAGAGAGCCAAAAATGGTTTTAGAGATATTATGCTTGGTTTTGCATTGTTTTTGCAGGATTTTATGAGAATTAAATAATGAAGATGAAGAAAGAAGGACTTAGAATGAATAAAGGGCGAGAAAAGATGAAAAGGAGGAATCACGATCACCGCTCAGCGCCAAGCCAATGCTGAGTGCCAGCATCGCCCAACGTTGAGCGCCAAACTAAACGCTGAGCGTCCTGCGACTCCACCGTTGAGAGGTAATGGGTGCTGAGCGCCTAAATGATGGGCCTAGGCCAAAATTCTGTTACTTTTCTGCGTTATAAATGGACCCAGTGCGACCCTCAGAGGAATCTTTTGGCAATCAGCGATGTCCAGATCATCTTCTTCACTCCTTGGAGGCGGTTTTTGGATGCGGGAGCTTCGAATCACCAATTCTAGGGTTTATTCTTCCATTCTTTTCATTAATTCCATCTAGTTTTACCATGTCCATGGTGAACTAATCTTTTGAAACTCTCTTATATCGAAATTCTTGTTTTATTCATATGCTTGTATTATCAATAGTTTGGGTTTTCTTTTCCGATTTTAATGCCTGCATCGTTTAACTCATTTGGTGTTATGATATTTGATTTTGTCGATATGGGAACGTACGGGGAAATCTAGAACTGATAAGAATTCTCTTGGTTATGAAATACTACCTAGGAATAGGAGTAGGACGGCCAATTGCTTTAAACTTCTGTTAATAATGTGTTATTAATTACTAGGGAGACTTGGAATGGTAAACTAGTAATTATTAATAGGCTCTCTTTGCCGAGGAATCGGGTTGAGAGTAGATTAGAAAGCTGCATGACATTGATAATAAAAGGAATTTAATAAGAAAAGTAAATATAAGAGAGTGGATAAGGATGAAATTGTAAATCCCAACAACTCCATTAATTCATAGTTTTATTTGCCAATTGATTCAAGTTTTGCATTTTTCATGTTTACTTTTATATTTGCATCAAAATTCCAAATTATTCTTCTTTCATGTCTTATGCAATCAAATCACATGAACGTTTAGGCCACTGAGTCCTTTGTGAGAACGATACTCAGTCTTACCGTTTATATTACTTGATAACGATCTGGTACACTTGCTAGGGGCTTAACAAGTTTTTGGCGCCGTTGTTGGGGACTCGTGGTTTAACTTTACTATTACTATTGATTTAATTAAATTTGACTTGGTTTGTATTTTTGTTTTTGTTTTATTTTTATTTTTTTTTATAAAAGTGCTTTTAGGGTTTTTGTTTCTTGTGTATGCAGGAAGCAATTCACACGAGAAGCAAGAAAAATCAACCTCTAGTCGAAGGATTGAGTGACAGGAGGGGGAGGAAAGTAAGAAGACCATCACATGAACTATTCCCCTCTCCTGAAAGGCTTTTACAATCTTCACTAGCTTCTACTCAAGATACAGAGGAGATGGCAGAGCAACCTCCTCCTAGACGTACACTAGTTGATGCATCAAATGTGGTTGCATTTTAACAGCATTGCCATGCCAAGGGACAATACAACAAATATGGTGATGAACCCTGCGCTGATTCATCTAGTCCATAGCAACCAATTTCATGGGTTGTCGAATGAGAATCCTTATGATCATTTGACAACATTTAATGAAATTTGTAATACTGTGAAGATGAATGGAGTCTCTGATGACCGGATAAAACTTAACTTGTTTCCTTTTTCACTGGGAGGCAATGCTAAGCTTTGGCTAAACTCCTTTCCAGAAGGAAGTTTCACTACTTGGGAGACTGTGGCATCCAAATTGTTGAGCAAATATTTCCCACAGTCAAAAGTCACTCAAGGGAAGTTGGAGATCTCTTCATTCAGACAGTGTATGGAGGAATCCTTGGGACAGGCATGGGAGAGATTCAAAGGCTTGATGAGGAAGATGCCTGTTCATGGGTTTGACAAGACAACTCTAGTTCTTGCATTCCTTGGAGGCCTAAATACACAGTCTAATATGATGTTAGACGCTTCAACTGAAGGCAACATGAAGAGAAAGACTGAGGATGAGGCCTATGATCTGATTGAAAGTATGGCTGCAAATGAGCAAGAAACCCATAATGAGAGGGGCGCTGCAGTCCAGAAGAGAGGAGTTCTCCATTTACCTGCTAATGATGCGTTGTTAGCTTAGAATCACCTTCTCACTCAGAAACTTGACAATTTGTCAAAGATTCTCTCTCAACTTCCAAAGGAGATCAGGAACGTATCTCAAGCTCAACAACTTTGTGATTTCTGTGGTGGTGACCACATTAATGGTCAATGTGCTATGCCTGAAGAGATGTAAGAAGAGGGAAACTTTATGGGTAATCAGTTCCAGTACAAGTAGGGAAATTTCAACCAAGGTAACTTTAACCAAGGTTGGAAGAATCATCCTAGTATTGGGCAAAGTCAAAATAACTCATCTGGGTAGATAGGAGGCCTTTTCAATAATAGACAACAACAATCACCCTTGTGGCAACAAGTGACTAGTTTGACAGAGAATGTCAGAAACCTTAATGACAAATTTGATAAATTTATGAAGGTTTATGATTCTCACTATGCGAGTCACCAAGCCAATTTCAGAACTCTGGAGATGCAGATTGGTCAACTGTCAAAGAGGGTGGAAACCACAGAGAAGAACCAATTTAGGGCTAATATTGATGTTAACCCTAAGGAGGAATGCAAAACTGTTGTGACTAGGAGTAAGAGAAGAAGAGAAGAGGAAGTGATTGGAATAGAGAGTAGTGAGGAGGAGGAAGAGGAAGAGATGAGTGATGAAAAACAATTTATTGAGTTAGAGAGAAGTGAGGAAGAAGAAGAAGAGGAGAAGAAAGAAAAATATTTGGAAAAAGAGAAAGAAGAGTAGAGTAAAAATAAGAGAAGAGAAAGTCATCATGAGCCATTTAGGGATATTTTTAATCAGGTGACTATTGTTCCTTCAATTGAAGTTCTTCCCCAAATTCCTGTTTACTCCAAGCAAATAAAGTACTATCTTGGAGAGGTGATAAATCTTGATGAAGAATAAAAACAGGAAGCGCGTGCAAGGCCTAGAAAGAGAAAACATCCACCTAAGTGAAAGACTCAGGAAGTCTTACTCTTCCATGTGTTATTGAAGATGTAGATGTGGGAAGAGCTATGCTAGATTCTGGATCTAGTATTAATATGTTGCCATCAAAGTATTTGAAGAAAATTGGAGGGTTAACTTTGAAACCATCTAAACTTTCTGTGATGGTAGCAGATAGGTCATCTAAAAGACCTATTGGTATGGTGGAAGATGTAGTTGTTCGTATTGAGCATCTTGAATTCATGATTGATTTTATAGTCATGGACATTGAGACTGATGAGAGGATTCCAGTGATTCTTGGAAGGCCTTTTATGAACACTGCAAAAGTTTTGATGAGTGTCTATGACGAAAAAATTATGCTGAGGGACCATGAAAGCAGGTTAATATATACTGGTTCTAAAGAGAAGCTCACGCGAATACAGAAAAGGGCCAAGTATAAAGCTTCAAGGGGAGAAGCTACAATTGAAGAATCTGAAGGTACTAACAGTGATGATTGTAATATTTTGCAGGTACCTAAAGATGAAGATGTAGATAAAGGAGGAAAAATCCACTCGGAGGACACACCATTCCAACCTGGATCAAAGGTAAGATACAAGAATAAGGAGTGGATCATGAAAGAGCTTAAAGAGAACGAAGTAGTGGAAATTGGAAGACCATACTCCAAAGTAGTCAGGTGGGTGGATAGAAGGCAGCTGATGAGTTGGTGCAATGAAGACACCAACTTGGACGAGAAGACTTGAGTTTACTGGGAGGCATCCCAATTGTTGTAAAACATTATTTTCATTATTTTATTATTTGGACATGTAAATTTTGGATTTTTGAACAATTTTTGGGTAGCATGTACTGAGGGATGCTAATTAATTATGTATCTACTGAAGGATATAGGTAAATACACCCACTGAAGGGTGCTGGGAAGCACTTACTGATGAGTGCTAGAAAAGGTTTGGGTCAGGCTCGTGACGTTAAACAAGCGCTACCTGGGAGGCAACCCAGTTGATTATTGTTTATTTTTAAAACCCTATTTAGTTGCATTTTAGGATTAAGTGTTGCATATGAGAGGGGAAGTGCATAAAATTGAAAAATTGAAAGTTGAAATCAAGTGCTACTGGTCTTAAAATTTGAAGGCAAACCAAAAGGGAAGAAGAAATTTTTAACGCCCACCGCTAGTGGTGACCTAGCGCTGAGCGGTGGCGCCACAAATGGCCAATATGGGCTTTTGAAAAGCTCAGCGTTGGCAGCCTATCTACACATTTTAAACTTCCCTAAGGTGCACCCAAGCGTTCTCCACAGATCCTAACACTTTGCTTTCACTTTCAAGAGCATTCTAAAGGTTTTCCATCACTTTTCTCATCACCCACTCACCAAAATCTCATAGTTCTTCACTTTTTCACCATTCCATTGACAAAGTTTGGGGTTTTTGGTGAGAGAATTGCATTGGGAAAGCATTAATCATCAATCTAGAGTATCTCCACCCAAGTAAGTCATGCAATTTCGTTCTTAGGGTTTCTAGAATTGAAAATTGTGAAGAACATGTATAAAAGTATGATAAATTAGGGCTTTTGATTTCTATGCATGATTTGATGAAATAGAAACATTTGCACCGATTAAATTGCATGAATCTGTTCTGGAACTGTGAAATTTGTGATTGGGTGGAGATAAGAACAGTTAGGAACATGTTTTTACAAAAATCTCGACGCCACCGCTGAGCGGTCAGTGGACGCTGAGTGGTGGGTGTCAGACTTTGTTTTTAGCTTGATTCCTCTGATACAGGTGGCGCTGAGGGGCCCTGTGTTGCCCACAATGTTGGACAGTGCTTGGATAATGAATGTTTGATGGTTTTACTGACCTTAATGGTGAATTTCTTTGGTCTTTTGAATTGTGTTTGATGTAGGAATGACATCTTCTTCAAGAAGAGTGAAGACCAAAGGAAACAAGAGAAAGGAGACAGAGAGGCCACCGAGATTTTACTCTCATATATTCCTCCTTAGGAAACATGAGGAGCACTTCTTGATTGTGCAAGAAAGGCGATTGCTTATGGAGCGGAAAGCAATATTCATTCCAGACTTGGCTCCTTAGTTTGGTTCAGAGTTGGAAAACAGAAATTGGGAGAAGCTGGCTACGTACCCTGCACCAATTAATATTGAGGTTGTGAAGGAGTTTTACACTAATGCCTTGTTCAGAGGAGTACAGATGGAGAGGTACATCAGTTATGTTCGAGGGGAGATCATCAGACATGACCCTGAGACCATTAACAACTTCTTGGGTACTAAGTGGGTTGGCGAGTGATAACGGTCTAAAAATCGGTTATTTTCATACAATAATTTGATATCAAAACACAACCTTTATGACCTAGAATTGGATTGAAATCACGCATTTTGTCTATGTTAGTGAACAAGAGAGTCAAAAGTGGTTTTAGAGATATTATGCTTGGTTTTACATTGTTTTGACTGGATTTTACGAGAATTGAATGATGGAGATGAAGAAGGAAGGACTTGGAACAAGAAAATGGCAAGAAAAGATGAAAAAGAGATGCCGAGACCATCGCCCAGTGCTAACCCAGTGTTGGGCGTCCAAGACGCAGACCGCTGAGTGTTAGGTAGCGTTGAGTGTCCAGCGTCGCCAATGCTGAGCGTTAGCTAGTGCTGAGCGCCTAAATGAATGGGCCTGGGCCAAATTTCTGTTACTTTTTTGGCTTAAAAATAGACCCAATGCGATTTCAGAAGTAATCTTTTGGCAATCAGAGACGTCCATAGCTCTTCTTCACTCCTTGGAGGCGGTTTTTGGATGCAGGAGCTCCGAATCACCAATTCTAGGGTTTATCTTTTCATTCTTTTCATTTATTTCATCTAGTTTCACCATGTCTATGGTGAACTAAACCCTCTGTTGTTGGGGAACAATGTAATCTTTTGAAACTCTCTTATATTGAAATTCTTGTTTTATTCATATGCTTGCATATGATTATATTATCCATAGTTTGAGTTTTCTTATTCGATTATAATGCTTGCATCGTTTAACTCATTCGGTGTATTGATCCTTGATTTTGTCGATATGGGAACGTACGGGGAAGTCTCGAACTGATAGGAATTCTCTTGGCTAAGCAATACTACCTAGGAAAAGGAGTAGGACGGCCAATTGCTTTAAACTTCTATTTTTAATGCGTTATTGGTTACTTAGGGAGACTAGGAATGGTAAACTAGTAATTGATAATAGGCTCTCTTCACTGAGGAATCGGGTTTTGAGTAGATTAGATAGCTGCATGACATTGATAATAAAGCGAATTTAACAAGAAGAGTATATATAGGAGTGTGGAAAAAGATGAAATTGTAAACCCCAAGAACTTCATTCATTCATAGTCTTTTCTTTGCCAATTGATTCAAACTTTGCATGTGCATGTTTAAATTCTCTTTTTGCTTCAACTTTACAAATTATTTTCTTTTAAGTCTTATTAAATCAAATCACACGAACGTTTAGGCCAGTGAGTCCTTTGGGAGAACGATACTCGGTCTTACCGTTTATATTACTTGATAACGATCTGGTACACTTGCCAGGGGTTTAACAAGTTTTTGGCGCCGTTGCCGGGGACTCGTGGTTTAACTTTATTTTGTTTTTTATTTTTTATTTTTATTTTTTTTGATAAAAGTGCTTTTAGGTTTTTTGTTTCTTGTGTATGTAGGATACAATTCAAACCAGGAGCAAGAAAAATCAACCTCTACTCGAAGGATTAAGCAACACTAGGGGGAGGAAAGCAAGAAAACCATCACGTAAACTATTCCCCTCTCCTGAAAGGCTTTTGCAATCTTCACCAGAGGCTCGTACACAAGATTCAGAGTAGATGGCTGCTGAACAACCTCCTCCCAGACGCACACTTGGTGACGCATCAAATGTTGTGGGCCCGTTTCATTTTAATAGTATAGCCATGCCAAGGGATAACACAACCAATATGTTGATGAACCCTGCACTGATTCATCTGGTACAAAGCAACCAATTTCATGGGCTGTCGAATGAGAATCCTTATGATCATTTGACAACTTTCAGTGAAATTTGCAATACTGTGAAGATGACTAGAGTATCTGATGATCGAGTAAAACTTAGCTTGTTTCCTTTTTCATTGGGAGGCAATGCTAAGTCATGGCTAAACTCCTTTCCAGAAGGAACTTTCACTACATGGGAGACTGTGGCATCCAAATTTGTGAGCAAATATTTTCCTCAATCAAAAGTCACCCACGGGAGATTGGAGATTTCTTCTTTTAAACAGGGAATGGAGGAAACTCTTGGACAAGCATGTGACAGATTTAAAGGCCTACTGAGGACGACGCCTGTTCATGGGTTTGACAAGACAACTCTAGTTCTTGCATACCTTGGAGACTTAAACACACAGTCTAAGATGATGCTAGACGCCTCAGCTAGAGGCGACAAAATGAGAAAGACTGAGGATGACGCTGATGGGTGTCGCACCCCATGCAAATTTAATGTGCAATTAGAAATGCAGTATAGCTAGGAAGTGACTCCTAGGTCGTCTCTCAAGGACCAAATGTGGTTCAAGAATCGAGTCTAACACGAGGGGGGGGGTTTTGAAATCGTTTTGGGGAATCACAGATGAAAACATAATTTAATTACGACAAATACATAAATTTAACGACGAAAACGCAAACAGTACTGTAAAAAATACGGGATCAACACGGAATGAAAATGATAACCAAGCTACCAATTCAAGCTCTGTCCAGCCACAATAACAACCCCAAAATCTGGTTCCATCCTTGCTTCAAACATCAAAACCGAAAATCAAGAAGAAAGAGCCCAAACCACAACACCCACACATCAAGTTAAGCTCTATTCAACCCAAAACTCACATAGAACTCCATTTTTATCATCCAACCAAATGAAATGAAAGGAAAAACGAGAACAACAGCAGCAAATGAAGAGGAAAACGAAAATATAAAGTCACTCAAACCCAACATCCACCATAGAAATGTAAAGACAAGCTCCAAAGCTCAAGCTTCATACATCAAGAACAAGCAAATGGAAGTAGAAATGAATGGTTTTTCACCAACAATGAGCTAAGAAAACTAAGATTAAAGCAAGAGAAGAATAAAATCTGCAACTTTGTTCATTCATATAGCCAAAACCGAAAACCCCATGGCAAGCTCCAAGAGAGAGTCTTCATACATGAAAACCTAGAAGAAATGAAGCAAAAATCGTGTGCTATAGAAGTGTGTATGTGTGGCTCGGTATTCACACCCCATATGACCTATAATTTCAAATTTGGTGGGGTCCACACACTACAAGTAAGCCCTAAAGAGATGCCACATGGCCCCCATAATTGGTTTTTTACAAAAATGCCCCTAAAAGGGTCCAAAACACCTAATTCTAATCAAGGGCTTCTAGAAAACGAAATTACAACTTTAATTAAAATCTAAATGACTAAATATTGAGTCTTGAATGTGCCACACCATATCCTAATGCTCCAGATGATATTTCCACAATTTCTCTGTAACCAAAAATACGCTTAATCAGCTCAAAATATCCAAATTAGTGAAAATACGAATTTCCGACCAAATTAAGCAGAATTCGGAAAACGGGGAAATAACAGACAATTAAACACAATTCCCTGGTCTATTTAAGTGCAATAAACTAAATATGGTTCAAGAAATAATGACTCATCAGACGCCTATGACTTGATTGAGAGTATGGCTATGAATGAAAAGGAAACCTATAGTGAAAGGGGCACACCACTGCAAAAGAGGGGAGTTCTACATCTTCCTGCTGATGATGCTATGTTGGCTCTGAATCACCTTCTTACGCAAAAATTGGATAATCTGACGAAGATTCTGTCTCAACTTCCAAAGGAGCTTAGGAATGTCTCCCGAGCTCAACAACTTTGTGACTTCTTTGGTGGTGACTATATTAATGGTCAATGTGCTATGCCAAAAGAGATGCAACAGGAGGCAAATTACATGGGTAATCAGTTCCAAAATAGGCAGGGAAATTTCAACGAAGGTAATTTTAACCAAGGTTGGAAGAAACATCCTAGTATTGGACAAAATCAAAATAACCCATCTAGGCAGATAAGAGGCTTTCCTAACAACAGACTGCAGCAACCATCACCCTTGTGGCAGCAGGTGAACAGTTTGACAAAGAGTGTTAGAGACCTCAATGACAGATTTGATAAATTTATGACGGTTTATGACTCTCATTATGCAAGCCACCAGGCCAATTTCAGAACTCTTGAGGTGCAGATTGGTCAGTTGTCAAAAAGGGTGGAGACCACAAAAAAGAACCAATTTAGGGCTAATACTAATGTTAACCCTAAAGAGGAATGCAAAGTTGTTGTGACAAGGGGCAAAAGAAAAGCAGAAGAGGAAGTTGTTGAGGTAGAAAGTAGTGAGGAGGAAGATGAGGAGATGAGTGAAAATATGGAGATTGAGAACAGTGAAGAAGAAGAAGAAGATGAGAGGTTTGAAAATTTTTTTGAAAATGAGGAATAAAAGAGAGAAAATGAGAAAAGAGGAAGTCATTGTGGGCCATTCAGGGAGATTTTTAACCAGGTGACTCTTGTTCCTTTAACTAAAACTCTTCCCTAGATTCCTGTTTACTCCAAGAAAATAAAGTATTATCTTGGAGAGGTGATAAATCTAGATGAAGAAGAAGAACAGGAAGTATGTGCATAGCCTAGAAAGAAACATCATCCACCTAAAATGAAGGATCCAGGGAGTTTTACTCTTCCATGTGTTATTAATGATGTGGATATAGGAAGAGCTATGATAGATTATGGATCTAGTATTAATATGATGCCAAGCCTACAAGATCAAACCAGAAGCACCTTCTTTGTGCAAATATTGATCAAGCAGTATGCGCAATTGACTCCTCTCTTTGAATCTCTCTTAAGAAAGATCACCACTGTCTTCTTGGAGAATTCTTGGAGCTTCTAAAACAGAGAATTCAATCTGAAATAGGAAAATTAAAATGTCAGATCACAAAAGTCTCAGAACAATTCGCGTTCTGTCAATTAATAGCTTTTTGTTATATCAGATTGCATCTCAGTTGAATAGCCTACTAATTCAGTCGACTGTATTAAAACAGTTATAACAAACAGTCAACACAAAGGCTCCTCAGTCAACCAAATCAATACACATTTAAGATAGTTGACCAGGTCAGTCAATCTTAACTAACTTTTGAAAAATATTGTCGTTGCAGCGTGTAGGCTTAACAGAATTCCAAGCAGAACAGTAATACAGTCGAATGTGTGATCCACACTGTCGATTAACACATGACAAATCACTTTGAAATTCTTTTCAACTCAAAATCTCACACAACATAGGTTCACAAAATCTATACAAAGATTTTAGTATAGTCGAATCCATTATGAGTGTATTCGACTGGACTAGAACTTTGTCATAACAAGTATAAGTTCATAAAGGTGCTTATGATCTTTTCTTTCTGAAATGTGCAGTAATCAAAAACATTTTATTCCATATTTCAAAACAATCATGTTCCACAATAATATCACATCAATCAAGCATAGGAACATACATTGCAATTCATCAAAACATGTTCAGCAGATATGTCAAACAATAGAACACGAACATGTAATACTGGAACATATGTACTGTTATTAAGAATTGTGTTGTCATGATCAAAAACTAGTTTAATATAAAGTTTTTGTTGTCAACAATCTCAACATTCCTTTCCAGGAAACATGAGGAGCACTTCCAAACTATGCAAGAGAGGCGATTGCTGATGGAGAGAAAAGCCATATTCATCCCAGAATTGGCTCCTCAGTTTGGGGCTGAATTGGAAAGAAGAAATTGGGAGAAGCTGGCCACCTACCCTGCACCAGCAAATATTGAGGTGGTAAAAGAATTTTACACTAATGCTCTATTTAGAGGTGTGCAGATGGAGAGGTGCACCAGCTATGTTCGAGGAGAGATTATCAGATATGACCCCGAGATCATCAACAATTTCCTGGGTACGGAGTGGGCTGGAGAGCAGTGCCAGTTTGCACTGAACATCAAAGAGTGTTCAAATTATGATGACATGGAGAGGGTGCTCTGTATACCTGGATGGCATTTTCATAGAAACTCGAATGGTGCTCGCATCAACATCAAGAGGGCAGATCTGACACCTCTGGTGAAATATTGGATGGCATTTACTCATGCTAATGTCTAGCCCTGTTCCCACGATTTTGATATTACTTTTCACAGGGCCATATTCATTTACTGCATGCTGAGGCAGTTGAATATGAACATTGGCGAGGTCATCACCAATGAGATAGAAAGTTGCGCTACTAGTGAGCAGCAGGACACCTTTGGGACATCCTTCCCTCATCACATATCTATGCCATCAGGCTGGGGTAAATACTTCCATTCCACCATTCGAGAGGCCTTAGAAGGCAATAGATGCCTCATACTACAGGCAGCATTACGGAGGCGATGAGGAGGCTGAACCAGTACCTAGGAGATGTCCTAGGAGAGGAGCAGCTAGACAAGATGATCCATCTCACCGATAACGGTCTAAAAACCGTTATTTTCATGCATAAATTGATATCAAAATACACCCTTTATGGCTTAGAATGAGCTTAGAATCAAGTAAAACTCTTAACTTGAGTCATTTGAGAGTCAAAAGTTGTTTTTAGAGATAATATGCTTGTTTTGCATTGTTTTACAGGGTTTTGATGAGAATTAAGGATGGAATTGAAGAACGAAGTTCTTAGACTCAAGGAAGAAGAAGAAAAATGAAGAAAAGAAGAGTCTACGCACCGCTCAACGTCAAAATGCACTGCTGAGCGCCATAATTCGAGGGAAAGCCACTGTCTGGCGCCCAGGCGGTGACGCTGAGCGTCCAGGGCGATTAGAGGCAAACCGCTCAGCGGTGAAACTGACTGCTGAGCGGTGGCGTGGCTTGAGGGAAACCGCTGAGCAGTAAAATACGACGCTGAGCGGTGGTCTGCTGGGCTTGGGCCTAAATTCTGTTACTTTTTTGTGCTATATATAGCCCAGTGCGATTTGAGAATTATTCTTTTGGCAGAAGAAGAAGTCCAGAGTTGTTCTACACTCCTTGGAGAAGATTGCTTGGATGCTTAGGCTCCATTTTATCCAATCTAGGGTTTGCTTTTCCATTCTTTCATTGTATTTCATCTAGTTTCACCATGTCAATGGTGAACTAAACCCTTTGTTGTTGGGGAATAATGTAATCTTTTGAAGCTCTCTTATATTGAAATTCTTGTTTTATTCATATGCTTGCATATGCTGTTATTATCAATCGTTGGGTTCTTTATCTATGCTCTATGCTATTATGGTTTAACTCATTCGATAAATAAATGTTTGCCTTTGTCGATTCGGGGACGTACGGGGAAGTCATGAACTGATAGGGAATTCCTTGATTAAGCAATACCACCTAGGGATAGGGGGGTAGGACGATCAATTGTATTTTGCTTCTATGGTACTTGCATTGCTAGTTACTAGGGGAGACTAGGGATAGTAAGCTAGTGAGTAGTAGTAGGCTCTTCTCGCCGAGGGATCGGGTTTAGGGTAGATTAAGAAAGTTTGCATGATAATTGGATAATAAAGCGAATTTAATAAGAAGAGTAGATATATGAGAGTGGATAAGATAAAATTTTAAACCCCAACAACTCCATTCATCCATATCTTTTTCTTGCCAATTGAATAACTTGCATTTGCATGTTTACTTTTTGTTTTTGCATTCAAACCACACATTAATTTTCTTTACAAGTCTTATGATATTGATTTACACAAAAGATAAGGCCTTTGAGTCCTTTGGGAGAACAATATTGGGTTTACCAATTATATTACTTGATACGATCTGGTACACTTGCCAGGGTCTTAACAAGTTTTCGGCGCCGTTGCCGGGGACTCGTGGTTTAACTTTTCGAGTAGTGTAAATTGATTAAATTGGACTTGATTTTATGTTTATTTTTATTCTAATAAATGTTTTATAGGGTTTTGTGCCTAATGTTTGCAGGATGCAGTTTGGACAAGAATTTGATTATATGGGCACTCAATTCTACCAAAATGATTTCAACCACTGGTGGGAACCTCACTTATACATGGATCAAAGCCAATTTGGGCATGCTGCTGAGCAACAAATTACTCCACTCAAGGAGAACATAAATTCTGACGACGAATTTCTTCAACGGATAACGGGTATGAATATGTCATTCATCAGAAGTATTGAGGAGATGCGACAACGTGAGGAGTTACGAGAACGTCAAAGACAACAATATCGTCCTTCACTTGAAGAAGTAGAACGTCAATGGCAGCAATATTCTCCTACACTTGAAAAAATAGAGAAGGAAGCTGAACAACGTTTTGGGCAGAAATAATCCTCTATGCCAAGAGAAACGTTGGGGGAAGCTGAACAACGTCTTTGGCAGAAACAATCCTCTAAGCCAAGAGAAACGTTGGGGAAGCTGAACAATGTTTATGGAAAGAACAACTCTCTATGATAAGAAAAACATTGGGGGAAGCTGAACAACATTGGCAACGACCATCTCCATCAGAAAGCCATGAAGAGAGATTCCAACAAGTAATGTAGAATACTATTTCCTTGTCAGAATGTGATGACGCAAGATGTAAAAGGAAGGAGATAGAATTGGGCTGCGTGACTGCATCTCTGAATGATTCTAGGGTTAATACTGAAGTTAACCCTAGGGAGGAATTCCAAGCCACTATCTCTGAAAGTGAGAAGGTTGTTTATGAGAAGAAAATAGAGATAGAGGAGGAAAAGATAGAAGAAACAGAAAGGTTGAGTGAGGGAGAGAAAGATGAGGAGAAAGAAAAAGCAGTGGTTGAAAGAAATGAAAAAAACAGAAAAATTGTGTAAATAAAGAAGAAAGAAAAAATAAAAAGAGAAAGTTGAAAAAGAAAAGGAGAGAGAAAAAGAAGAGTGAGAAAAAGAGGAAGAGAGGAAAAAAGAAAAGATCATATGAAAAACCCCTTCCTCATTCAAAAAAATATCATAGGAGGGAAAAGAAAGTCAACTGCCTTATGGAGATCTTCAAGAAATTGGAGATTAAAGTTCCTATGATTGAAACATGGAAACATGTTCTTGGTGTTCTCAACTTTATGAAGAAATTCAGCAGGAAGAAGAAAAAGAAAAGAATATCAAGCAAGTGGAGTATCAATACCTACTGATGGGTGTTTAAACTCTACCGGGTCAAGCTTGTGACATAAAAAGAGCGCTTACTGGGAGGCATCCCAATGATCCAAGATCAATATTTTTTGTACTTTAAATTTTTAAATCTTGGTGATGTAAGTATGAACAATTTTTTTTTAATTTTTGTGTATTGGGTAGCATCTACTGAGGGATGCTAATTTTTATAGGTATCTACTGAAGGATATAGGTAAGTACGCCTACTGAAAGGTGTTGGGAGGCACTTACTGATGAGTGCTAGAAAGGTTTGGGTCAAGCTCGTGACGTTAAACAAGCACTACCTGGGAGGCAACCCAGTTGAATGATTTATTATTGTTGCATGTTTTAATACTGTTCTAGTTTCATTTAGGGCTTAATTGTTGCATGAGTGAGTAAAGTGAGTGGGAATTGTATTTAGGGTTTAATTGTTGCATCATTGTATTTAGAAAATCCATTCTCTATCATTTTTGCATCATTCATAATCCAAGTTTAGGGTTTTTGAGAGAGCACTGCATTTTGGTTTCATCCATCATCAGTTATAAGAATTTTGCATACATTCAAGGTCTCTCCACCCCAAGGACAGGTTGTTATTGTCGAGATGATCATAGACATGTACGACATACCTCCTGCTCATAGGTGGACGATGGATGAGTTCAACAACAGAGTGGCTTGGCCAGAGTAGGCACAAGGGAGTGGAGCTGGAGCAGCTGAAGCTCTAGTCAGGGAGGATGATGACAAGGATGATAACTTTAAGGATGCAGAGGCTGGAGAGGATGAGGGCTCCGATGACGACATGGAGTGATATGGGATCTTCTGATGGATGTCCATGCTTAGAACAGGGGTTTTATCTTTTTCTTTTGTACTTTGAATTTTTAGAATAGGTTGAATTTTATTGTAGGTGTTTATGCTTAACTTGAACACTATTTCTGACTATGTTTGACTTGATGTTATTGCATGATGAGTTTATTTGAGGATGATGGGATGTGGATGATGATTGAGATTGTATTGCATGCTGATATACAGGTGAATGGTTCACTAGTTTTGTGAATAGATGTGTGATGATTTATGATTGTGATTATGATGCCAAGCAGGGTGTATGAATGATGTTTGAGAAAAGCACAGTTGTGTGAGGTTTTGAACTCCAGAGTATTCAATGATATATGTGCTATTCATACGGAAGCATGAATGATATTGCCTGAATCTTTATGATTGATTGAATTGCATGTTTATGTCACATGATCAAGGCCATTTTTGGAAGCCATTCTTAGCCAAATATTAACCCAAAGAAAAGAGAACAATGTGTTCTATCCTTTTTGAACCCTAGCCTTGAAACATGATGAAAACCCTTGCTTTGAAAATTTTTACCTTGAGTTGGGTTGAGAATAATTGTATGATATTGCCAAAGTTCAAGTTTGGGGTTGTGGGGGAAATTGAAAGGCAAAAGAAAGGCATTGAGCTCAAGTGTTTAATGAAAAAAATGCATGAAAAGGGAAGAAAGAAAAAGCATGAAGGATGAGCTCAATGTAAAGAGAAAAAGGAATGAAGTTGGGAATGAGTAAGATTGGTTAAAAGGAGAGTTTGTACTTGAACTTTAAATGTTAAATTAGTTCTCTTGACTCAAGGATTTTGTGATCCAGAAAAACCAATTTTTCTTGTTGAAAAAGTGGAAAGCCAAGTTTTGTTTTGTTTGCTTCAGGACAAGAAAAGTTCTAAGTTTGGAGTTCCAGTGATGGATGATGATGTGGAGGATGACGCCTTTGAGGATGTAGAGGCTGGAGATGAGGATGATGATTCTGATGACAGCATGAGCTTATCTGGCATCTACTGATGGATGTCACATGAAGAAGAGCAGGGTTTATTTTTCTTTTTCTATTGTAATTTGAACTTGTAGTGTAGGTTTGCTTCAGTTGAGTAGTGTAGGTTTGTGTGAACTTGTTTGAACATCTTGTCTTATTGTGGTTTGAGTTGTTTTAATGCATGATGAGTATGCTTGATAATGCTTGATGTGAATGATGATTGAGATTGCCATATGCTTCTATAAAGGTGAATTGTTCACAAGCTGTGTGAACAGATGCATGATGAGTTATGATTGTGGTTATGATGCTAAGCAGGATGTATGACTGAATGATTGAGTAAGCATAGTTGAGTAAGGATTTTGAGCTTCAGAGTACTTGTTGATATATTTTCTATCCATTTGAAAGCATGAATGATATTGCCTGAATCTGTATGATTGAGTGAATTGCATGCTTATGTCATATGATCAAGGCCATTTTTGAAAGCCCTTAGCCAAATCTTTGCCCAAAGTAAAGAGAACCATGTGTTCTACCCTTTTTTTAACCTTATCCTGAGACACTTTGAAAACCTTGTTGATAAAAATCTTTATCTTGAGTTATGTTGAGAAATATTTGATGGTATTGATAAAGGTTCAAGTTTGGGGTTGTTGGGAAAATTGAAAGGCAAAAGAGGAAGCATTGAGCAAAATGTGTTGAATGATAAAAGCATGTGAAAAATAGAAAATAAAAGAAAAGAAAAGCATGAAGGATAAAGCTCTATGCAGAAGAAAAAAGGGAAAAGATGGGAATGAGTAAATTGGTTGAAAGAGAGTGTGCATGAACTATGAATATTGAATAACTCTCTTAACTCAAGGATTTTGTGATCTAAAAAACCAATGTTTCTTGCTAACCCAACCACGTTATAAGCCTTGAAAAAGTCCTTGTGATGACATGTGTATGTGAGAATGTTAGTTGTATTAGATGAAAGTCAATTTTGTTGCATGTGACAAGAGGATAGTAGAGAGAAGAGTGACCTCCCAAAACACTTGAGTGATTGAGTGAAACACTTTGCTTGGAAAGGATTGATGAATTTCATGATTACATCTGTGCTTAGTAGAATGGTCATTCATAATAATAGCATATGTTGGAGGATATGTGATTATGTGAGCAATCTGTGAATTTGAATGAATTGAAGCATGTTTACATCTTGATTGGATTTCATTGAAAAGTTGAATTGAGTTATTACTTGTCATGAAAAGATATATTTTGAAAAGTGTTGAACCATTTTGATGATAGGTGGAAGGTCAAGTTTTTTTTGTTTGCTTGAGGACAAGCAAAGTTCTAAGTTTGGGGATGTGATAACGATCTAAAAACCGTTATTTTCAGACATTAATTTGATATCAAAACACAACCTTTATGACCTAGAATTTGCTTGAAATCATGCATTTTGTTTAAGTTAGTGAACAAGAGAGTCAAAAGTAGTTTTAGAGATATTATGCTTGGTTTTACATTGTTTTGACAGAATTTTACGAGAATTGAATGATGGAGATGAAGAAGGAAGAACTTAGAACAAGAAAAGGGCAAGAAAAGATGAAAAAGAGGTGCCGAGACCACCGCTCAGCGCTAACCCAGCGCTGGGCGTCCAAGACGTAGACTGTTGAGCGTCAGGAAGCGCTAAGCGTCCAGCGTCGCTAACGCTGAGCGTTAGCTAGCGCTGAGCGCCTAAATGAATGGGCCTGGGCCGAATTTCTGTTACTTTTTTGGCTTATAAATAGACCCAATGCGATTTCAGAAGTAATCCTTTGGCAATCAGAGACGTCTGGAGCTCTTCTTCACTCCTTGGAGGCGGTTTTTGGATGCGGGAGCTCGGAATCACCAATTCTAGGACTTATCTTTTCATTCTTTTCATCTATTTCATCTAGTTTCACCATGTCCATGGTGAACTAAACCCTCTGTCTTTTGAAACTCTCTTATATTGAAATTCTTGTTTTATTCATATGCTTGCATATGCTTATATTATCAATAGTTTGAGTTTTCTTATCCGATTATAATGCTTGCATCGTTTAACTCGTTCAGTGTATTGATCCTTGATTTTGTCGACATGGGAACGTACGGGGAAGTCTCGAACTGATAGGAATTCTCTTAGCTAAGCAATACTACCTAGGAATGGGAGTAGGATGGCCAACTGCTTTAAATTTTTGTTTTTAATGCGTTATTGATTACTTAGGGAGACTAGGAATGGTAAACTAGTAATTGATAATAGGCTCTCTTCGCTGAAGAAACGGGTTTTGAGTAGATTAGATAGTTGCATGACATTGATAATAAAGCGAATTTAACAAGAAGAGTAAATATAAGAGAGTGGAAAAAGGTGTAATTGTAAACCCCAACAACTCTATTCATTCATAGTCTTTTCTTTGCCAACTGATTCAAACTTTGCATGTGCATGTTTAAATTTTGTTTTTGCATCAACTTTACAAATTATTTTCTTTTAAGTCTTATTAAATCAAATCACACGAACGTTTAGGCCAGTGAGTCCTTTGGGAGAACGATACTCGGTCTTACCGTTTATATTACTTAATAACGATCTGGTACACTTGTCAGGGGTTTAACAGCAAGCAGTGCCAATATGCATTGAACATCAGGGAGTGTTCAGACTATGATGATATTGAGAGGGTGCTCCATGTACCTGGAGGGCATTTTTACAGAAACCCAAAAGGTGTTCGCATTAACATCAAGAGGGAAGATCTGACACCCCTGGCAAGATATTGGACGGGATTTACTCATGCCAACGTTCATCCTTGTTCCCATGTTTCTGACATCACTTTTCACAGGATCATGTTTATCTACTGCATGCTGAGGAAGATGAATGTGAACATTGGCGAGGTCATCGCTAATGAGATTGAGAGCTGCGCTGCTACTGTGAGCAGCAGGACACCATTGGGACATTCTTCCCTTATCACTTATGTTGAGATTGTTGACAACACAAACTCTATAACAAACTAGTTTTTGATGATGACAACACAATGCTTAATAACAGTACACATGTTACAGTATTACATGTTCTTGTTCTGAATTATTTGTCATATATGCTGAACATGTTTTGATGCACTGCAATGTATGTTCCTATGATTGATTGTGTGATATATTTGTGGAACATGCTTGTATGAATATGTGAAATATGAACTGATTGATTAAAAACATTTTATTTCACATTTCTGGAAGTAAAAGATCACGAGCACCTTTGTGAACTTATATTTGTGTGACAAAGTTCTAGTCCAGTCGAATACACCTATAATGGATTCGACTATTCTAAAACCTTTGTACAACTTTTGAGAATCAGTGTTGTGTGATGTTTTGAGTTGAAAAGAATTTCAAAGAATTTTTACATGTGCCAGTCGACATTGTGTTAGGAAACAAGTAGGCTTCGTTTTACACCAAGAGGGGGGGTGAATTGGTGTTAGTTCAAAAACAATATCTTTTCGCAATCTTTATACAAAAGTATAAAGTTTTTTTTATCTTTCTTGAAATGCAAGTAATGAAAATTCAATGCAGCGGAAAAATGCAGTTGACTGCTAAACAGATAAAGTCGACTGGAAATAAAGAGTGCAGGGATAGAGAAAATCAAACACTGGTTTTTATACTGGTTCGGCCAACAATGCCTACATCCAGTGTCCTTCCAACCCAGGAAGCAAATGCACTATAATGGTTGAAGTTTTTATAGCAAGGAATTTATAGAAGCACCACGCAAAAATATAAATCTCCTCTCTAACCCAAAACCAAAATATAGCTGCACAACAAAACCAGAATTGCAGCAAGAATCCCCTCTTCTACAATCTGAACCCACGTCGAACAATCCTCAACGTGTAACCAGCACTCTTCATAGGATGCCAAGCCTATCACAGCAGACTTCACAGGTTGCCAAGCCTTCAATCAAACGCGACAGTCTTCACAGGATGCCAAGCCTTCAATCAAACGCAGCAGTCTTCACAGAATGTCAAGCCTTCAAGATTAATCAAGAAGCACCTTCTTTGTGCAGATTATGATCAAGCAGTCAGCGCAATTGACTTCTCCCTGTGAATCTCTCTCAAGAAAGATCATCATCGTCTTCTTAGAGAACTCTTGGAGCTGTTAAAATAGAGAATTCAATTTGAAACAGGAAAATGAAAATGTCAGATTATCAAAAGTCTCACAACAACTCGTGTTCTGTCTATTTATAGTTTTCTGTTAAACAGATTGCTTCTCAGTCGAATAAACTACTAATTCAGTCGACTGTATTAAAACAGTTATACCAGACAGTCAACACAGAGGCTCTCAGTCAACAAAAATCAACACACATTCAATACAGTTGACCAAGTCATCAATGCTTAACTAACTTTTAAAAATATAGCCGTTGGAGCGTGTAAGCATAACAAAATTCCAAAACAGATCAATACACAGTCGAATATGCAATATAAAATGTCGAATGACACATGTAAAAACACTTTGAAATTCTTTTCAACTCAAAATCTCACATAGCACAGGTTCACAAAATCTATAAAATGATTTTAGCATAGTTGAATCCATTATAGGTGCATTCGATTGGACTAGAACTTTGTCACAACAAATATAAGTTCATAAAGGTGCTTGTGATCTTTTACTTCCAGAAATGTGAAATTAAATGTTTTCAATCAATCAGTTCACAATCCACATATTCATGCAATCATGTTCCACAAATATATCACACAATCAATCATAGGAACAAACATTGCAACACAAAAAAACATGTTCAGCAGATATGACAGTTTATCTAGAATACGAACATGTAATGCAGCAACATGTGTACTATTATTAAGCATTGTGTTGTCATCATCAAAAACTAGTTTGATATAGAGTTTGTGTTGTCAACAATCTCAACAATCTCCCCCTTTTTTGATGATGCACAACCATGATTAATAACTCAACCATGTTTGTACAGTACAACACATGACAGAGTAATAACATATATCAGAAACAATTCAATCAGTTCAGTTCTCTGCATATACAGCAAAAAATATCAAGCAAATAAAGTATGAGACATATAATTCTCTCCCTTTCAAAAAGAATTTATGCATGCTCTCATACTCACACATATATCTCTCCCCCTTTGTGCATTAACAAAAAAGGAATGCTTCAGATATTTATGCAAATTTGAAAACAGAGATGCATCAGAAAAATATGCAATTTGTAAAACACAATGATGCTACACAATCACAATTTCATCACAAAAAAAATATTAAATCCCCCTGAAATGTAGGTGTGTGATGAAACAATGTGTAATACAGTGATACTCCCTCTGTCATTATGCATGAGTTTCAAAATCAATTTAAGTGCATAATACAAAATATCACAGATTAAACAATAGTTTAAGCACAAATTTTTATCATAGTCAAAATATCAAACCACATATATATGCAATGATACAAACATCAACAATCTCACAATATTATCTCAATTCAGATATAGAAACAGATAAAAGTAGAGATAATAGCAGATTAATCATGATTTAAGCAAACAATAAGGATAGAACCAAATTCAAGAAATGGAATTGTTAACCCATTTAGAAACAGTCGAACGCTTTAAATCATCAGTCGAATGCATTGCTTTTGCAAATGTTGAATTCCAATTATAGATGTCCAAAGGAATGTCCTTCCTGCAAAACCTTTCAACAACCTTTTCTAGATCAAGCATAATGGTAAAGCAAGAATTAAATCATATTATAACAGAAGTCAATATGTAAAGATGCATGACAGATTAAGCATAGTTGATTTCTAGCAGACCATTGTCGAATTAATCATTTTACACTACTATCGTTTAGAATCCCCAGTTCATTTCGAATTGTAAAGAATCTCTCTTTGTTCAGGGGTTTTGTAAAGATATCAGCCCATTGATGTAAAGTATCAACATACTCAATTTTGATTTCACCCTTATTTATATGATCTCGAATGAAATGATGTCTTATTTCAATATGCTTAGTTTTCGAGTGTAAAATATGATTCTTGGTTAAGTTTATAGCACTAGTACTGTCACATTTCAAAGGAATGTTTTCTATCTTAATGCCATAGTCCTCTAATTGACTCTTTATCCAAAGAGACTGTGCACAACAGCTTCCAGCTGCTATGTACTCAGCTTCTGTGGTAGATAAAGCCACACATGCTTGTTTCTTTGAATGCCAAGAGATCAATGATGATCAAAGTAAGTGACATGTGTCAATAGTGCTTTTTCTTTCTAGTTTGCAACCTCCAAAATCAGAATCACTGTAACCATTTAGAAAAAGACCTGTGCCATTTGGATACCATAGTCCAAGGCCTTTAGTACTTTGAGGTACTTTAAAATTCTTTTAACAACTGTAAGATATGATTCTTTAGGAGCAAATTGAAATCTAGCACAGAGACAAACACTATGCATGATGTCAGGCCTAATAGCAGTAAGATAAAGTAGTGATCCAATCATACCTTGATACATTCTTTGATCAACACTTTTTCCAGCCTCATCTAGATCCAAGTAGCATTTAGTTGCCATTGGGGTAGCAGCATCTTTGCAGTCCACAATCTTGAATCTTTTCAGTAGATCATTGTAGTATTTGGATTGATGAATGAATATACCATCTTTGGTTTCCTTCACTTGTAGACCAAGGAAGTATGTCAATTCTCCCATCATGGACATTTCAAATCCTTCCTGCATGACTTTTGAAAATTCTTTGCATAACATAGGGTTAGTAGAACCAAAAATAATATCATCAACATAAATTTGCACATACAGTTTATCCCTATTTGAGCTTTTTATGAAAAGGGTGGAATCAACTTTTCCTCTTGAGCACCCTTTCTTTATAAGAAATTCACTTAACCTTTCATACCATGATCTTGGTGCTTGCTTTAATCCATATAAGGCTTTCTTCAGTTTATAAACATGGTCAGGGTATTCAAAGTCTTCAAATCCAGGTGGTTGTTCAACATACACCTCTTCCTTGATGTATCCGTTTAGAAAGGTGCTCTTCACATCCATTTGATACAGCTTTAATTTCAATGTGGATGCAATAGCTAGAAGTATTCTGATTGCTTCTAATCTGGCTACAGGAGCATATGTCTCGTCATAGTCGATTCCTTCTTCTCGACAGTAGCCTTTTGCAACAAGCCTTGCCTTGTTCTTTATGATTTCACCTGAATCATCCATTTTGTTACAGAATACCTACTTTGTACCAATCACTTGTAGATCAGGTTTTCTGGACACAAGCTCCCACACATTGTTCCTTGTGAACTGATTCAGCTCCTCTTGCATCGCAATCATCCAATTTTCATCATTCAATGCTTCCTCAATTTTCTTGAGTTCAATTTTGGACACAAAGGCAACGTTCATGCAGTATTGGTTCAGTTGCCTTCTTGTAGAGACCCCTCTTGACCTGTCACTAATAACATTGTCAGTTAAGACATTTCTTGGTACTTTCCATGCTTTAATTGACTCAACTTTAGGAGATTCGACTTGTTGAGCTTCATCTTCTTTCTTAATAACTTCTTCAGGACCTTCTTCATCAACTGTGTTTTCATCTTCTTCAGCAGAGTTCCTAACTTGTTTAGAATGATTTGGATCCATAACGAACTCATCAAATGCCACATGAATAGATTCCTCCACATTCATAGTTCTCTTATTGTATACCCAGTATGCCTTGATGTTCAAGGAATATCCTATGAAAATTGCTTCATCAGCTTTTGAGTCGAATTTTCCAAGACTTTCTTTGTCGTTATTCAATACAAAACATTTGCTTCCAAAGATTCTCAAGTGTGAAATATTTGGCTTTCTTCCTCTCAGCAATTCATATGGTGTCAGCTTCAGTATAGACCTGATGATTGTTTTGTTCAGTACATAACATGCTATGCTTACTGCATCTGCCCAGAAATATTTTGGCATGTCCCTGTCATTTAACATAGTCCTTTCCAATTCTTCAAGTGCTTTGTTTTTCCTTTCCACCACTCCATTCTGTTGTGGTGTTCCGGGTGCTGAGAAGTTATGTATGATTCCCATTTCAGCTAGATAATCATCAAATTCCTTATTCTGAAATTCTCCTCCATGATCACTTCTGATAGCCTTGATCTTGAGATCCATTTCATTTTGAATGGCAGCAGCAAATCGCTTGAAGACTTTAAGTGCATCATTCTTGGCTGCAATGAAGTAAGTCCATGTGTATCTTGAATAGTCGTCTACAATGACTAACCTGTATGAATTACCTCCGAGACTTTTTATTCTGGATGGTCCAAATAGATCCATGTGAAGCAATTGCAGAGGCTTCTTGGTTGACATTTCACTCTTACTCTTGAATGGCTATTTGGTTAACTTACCTTTTTGGCAAGCATCACATAACCTGTCAGTTTTAAATCGGATTTTGGGCAGACCATTTACCAATTTCTTGGAGACGAGCTTGTTCAGTTGACTCATACTGATGTGAGCCAATCTCTTGTGCCATAGCCACACATCTTCTTCTTTGGTCATCAGGCATACAACAAATTCGAATGCATTATCTGTGAAGTCGATCAAGTAGATGTTGTTCACCCTTTTTCCCACAAGCAGTAACTCATTTTTTGTCCCGTTGCTGATCAAACAGTATTTGGGTTCGAAGGTGATCTTTAATCCTTTGTCACATAGCTGACTGATGCTAAGCAGATTGTGTTTTAACCCTTCAACAAACAAAACATTTTTAATTTCATAAGATGAAGGAGTCTTTAATTTACCTATATCGATGATTCTTCCTTTGTTGTTATCACCATACGTGACATGACCAGCGGCTTTATATGAAATATCTGAGAACTTTGTAGGATCTCCAGTCATATGTCCCGAACACCCGTTGTCAAGGTACCATGTAGGAGTTTTGAACTGTTGTTCCAGATCAGGTTTGATGGTTCTGGATTTTGCCATCATGATCAGTTCTTCTTTATTCTTGACTTTCTTGGAATCAACAGAATGATCTTGATTGATCATCTTTTTCAACAAGATTTATTTCTGCATCTGTGAACGTGGTTCTTCATCTCGGGTTACCTTCCTTTCCAAGTTACCTGTTTCAAAGTTTTCAAAGAAACCATCGGTTACAGATTTTCACTTCATATTACAGGGAGCAGATGCAATATCAATCCTAAAATCATAAGCTCTTTTTGAATGCGAAACAGAAGCCATCCCCAGGTTTTATAGTCGAATAGAATAAAAACAGAGTCGACTAAATTTTCAAATATCTTATGAAAACCAGCTCTGGTGCCAATTGTTAGGAAACAAGTAGGCTTCGTTTTACACCAGGAGGGGGGGTGAATTGGTGTTAGTTCAAAAACAAAATCTTTTCGCAATCTTTATACAAAATTATAAAGCTTTTTTATCTTTCTTGAAATGCAAGTAATGAAAATTCAATGCAGCAGAAAAACGCAGTTGACTGCTAAACAGATAAAGTCGACTGGAAATAAAGAGTGCAGGGATAGAGAAAATCAAACACTGGTTTTTATACTGGTTCGGCCAACAATGCCTACATCCAGTGTCCTTCCAACCCAGGAAGCAAAAGCACTATAATGGTTGCGATTTTTACAACAAGGAATTTATAGAAGCACCACACAAAAATATAAATCTCCTCTCTAACCCAAAACCAAAACATTGACGCAAACAAAACCAGAATTGCAGCAAGAATCCCCTCTTCTGCAGTCTGTACCCACGTCGAACAATCCTCAACGTGTAACCAGCACTCTTCACAGGATGCCAAGCCTATCACATTCACAGGTTGCCAATGCGATTGATTCAATTGACGAGAAAAAGACTATGGATGAATGGAGTTGTTGGGGTTTACAATTTCATCTTATCCGCTCTCTTATCTACTCCTCTTATTTAATTCGCTTTGTTGTCTAATTATCGTGTAAACTTTCTTAGTCTACCCTTAACCCGATCCCTCGGCGAAAAGAGCCTATTAATAATTACTGGCTTGCTATCCCTAGCCTCCCCTAGTAATTAATAATGCATTATAACCGGAAGCAAAAACAATTGATCGTCCTACCCCCTTATCCCTAGGTGGTATTGCTTAATCAAGGAATTTCCCCCAGTTCATGACAGTACTGTACGTTCCCGTATCAATAAAGACAAACAATAAGTATCGAATAAGTTAAACGATAAAAGCATTAAGCGTAGGTGAGAAACCCAATAATTGATAATCAAAGCATACGACAAGCATATAAATAAATAAGAGTTTCAATAAAAGAGAGTTTCAAAAGATTACATTGTTCCCCAACAACAAAAGGGTTTAGTTCACCATTGTCATGGTGAAACTAGATGAAAAATGATGGAAGAATGGAAAAACAAACCCTAGATTGGATAAAAAGGAGCCTAAGCATCCAAGAGATCTTCTCCAAGGAGTGAAAACTAGGTCTGGCCGCCCCCCTTAATCGCACCACCGCCCGGCGGTGAATTGCGCCGCTGTTAAGACCCTGGCAAGTGTACCAGATCATATCAAGTAATAAAAATCGGTAATCCCAATATCGTTCTTCCCAGAGGACTCTTAAGGCCTCATCTTTTGTGTAAAAAAATTGTTTAAGACTTGAGTAAAAGAAAATTAATTTAAATGGTTTGAATGCAAAACAGAAATAAACATGCAAATGCAAGAATTCAATTGACTAAGAGAAACTATGAATGAATGAGGTTGTTGGGGTTTACAATTTCATCTTATCCACCCTCATATATCTACTCTTCTTATTTACTTTGCTTATTTATCATATTGCCATGCAAACTTTCTTGGTCTACCCTTAACCCAATCCCTTGGTGAAAAGAGCCTATTACTAATTACCGGTTTGCTATCCCTAGCCTCCCCTAGTAATTAATAATGCATGATAAGCGGAAGAAAAATACAATTGATCGTCCTACCCCTATCCCTAGGCGGTATTAACATAATCAAGGAATTCTCCCCAGTTCATGACATTATTGTACGTCCCCGTATCAATAAAGACAAACAACATCTAACGAATGAGTTAAACGGTAAAAGCATTAAATACAGGTAAAGAACCCAACAATTGATAAATCAAGCATATGCAAGCATATAAAGTAAACAAGAATTTGGATATATGAGAGTTTCAAAAGATTACATTGTTCCCCAACAACAAAGGGTTTAGTTCACCATAGTCATGGTGAAACTAGATGAAATATAATGGAAGAATGAAAAAGCAAACCCTAGATTTGATAAAGTGGAGCCTAAGCATCCAAGAAATCTCCTCCAAAGGTGTAAAGTTGTTGTGGACGTTGTTCTCTGCCAAAAGAATTCCATTTGGATTCGCACTAGGGCTATATATAATCCAAAAAGATAATAGAAAGATCTCAAAATCCAAAATATAAAAACAGACAACCGCCCAGGCGCCAAAATTGGCCGCTCAGCGGTTTGCCTCAACACACGCCATCGCCTAGGCGCCTAAAATGACCGCTGAGCGGTTTGCCTCTTGTCGCTCTGGACACTCTGCGTCACCGCCTGGGCGCTAAATAGTACTTTTCCTCGAATCAGGACGCTCAGCGATGGAATTTACCGCTGAGCGGTTCACAAACTCTTATTTTCTTCCTTTTTCTCCTTCATTCTTGAGTCTATGACCTTCCTACTTCATTGCCATCTTCAATTTTCATCAAAAACCCTGCAAAACAATGCATAACAAGCATAATATCTCTAGAAACAACTTTTGACTCTCATGTGACACAACTTAAGAGTTTTACTTGATTCTAAGCTCATTTTAAGCTACAAAGGGTGTGATTTAATATCAAATTTATGCATGAAAATAACGGTTTTGAGACCGTTATCAGCCGTCCGGCGGTAACCCACAAAACCGCATGGCTGCACCGCCTGGGCGCCAGACAGTAGTTGCCCCTCGCATTTGACCGCCCAGCGTTGGATTTTGAAGCTGGGCAGTTCCTAGACTCTTCTTTTCTTCATGTTTCTTCTTCTTTATTGAGTCTAAGACCTTCCATCTTTAATCCATTTTTCATATTCATCAAAAACGCTGCAAAACAATGCAAAACAAGCATAATATCTCTAGAAACAGCTTTTGACTCTCAACTGACTCAACTTACGTGTTTTGCTTAATTCTAAGCCTTGAAGGTTGTATTTTGATCTCAAATGAAGCATGAAAATAACTGTTTTTCAACAATTATCACAACCCCAAACTTATAACAACAGACATACTTTATAAAGGCATTCATTCAATTTCAAATATAAAAGTTAAAACTAAGACTAAGCATATTTTGTAGGCACAGTCTCACCTGGTCATAATTCATCAACTCATTCCACTTCTTTAGAGCCACCAATTTTCTAACCTCAGCATCCAACATATTGATCCGATAATTCAAATCCCCGAACCAGAAAATCTGGCTGTTAGCAACCAATAGCACTCGATAAACATAGTATCTCTCTAAGGAAAACTTTGCTAAAATTGTAAAGAAGAAAAAACTTTCATGGTCACATAGTGAAACTTACTCGTGAGATGGGATTGTTTGTGGTTGATCCACATCAAAGGCAGGTGAGAAGCAAGTGCATCTCAAAATTTCATGAACATTAGAGTTTCATGAACATAAATAACCATGATGCAAGTTCTAGCAAAATTCAAAGATACAGCTGTTGCAAATCTTACCGACTAATTCCAGAGCACAGACAATGATTATCTTTGAAGTGAACTTAGGAAAAAACTCATTTGCCAAAACTGCCAGATAGAGCAAAGACATTACAAATCGTCCTAATCTTTAGGAATGAAATCGTAAACCAAAGTACAGGTAAGTAATAAAACGACCAACTCACATTTAACTTAAAATACTCATCATCTCTTACCTCCCACAACCGTTGGGACTAAAACAACCTGAAAGGTACTAACTGCCAGACCCTGCGTCATAATTACTAAGAGGGAGATTGTTGTTGGTGGTAGGCTAGGTGGATCAAGTCATAGTCTTATGGGATTTTGGACTGTTATATGCTCTAGTAGAAAGAGTTCCAACCAGATTATTAGCTATAATTTTGGCCGAGTGTAATGCTTGATTCAACTTGTTCACACGGATTTTGGGCCATAGATTTTTTTTTTTGCAGAAACCTGCCTTTTTCACTATAACCTCCATTTAGGGTTATGTATAAATTCATCTACCCCTCTCTCGTATTCAGCACTAATGCGTGGTAAATTAAACCAATTTCGATTCATTCCTAAATATTTTGACTTATATATTCTACAAAATTACAATACAAAAAAAAACATCATTTAATGACAAATTCAATTATACAATCATTCAATAAAAAACATTGAAACAATCACATATATTCAACATTAAAATAACATTGTAAAATAAAAAAATTAAACTTTGAAATCATACCATCACACAAAATTATAAAATCATACAAAATTATTCAATGATACAAAATTATATGATAATTCAATCACATATTCAATCATACAAAATTATACAATTATATAGAAGTAAAATTTAAAAATTAATATAAGAACCTGATAGTGGGAAAAGATAATAATGATGGACAACCCGCGATCAAAACGCTACAAAATTCAACTCTAAAAAAACTCAAACTTGCAAAATTATACAAACAAATATTACTTTTAAAAATAAAAACAAACATCAAAACGCAAATTACCTATAAAGAGAAGAATCGAAAAAACCCAATAAGAAGACTTTCGAACGATTTTGATCGGTTACAACTCTTCCTCAATGTTGAAAATGGTCATGGCACCGAACAAAAATGGGTTTAATCGGTGAAACTGGATTGAAAATGGATTGAAAATGGAAGCAGAGACATGTGCGAGAGAAGACGACGGAGGCTCTGAAACTGTTTGCGCGAAGAAGATGACATTGTTCCTTTGCGTTTTATTTTTTTAACCTACGAAAGGTTACTACCTCGATTCATTATGTAACTGAGGTAATAAGGGGGAATAGGTCGCGGTTCCAGTCTTAACCGAGGCCTATTCTCCTGAAAAAAAATTCAAAATACGTCTGATGTGGAAATTTTGAAAATATTTTTAACTTTATGCCGCGGTTCCCCGCCTAACTGAGGCATATTCTCTTAGATCAGGGAATAGGCCGCGGTTCCCCAAACAACCATGGTCTATTCTCTCACGCTCTATCTGCCAATTTTATTGTGTTCAGACTGTAGGAGAGAATGTCAGATTTTTGCAGAGACTATAGGTCGCGATTTCCAAACAACCGCGGTCTATTCCTTGACGCTATACTGCACATTTATTGCAGTTGTGCCACGTGAGAAAAGTCAGAGGGGTTTTATACCGCGGTTCTGGGAAAACCGCAGTCTATTCCCTGACCTTTATTGTGTTCAGACTATAGGAGGGAATGTTATATTTTTGCAGGGACTATAGGTCGCGGTTCCCCAAAAAATCGTGATATATTCCCTAACGCTCTACTGTTCATTTATTACAACAATGTCACGTGGGAAAAGTCATAGGGGTTTTATGCCGCGGTTTCCCTCAGAACCGCGGCCTATTTCCTAAAACATGGACAATAGGTTGCGGTTCTGAGTGGAACCGCGACCTATAATGTCGATATAATTTTAAAAATGCCATCGGGCAATATTATACTTCGGTTTTTGGGTAACCGATGCATAACGTGTGCAGTAATAACTCAATTTTTTACTAGTGTCTGTGGGATTAACAAATTTAAAATATAGACTTTTATTTACAAAAGTACCATCGTACATTTATTAAGTATTACTTTTAAAACAGACTTAAATTGAGAGACTTAAAAGATAGTTTTTGTAGTATTGCAGACATATGAGTATTCTAGCCACTCCCGACATCTCTAGACAATTCTGGTATCCACCTAATACGTTGCCAAAAGTGACTAGAATACTTCGGTGAAAAGAATTTTAGACTTTAATTCACACACCATTTATAATTTTTATATTAATAATTGACAATTTGATATTCCAACAAATTTTAGTTTATTGTCCAACTTAGTCCATATAATAATTAATTAGTTTGGTCTAAACTTGATTGTTATTTAATGATTTTCTATAAATTCTTAAATGCATTTTTCATTGAAAATTGTGTCAATTTAAATAGCTTTTGGTATTTTCAAATTTTTAGTGATTAATATTTCATATAGTTTATAGGAATTTAATGCTATAATAAATGCAATATTTCATTCTATTGAATATTTAGCAATAACTGTAATATATTTATTGAGAGTAACTAGTACCGTTTAATTCAATTTAAGATACTATTCTATCTTTAGTGAGTTATGTGAAGTATCAGTAAATAATTGACTATTGAAAAAATGATCAATCCATTTCTCGTTGTGTGTTTGGTGATAAGTGGTGTTAGCATACCAGTTCATGGTTTTCAAGGTACACTCGAAGAAGATTTGGAACTTGAAAGACAACTACAGCTGATCAATAAGCCTCCTATCAAAACTATTCATGTATTTTTGAATATCTTTTATATATATATATATATATATATATATATATATATATATATATATATATATATATATATATATATATATATATATTATTTTTTTGAATATATTTACATTATATTCACTAATTTTCTTTTATGTATTGAATTTTAAATTTTGTAGACAAAAACTGGAGACATGGTTGATTGCATTGATATTTATAAACAATTAGCATTTGATCATCCTTTACTAAAGGATCACAAGTTACAGGTGTTATATGTATTTTTTTTAATATTATCATATTACTTTAAGTCTCTTTTTTTTTTAATTTATTGCTTGTGATTTAAATCTATATTTCTGTTGTTTAATCGCAGAGAAAACCTACTTTTCAAAAATCAAGTATGAAGAATTTGGCAAATAAACCTAATTTTAAACTTGAAAAAGTCCAATGTCCCAAAGGCTCTATCCCTGTTCGAAGAACAACAAAGGAAGATCTCATTCGGGAAAAGCAATTCTTAAATATGAGTATTCTTGTTAAAGATATTCCTGGTGTTCATGTATGTGATCTCTTTTTACACCGAATTTCAAATTTTCATAATTTATTTTTGTTAACTACATCATGTTTAATTCTTCAATTTGTACTTTTGCAGCTTGCAGAATTAGCTCTTTCATCGAAATTTAGTCCATACTATGGCGTTAGAGGAAGTAGCAGCGTTTATAATCCACCTGTCACTAAGGGTCAAATGTCTCTTTCTCATGTATGGGTTCAAAATGGACCCATAAGTTCTAACAATAAAATCAGTTTTGGATGGCAAGTAAGTCTTAATTTTATTATTATACCCTTTTTTCCAATAAATATGATATGAAAATATATTTAATTTGTGTTTATTTTTGTGCAATCTCATATTTTGATATAGGTGAGTCCAGATTTGTATGGTGACAATAAAACTCATATATACGCATCATGGACGGTATGAAAGTCTACATGAACATGAAGTTCCAATTTTGTTTCACATGAATAATTTTTTTTGTTAATTCAGGAAGCATTTCTGTGAAAAAAAGAAGAAACATGAATATTTCATTTCTTCAAAATTTAATGTGATGTTAAAAAATATACAGAAAGACAACTTTCACAAGACAGGATGTTACAATGTTCGATGTCCAGGTTTTGTTCAAACCAATGTCGAATTTTATCTTGGTGGAGATGTCGCAGATATATCTTCTTATGGTGGACCAGTTTTTGATTCTATCTATTATATTACTATGGTAATGATCTTGGCATAAACTTTTCATGTAATATTATATGATACATGCAGGTGAGGTAGTATTGTTGACAAAATTTTGTGTATACATGGATTTTCAGGACCCAAAAACCAAAAACTGGTGGATTCATACAACTGGTGAAGATATTGGATATTATCCTGCAAAGTTATTCTCTAACTTGGCTTCAGCAGATAAAGTAGGGTGGGGTGGAAGAACATTGACTCGTCATGGTTCTCCCAGCCCTCAAATGGGATCTGGACATTTTCCTGATAAAGACCTTTCTCATGCATGTTATTTCAGAACTATTTATTTTGAAAATGCATCTAGAATAAAGTTTGGACCGAAAAGATATCAAACAGAAAAGTACGTTGACAAACCTAAATGTTATGACCTTACGTACTACGGCAATGTTTATGGCATTGGTGGATATATGCTCCAATTTGGAGGACCTGGTGGTAGGTGTGATGATTGATTTGTCCACTTTTAGGTATTTATGGACTTCAAAAATAAATATAATTACCATCATTATTATTAATAATTTCCTTTTCTACAATTCTCGTGTTTTGATCTATACTTTTAATATTTCGATACTGAAAATATATTGTTAAGATAATAGCAGACAACATTCGCATTATAGGATAAAATATGATCAGATTAAATACAATACAAAAAAAAATATCAACCAATGTAATGCATATATGAATATGACCCATATAAATAGAGCATTGATATGGCAAAACATAAGTGCAACCATAACCTATTTAAGATTCTGAATTTTTTAAAAAGCAACGCCTCAAGGACGTGGATTGATGTAAATTTTTCCAGATTTATTAGACTATTATTTCAAAATAGAAAAATAATATATTTACAAATGTGCCTCAACAAAAAAGTAATGACACAGTACTCAAGTCAACTTCTTTTAATCGTAATAGCATTGCGTTGCTATCCTAAAAAAAAGTGTCATTTGTATATGGCTTAATTGGTAATTTAATTCTTATATTTGTTGTTTTTATTCTGTTTGGTTTTCTATTTTTTTTATTTAAGTTTCATTTTGTGTTAAGTCAATTCAATTTAATCATGTGACATTGTTAATATCATATATCAATTTCAGTGTGAGTGTTATGTGATAATTCAGTTCCAAGTATAAGCTCATGTATTCAATTCAAATTTTATATTTATTTTTTGACTCAATTAAATGTTAATTTTATGTAACATCGAGTAATGTTGTAAAATTGACAAATTAAGTTATTATATAGACAAATTAAGTAGACAAATTAAGTAAAAGATGTATTATATATTAATAATTTAGTTTCTATTTCATGCTAATATTAACTTCTTTTGTTAGAGGAATTAAATATATAAATAAGCTAACAAAGAAACACATTTTTTTTATTTTCTCAATTATTAAAAATAGAAAATTTTAATAAGAACATTATTGGTAATGGATTAAAAATAATGAGACTCAATGATTTTAATATTAAAAAGGTTTTATATAAATAGTTTCATTACTGGTGGCATATCCCTTAGCCATAGAAAAAAACATTCAATAAGAGTTGAGGTCGTCTATGGAATATGGTGGCATACCCCTTTGGCCATCATCGATCTTTGAGAGGAGTATAATAATTTGGACCTTGTGTTTTGGGATAAGTAATTTAGGATTTATTTGAGCTTTGTATTATGGGCCAAGTAGCATAGGATTTAATTTGGGCTTTGTATTTTGGATAGAGTAATGTAAGGTTTTTAGATCACTTGGGTCAAAAATGGTCAAGGCCGAGTGTTGACCAAGAGGATGTCCATGAGCTTAGGTTGACCATAATGTCAAACTTTTAACCTAGCTTGGTGGACAAGGGTGTGTGGGACCTCCCACGTGAGAGTGGCCATGTGTCATGCTCACATTGAAGAAGGTTTCTCATAGTTAGTGGTCACATGTCACTCTAGGAATGGAGAGGATTCTCCATAGGTAATCCTTCTCCTATTGGAGAGGATTTTTGCCTTTGTCTCCAAGTTAGGTCAAGGTAGTGTTTTTAGGGTTTGGTTAACATTTTCGAGACACCTTAGCCTATAAATAGAGGTGTCTCCCCATATTGTATTTACCTTTGATTGAGAGTATTGTTATGTTGCCAATTTTGAGTCATATTACTCTTATTAGGTCACCCTAGGCTAAAGCAACTCAAGTGGCCTCCTCTAGCCTCCTTCCTCCAAGAGTTGGCCTAACCTCTCTTAGAGCATCACAAACACCACCTCCATCATCACCAAACATCATCAAAACCAAGAGCTTTAGCTCCCTCCCACCAAATTTCGCAAACATTCATCCATACACCATCACCATGGGTTGTTCTTCTAGTTTTAGCCCAACCTAAGTATGAGGATTTCCATCAATTACGAACAAGTTTCAATATTTTAAAGCACACTATCTCTCTAGAAACTACTTTTCTAGAGTTATTTGACTTCTCTTCAAGAGTTTTCATCCTCTGTTTGTCTGATTGAAGAATTGAGACTGTACGATTGATCATAGAGGCGAGCTCTTCAATTTGGACCAATTGGTTTCTTAAATGTATTAAGTTCGTTTTTTGTTTATTTTTTGTTCAATTTTTTCTTCCTTTGCGTGTGAGATTGTTGTAGTTGCATGTGAAATTTGAGTCTTCTATAAAACTCTCTACTAATCAGTGGTCCTAACGATGTACGTTGAATGTGTTTCTGTAGTTCGTAGGAGTAAATAAGACTTATGCTTGTGGACTTGTTTTAGGATTTCTAGAGCAGATTGGTCTTTTGCGATGGAGGACCATCTAGAGGAAGCACTAGACCTCTAACAAGAGTTATGGCTAGGAGGATGGAAGAAGAAGAAGGGTTTCAAAAGACTCTACTTCTTTGCAGGATATAGTATTAGTTTTCTTCCTTTCTCTTTAAGCTTTTTAAATATGTATGTAAGTCTTTATTTTAGGTCACTTATTTTTTCCAACTTATCTTGTCAATTGAATTTGTTTTGCATCAAACATGAGAACATGTGCTGCTTTGAAAAATTAACTGCATCCACCCCCAAAGGACTAGAAAATATGTGTTTATAGTTAACTTAAAGCCCTTTTAGTCTAGTTTCGGGCGAAAGAAAAATCATCTTATTTGGAGTTTTCTAGAGAAAATTATGAGTAAAACAATCAATAATTGTCATAATTGCCAGAATGTTGTCTGGAATGTGTTCTTGGGCTTGCTTCATGCGTTAGGCTTGCTTGAGACATGATCCAACTTGTTTTGGGCTTGCTTAAGCTTTAAGGTATCTTCTAGAAAAAGGGAGAATGTGAAGTCACAAGAAAACACTAGAAAGTAGAGAGGGGGAGGGATGGGGCCAAGGTTCAAATAATGTTTTGAAGTTCTTTTTGTAACATAGTGTCAGATAAAGAAATGTGAATAAGTTGTTAAAGATGTTATTTAGACGCTAGATTTTATAGAAAATGTTTAGAAAGATTGCACAAGAAGCATCATTATAGCGCTCAACTGCAGTGATAGAAGAAAGTGTGAATCTTCAAATAAATACTTTAAGTATATCACATTTGAATAAAAGTGTACTAACAAACATGTTTTAGTCTACATTATTAATGTCTAGTAAATATAAGAAAATAGATAGTTTGGGCAACTTGTTTAAACGTTGTCTTTTTGTGATGAAGAAAAAAGACATTTAATAGATTAAAGCACAAGAATTTTATACTAGTTCGCTCCAACTAAGCTGTGTCTTTTCTCTCCCAATAATTCTTGAGAGGTTCTAGTTATCCTTTTCAAATATTCATGTGAGTTTAACCCACTCCTGGTTGTGTAATACTATTCACTACTCCAGGTATCCTTAAACTTCTATCTAGTTTACTTTTACCTAGTCTTGTTTGTACAATATTATTTACCACACCTGCTATGCCTAGACTTCTATCTAGTTGAGTTTAATCCACTCCTGGTTGTGTATCCCTAGACAATCCTAGTATCTCATTGATACACTGCCTATTTGAGTTTCACCAACTCCTGATTTCCCTAGACAACACATCTAGTCTGAGCATTCTAAACCATTTCTACTTTCCAAGTTCTTTTGCCACTTCTCACATTTAAGTATTCTAGCAACTATTGGTAACTAAATATTCTAGCCACTCCAAGTACCTGAGTATTTTGGTCACTCGTCATACTTAAATATTATTGGACAATTCTGGTATCTACCTAATACATTGCCAGAAGTGGCTATAATACTTCGGGAAAAAGAATTTTATTAGACTTTAATTCACAAACCTTTTTTATCAATAATTGACTATATTATAAACCAACAAATTTTAGTTTATTGTCCAACTTAGTCAATATAATAAATAATTAGTTTGGTTTTATGTTTGATTGTCGTTTAATGACTTTCTTGTAGCATAAATTCATAAATGCATTTCTCATTGGAAACGGTGTCAATTTAAATAGCATTTGGTGTTTTCAATTTTTTAGTGATTAATATTTCATATTGTTTATAGCAATTAATGCTATAATAAATTTAATATTTAATTCTATTAAATATTTAGCAATAAATGTAATATATTTAGAGAGTAATAACTGAACTAGTACCATTTAATTTAATTTAAGATACTATTCTATCTTTAGTGGGTTATGTGAAGTATCAGTAAGCAATTGACAATATTGCAAAAATGATCAATCCATTTATTGTTGTGTGTTTGGTGATAAATGGTGTTAGTATACTAGTTCACGGTTTTCAAGATACACTCGAAGAAGATTTGGAACTTGAAAGAAAACTAAAGCTGATCAATAAGCCTCCTATAAAAACTATTCATGTATTTTTTAATATCTTTTATATATATATATATATATATATATATATATATATATATATATATATAATTTTGTCGAATATAGTCGCATTATATTCACTAATTTTCTTTTATGTATTGAATTTTAAATTTTGAAGACAAAAAATGAAGACATGGTTGATTGTATTGATATTTATAAACAACTAGCATTTAATCATTCTTTATTAAAAGATCACAAGTTACAGGTGTATACCTATTTTTTTTAATATTTGAAGTTTTTTTTTTAATTTATTACTTGTGATTTAAATCTATATTTGTATTTTTACTAGCAAAGAAAACTTAGTTTTCAAAAATCAAGTATGAAGAATTTAGCAAATAAACCTAGATATAAACTTGAAAAAGTCCAATGTCCTAAAGGATCTATTCCTATTAGAAGAACAACAAAAGAAGATCTGATTCGAGAAAAACAATTATTAAATAAGAGTATTCTTGTTCAAGGCATTCCTGGTGTTCATGTATGCGATTTCTTTATCAACTGAATTTCAAATTTTCATTATTTATTTTTGTTAACTACGTCATGTTTAATTCTTCAATTTATACTCATGTAGCTTGCAGAATTAGCTCTTTCATCAAAATTTAGTCCATATTATAGCGTTAGCGGACGAAACAACGCTTATAATCCACCGGTCTCTAAGGGTCAAATGTCTCTTTCTCATGTGTGGGTTCAAAATGGACCCATAAGTACTAACAATAAAATCAGTCTTGGATGGCAAGTGAGTCTTAATTTTATTATTATACCCTTTTTTCCAATAAATATTATATGAAAAATGTATTTAATTTGTGTTTATTTATGTGCAATCTCACATTTTGATATAGGTGAGTCCAGATTTGTATGGTGACAATAAAACTCATTTATACGCATCATGGACGGTATGAATCTTGACATGAACAAGAAGTTCCGATTTTGCTTCACATAATTTTATTTTATTTAATTCAGGAAGCATTTATGTTAAAAAAAGAAACATGAAAGTTTCATTTCTGCAAAATTTAATGTGATGTTAAAAAATATACAGAGAGACAACTTTCACAAGACAGGATGTTACAGAGTTCGATGTCCAGGTTTTGTTCAAACTAATTCCGAAATTTATCTTGGTGCAACTATCAGAGATATATCTTCTTATGGTGGACCCGTTTTTGATTCAGTCAATTATATTACTATGGTAACGATGTTGGCATAAATTTTTCATGTAATATTATATGATACATGCAGATGAGTTAGCATTGTTGATAAAATTTTGTGTCCATGGATTTTCAGGAGCCATCAACCAAAGACTGGTGGATTCATATAAATGGTGAAGATATTGGATATTTTCCTGCAAAGTTATTCTCTAACTTGGCTTCGGCAGATAAAGTAGGGTGGGGTGGAAGAACATTGACTCGTCATGGTTCTCCCAGCCCTCAAATGGGATCTGGACATTTTCCTGATAAAGACCTTTTTCATGCATGTTATTTCAGAACTATTTCTTTTGAAAATGCATCTAGAATAAAGTATGGACCGGAAAGATATCAAACAGAAAGGTACGTTGATAAACCTAATTGTTTTGGCCTTAGGTACTACGGCAATGTTCATGGTATTGGTGGATATATGCTCCAATTTGGAGGACCTGGTGGTAAGTGTGATGTTTGATTAGTCCACTTTTAGTTATTTATGAACTTCAAAAATAAATATTGTTACTATCATTATTATTAATAATTTCCTTTTCTACCATTCTCGTGTTTTGATCCATACTTTTAATATTTCGATACTGAAAAAATATTGTTAAGATAATCGCATACAAAATCCGCATAAGATAAGATATGACCAAATTCATTACAATACAAAAACATTTCAACCAATGTAATGCATATATATAAATATGATCGATACAATAGTTCGCAAAACATAAGTGCAACTATAACCTATTTAAGATTTTGAATTTTTTAAAAAGCAATGTCTCAAGCACGTGGATTGATGTAAAATTTTTTCAGATTTATTAAACTATTATTTCAAAATAGAAAAATAATATATTTACCCATCTGACTAAAAAAAAACGTAATGACACAATACTCAACTCAACTTCTTTTAAACGTAATAGTATTGCATTGCTGTCCCAAAAAATAAGTGTCATTTTATATATGGCTTAATTAGTAACTTAATTGCTATATTTTTGTTATTTTTATTCCGTTTGGTCATTTAATTTTTTATTGTTTATTTAAGTTTCATTTTGTATTAAATTGATTCGATTTAATCACATTACGATCTTAGTATTATGTGTTAGTGTTAGGTTAGTACTATGTGACAATGTCAAGAACAAGGGTTTTATATTTAATTCAGTTTTTACATTTATTTTTTGACTCAATTAAGCGTCAATATTATGTAAAATCGAGTAATGTTGTTCATGTCAAATATATAGTTGAATTCAATTTACTTACAAATAAAAATAAATAAATTTAATGAAAAATGTAATGAAATATTTTCTTTTGTAAAATTGATTCATATAAGTAGATAAATTAAGTTAAAAGATGTAAAATATCTTATATGATTTAGTTTATACTTCATGTGAATATTAGCTTTTTTTTGTGGGAATTCAATATATAAATAAGCTAACAAAGTAAGACACTTTTTTTTTCTCAAATATTAAAATTTAAAAATTACAATAAGAACATTACATCTACATTTTAAATATTTTGTTTTTGTTTTTATTTAAAGGGTGAGTTAGTTCTTAGTCAATAATCAACTTGATTGTCAAATAAGACAAGATGAACATAGAACATTTTGATCAAAATGTTTAAAAATTTATAAGTATAAAACAAATATTGTTGAACCCCAGAAAATACCATTTTAGAAGTAGTAGTAGTTTAAAAATAGTGAGACTAGATGATTTTAATATTAAATGATTTTATATAAATAGTTTTGTTACTCATGGCATACTCTTTAGCCATGGCCAAGCACATTCAAGAAGAGTTGAGGTCATCTATGGAAGATGGACATAGATTCTCTATCTTGGGCCATGTTGAGCAATCATGGAGCATCGAGTAGAGTAGGAATAATTTGGCCATTGTATTTTGGACAAAGTAATATAGGATTTATTTGAGTTTTGTATTATGATCAAAGTAGTGTAAGATTTAATTTCAACCTTGTATTTTTGGCCAAGTAGTGTAGGGTTTTTAGATCACTTGGGTCAACAAAGGTCAAGGCCTAATGTTGATCCAAAGTGGATGTCCATGAGCTTAGATTGACCATGTGGTCGAAGTTTTCACCTAGCTTTGTGGACAAGGGTATGTGAGACCTCCCATGTCAGGGTGACCATGTGTCATGCTCACATTGGAGAGGATTTTCCATAGTTAATGGCCACATGTCACTCTAGGAATGGAGAGGATTCTCCATAGGTAGTGGTCACATATTCTCCTCCCATTGGAAAGGATTTTTGCCTTTGTCTCCAAGTTAGGTTAAGGTAGTGTTTTTAGGATTTTGCTTCTACATTTTAGAGATACCTTAACCTATAAATAGAGGTGTTTTTTGTGACACCCGGGCACTAACGAGGGCGGGGAGTGATCGCTGGTGCAAGAGACATGAAGTGCGAAAGGCACAAACAAAGAGCGGCTTCCGGCAGGCTTCCAGTGGAAGGGGCACGTGGAAGAATCGAACATACACCGGAATGAAAGGGATTTAGAGACTGTATAGGTGTGGGACTATACAATTGAAGGATAGCTTAAAGGAATTGATTTGGCTACTCATATCAACAAATGCATTTTCTTTTCAGTAGCCTAACCCATAAGGTTACAGCTAAAACAGTTAGAAAAGGTTAGAGTTTCCAGTATGTTGTCATTAACGTTTTTCAGGTTCTGTTTTGGTAGTTTTGGCTACTTTTTTTGGCCTTCTAAAAGGTACTAAGTTTGTTGCATATCATGTTCTTGGATTTTCTTGAGTATTTTTTCATAGCTTACATTCAAGCATATCATATGTTTGGGTCATTTTGTTTTTCAAATCCATCCATATTGTCTAAAGTCATGTGTAGTCCTTTTTATGTCATTTTCTGCTAGTTGAGCTTATAAAAATCACAAAGAAATATGCACAACTTGGATTTCAAAACTACATCCCATACAAGCCTTTAAGTGCCTTATCTTTAAAGTATTGGGTTCATACTTGCCACTAGATCATTGGTAAGTTAAAAAAATACCCTTATGTCTTGCTGAGTTTCATATTCTAATTTGATTCAAGTAGGTTTTTCTTCCACTTTGTGTGTTTTCTTCTTTGAGCTTTCAAAACCAAAATATCATATTTGTTTTTGGTGTATGATGGTCTTGTTTTGCACTTAAAAAGAGTGGAAAAAGAAGTACTAAAATATTTTAAACAAAGGCTCTAAAATAAGTACTAAAAGAGCATAGAAAAAGTGTTGAAATGTGTGCATTTGACCCTACCACTAGCTTAATTGGTGAAACTACTTTGTTCATTTTGTTCACTGATTTTGTGCATTTTATTTCACTTTCTGATAGATTAACTCTTTTTCAATGATGTTAAGAGTGTGGCCTTAGTGCCCCATTTGCTCAAAGTTTGCCAAAGACAAGAAGTACCACCTTCTATTCTAGTAATTTTTGGTTTTGCCCATCTACTTTAGTAGCTTTCCTTAGGTAATCTTTTTTAGTGCTTAACCTTCTTTTCTTACCATTTAATTTCTTGCTTGTCTTCTTTGATTTTCTTGACTTTGTCATACAAAAACTCCTTTTGAAACGCCTTTATTGTTTTAAGACCTTTTCTTTCTTTTTCCTTGGTTTTCCTTCTCGATTCTTGATGATTTCCTTGTGGTGTTGGTTCTCTTTTAGGTGAGCCAACATCTTGAGGTAGCATCCTAGGTGGTGGAGACCTTGTGGGAGCTTGAAATCTTGAGTGGTAGCCAAGAATAAAGTGAGATAAACACTTAGGGGAAGAGCAAGTTTATGTGTATTTCTTTGACTTGTAATTTGTTTTCTTTTCCTTGTAATTCGGTCTTGTTAGGTGTCTTGAGTCTTTGTTGATCAGTCCCATCTTCTAACAAGAACCTCTAAAAACATAGTAATTTTTGTCTCTTAGTTGGTAAGTTTGAGGGATCCAAAGTTCCTTCTAACTTAACTTTTCGTACTGAATTGTATTAGTGAATTGTGTTTAATTCTCCATTATTGTCTCATTTTCATTATTTGGGCTTAATTTGACTAGTAATTCTCATTTTAATTAATTTGAATTATTTGGGCTTAATTATTCTAATTATTATTTGCAAGAAAATTTTGGAATTATTATTGGGACTTCAAGAGGGCTGCCACATCATTTATTATTTTCTACATCACCATCTCTTTTTAATTTCGTTTTTAGGTTAGCTTTGGACCCATTTTTGGATAGATTTTTGTACAAGCCCATATGAAGGGCAAAATTGGAATTTGGGGTTTTTAAATACCCAAATCAGATTTAGGTTGGCTTTCTTCTCCACATTTTTTGTTTTTGAAGACTTGGGGGACGTTTTCCAGCACCCCCCCCCCTTTTGGGGTTTAGGTTTTTTCTTTCCTTCTCCTTTATTGTATTGAATCTCGTTAGTGAATTTAATTTTCGTTTTCTACTCTTGTTTCAATTTCATTTATCTTTGTTCTACCATTTCCCATTCCCAATTTCAATTTCAATTTCGTTTCATGAGTTTCGTTTAAGCTAGTTAGTTTCTATGTTGAAATTTGTTTCTGAGTTTACATTTCTCTGCAATTTCGTTTTCCCTATTTGGTTTCACATTGCATTTTCATTTTTGCCTCTGTTATTGACTTTTGCTATGCTAAATTTCATTTTGATGGAAGTTTAATTGAGTTAGGTTGGTAACTGGACCAATTGTAATGTTTGCTTGAGATTTCTTGACCATTTTGATGGAGACGTTCTTGCCTTGCATTGTATAAAGTTCATTTTGTGCTTGCAATTAGGTTTACGCTTAGTTGCCTAATTGGTGATTAATTTTCGCTTAGTTGATTAATATGTGTGGTGTAGAATCAATTGAATAGGTGTGTTGCGTTTGCTTAATTCGCAATTTTGAAGACCAGATTAACTTTTGCTTAGTTGGTTAATTGGTGTTGGATTATGGGTGAGAGTAGCGTTTAATTGTTGTTAATTTGTGATGGAAGCATTGGAATCAATCCAGATGCCAACCTGTTTTAATTTATGTTTGATTTCGTGCATTAATTAGTTCATTTTAGTTCATAAAACTGTCCAAAAACCACCCTCAACCACGTTTTCAATCTAATGATCACACCAATAGTTGGTCCTTGAGACACGACCTAGGTGTCACTTCCTAATTTATACAGCACTTTAATTGCATATTAATTTGATTCGGGTACGACTTCAATCAACAGTTTAGCCTATAAATATAGGTGTCTCCCCATCTTGTACTAACCTTTGAGTTAAGGTATTGTCATGCTGCAAATTTTGAGTCATATTACTCTTAATAGGTCACCCTAGGCTAGAACAACCCAAGTGTGCTTCTTTGGCCACCTTCTTCCAAGAGTTGGCCTAAACTCTCTTAGAGCATCATAAACACCACCTCTATCATCACCAAACATTATAAAATATTTGTTAAGGCTCCGGTAAGTGTACCAAATCGTCTCAAGTAATATAAATGGTAAGACCAAGTATTGTTTTCCCTAGAGACTCATTGGCCTAGACAGTCATGTGATTTGTCGATTATTTAAGACTTAAGAAACGAAAATCAGTGTTTATAATGCAAAATAGAAAATAAACATGAATACAGTTGTTAATCAATTGACCAAAAGAATACGCAGATGAATGATATATGGATGAATTATGTTGTTGGGGTTTCCGACTTTATCCTATCCATTCTCATGTATTTACGAATTCAACTCCTTCAATAATGTTAATGCCACTTTCTAATTTACCCTAAACCCGATGTCTCAGTGAAAAGAGCCTACTCCTAATTACTAGTTTACAATGTCTTGTCTCCCTAGCAATTAATCATGCATTACATTTGCACAGAAGCTTAAAGGCAATCGGTCCTCTTATCCCTATGTCTAGGTAATATTGCTCCCGAGAGAATTTCCCCAAGTCAAGATTTTCCCGTATCTGTCCATATCGACAAAATCAATGATCATGCAATTGAATGAGTTAAACAAAGCATGCATAGAGTGTAGAGGAAAAACCCTAACAATCAATGAAGTAAAGCATAAATATCAAGAATCAATTCAATACATGAGAGTTTCAAAGGATTACATCGTTTCCCCAACAACAATGGAGGTTTAGTTCACCACATACATGGTGAAACTAGATGAAAATAATGAAAAGAATGAAAGATAGAATCCTAAAAGTTGTAGATTGGAGCTCCGCATCCAAAATCCGCCTCCAAGGGGTGAAAAAAGTGTTTATGTGCCTCTTTCTGTCAAAAGATTCCCTCTCTAAGTCGACTAAAACCTTATATACATTCTAAAAATAACAGAAAAACTGGGCCAGGCCCACGAAAATGATGCTCAACGCAAGAATACCTTTCAGCGGTGGGTGCGACTTCTTCATAATAACACTCAGCATTGACGCCCAGGCGTGTGGCAGTGAACTCACTAAAGAGGCTGGCACTCAGTGGTAAAATTGCCGCTCGGCGGTGGCTGCGACATTTGATTTTCCCCTCAGCGTTGGCGCTTAAGCGTTGTCCAGAGAACTCCTAAACAAAGCTGGCGCTCAACAGTGGAATTGTCGCTCAACGCCATCTACGATTCCTCTTTTAAGCATTTTTCCTTCTTCTCTTGAGTCCAACCCCTTACTACTTAAACTTCTTTCATCCAATTCATATTAATTCCTGCCAAAATAAGGAAAACCAAACATAATAGCAATAATACTACCTTCTACTCTCTTATTCTCTAACTTAAGCACAAAGCAGGATTTCAAGCTAGTTTCTAAGTCATAAAGGGTGTGATTAGTGTCAAATTTAAGTATAAAAACAACGGTATTTCAACCGTTATCACAATCCCAAACTTTGCACTTTGCTTGTCCTTAAGCAAACAAGATGTAACTCAGTCTTCCACCAATCAACACAATGGTTCAACACATTCCAAAACTCTTTCTTCCAAGACAAGTAATTACTTAAATAAGCTTATCAAACCGAATTCAGTCAAGATGCACACATGCTTTGATTCAAAATAACTCATCATGGTGTTCACACAATCACCTAATATCCAACAGATATTATTCTCATGAATGATCAATTAACTAAGCACAAATGTAATAATGAATTCATGGAATCATTCCTCACCAGATAAAGTATTTCACTAAATCACACAGGCGTTTCAAGAGGTCACTCCTTCCCTCTACTATCCACATGTCACATAGAATAAAACTGCCTTTCATTTACCACAATCAAGCATACTCACACACACACATGTCATCGCAAGGACTTTTCATGGCTTATAATGTAGCTGGGCTAACAGGAAAAATTGGTTTTTCTAGATCACAAAGTTCTTGAGTTAAGAGAGTCATTCAAAAATTTATCATTCAAACTTAAACTCTCTTTAAACAACCAATCTCACTCATTCCCAACTTCCCCTTTTTGCATTGAGCTTTTTCTTTCTTTCATTCTATCTTTCTATCTTTTTCTTTTCATGCTTTGCTCAACACTTTATCTCAATGCTTACTTTTCAACTTTCCCAACAACCCCAAACTTGAACATTTATCAATACCACACAATAACTCTCAACTTAACTCAAGGTATAGATTTTCAAAAGGGCTTTCTGTATAAAGCTTAAGGTTCAAATAGGTTAGAACACCTTGTGCTCTTTTGCATTTGGGCGTAAATTATACATTGGCTAAGAAAGGGTTAATAAAAAAATTGTCTTGATTATATGACACAAGCATGTAATTCAGTCAATCATAGAAACCTGGGCAAAATCATTCATGGTTTCAAGTAGATAGCAATCATTCATCAACAAAAACTTTGGACCTCAAAACCTCACATATAGGCTCACTCAACATTCCAAATATCCCATATAAACATCCTGCTTAGCATTATAATCACAATCACAACATGATGCACATAGCTTGTGAACAACCACCTGTATAACAACATATAATGCACATTCTCAACATCATCAATATCAAAGCATCATCAAGAAATACCCATCATGCACAAATCAATATCAAACCACTGCATCAGATAAAGATCCAAACCAAGTACATCAAACCCTATACTACCAACAGAAGAAAATAAGTTCCAAAATAAAAAGATAAGTTTAGAAAACTGGGTTGCCTTCTAGCAAGCGCTTCTTTAACATCATTAGCTTGACCCAATAAGCTCACGGATCCACCAACTTCATTATTGTGGAAAGATGTTACTTCTCCTCCTAAGTAGTGCTTGAGTCTTTGACCATTTACCACCCAACTTCTCTGTGGATCACTAGCAGTTGGATCTACCAATTCAATTGCTCCATGAGGATGCACGTTCTTCACTATGAAAGGCCCTGACCATTTTGACTTCAACTTTCCAAGAAACAGCTTTAACCGTGAATTGAACAACAACACCTGCTACCCTGGATTGAAAACCCTCTTTATCAACTTCCTATCATGATAGAATTTTACCTTTTCTATGTAACTCCTCAAGCTCCAGCATTCAACCGCATTCAACCGCATCTCCTCAAGCTCCAGCATCTGCCTTCTGCGTTTACTCTGAGTCTCATAGGGATCAAAATTCAGAAATTTCAGAGCCCACACAACTTTATGCTCCATCTCCACTGGCAGATGACATGCTTTCCCATACACTAACTGAAAAGTTGATAAACCCATGGATGTCTTCATAGTCATCTTATAAGCCTAGAAAGCATCATCCAATTTATGTGACCAATCCTTCCTTGATGAGGCAACTGTTTTCTCCAAAATCCTCTTTATCTCCCTGTTGGAAACTTCAGCTTGACCATTTGTCTGTGGATGATAAGGTGCAACCACCTTATGTCTCACACCATAATGTTTCAGTACCTTTGCAAGCTGGGAGTTACAAAAATGAGATCCCCTATCACTAATGAGTACCCTGGGAGTTCCAAAACGTGAGAAAATTTGCCTTTTCAAGAATTTAATCATCGTGCTAGCATCATTCTTGGGACATGCCAACTTCCACCCATTTTCTCACATAATCTACCGCTACCAATATATATTCATTGTTGAAAGATGGTGGAAAGGGTCCAAAAAAATCAATGCCCCAACAATCAAAGACTTTAATCGCTAAAATTCCTTGTAATGGCATCTCATGACGTCTTGATTTAGCCCCAATCCTTTGGCATTTGTTATAATTTCTAGCATGATTATGAGCATCTTTAAACAAGGTAGGCCAATAAAACCCTAACTAGAGAACTTTTACAGCAGTTCTTTCTCCATTAAAATGACCTGCATAAGGTGAATCATGACAGTGCCAGAGAATTCCTTCTGCTTCATCTTTTGTAACACACCGCCTCAAAATATTATCTGCTCCGATCTTGAACAAGTAAGGATCATCCCATATAAACTGTTTGGCATCATGCAAAAACTTCTTCTTTTGTTGCCAATTCAACTCCTCTGGGATTACTCCTACAACTTTAAAATTAGCCATATCAGAAACCATGGCCTCTGTTGAATATACAAGAGTGTCTCGTCTAAAAAGGACTCCCAGATTTCTTTTTCCTTACTTGTGACTTCATCATTGACTAACCGAGATAAGTGGTCGGCAATCAATTTTTCACTCCGCTTTTTGTCCCAAATCTCCACATCAAACTCTTGTAGCAAGAGCACCCATATAATCAACAGTGGCTTTGAATCCGGCTTTGTCAACAAATACTTTATAGTTGCATGATTAGTGTAGATAATCACCTTAGACCCAATAAGGTAAGGTCTAAACTTCTCCAAGGCATAGACTATAGCCAGGAATTCCTTCTCGGTGGTAGCATAATTCAACTGAGCTTTATTCAAGACTTTGCTAGCATAATATATAGTGTGAAATACCTTTTCCCTTCTCTAGCCAAGCACAACACCTATAGCGTAATCATTGGCATCACACATGAGTTCAAAATTTTGAGTCCAGTCTGGAGCTACAATCATTGGGGCCGAAACCAATCTGTTCTTCAAAATATCAAAAGCCTGCAAACATTTGTCACTCATCACAAAAGGTGTGTCTTTGATAAGCAAGTTACTCAAAGGTTTAACAATCTTTGAGAAGTCTTTAATAAATCTTCTATAGAACCCAGCATGGCCCAAAAAACTCCTTATTCCTTTCACATTTGTTGGTGGTGGAAGTTTTTAATAACCTCCACTTTAGCTTTGTCCACTTCAATCCCCCTGACAGAGATCTTATGGCCCAAGACAATTCCCTCAGTTACCATAAAATGAAAATTTTCCCAATTAAGCACAAGGTTTGTTTGGACGCATCTTTTGAGCATAATATCCAGATTTGCCAAGCACTTCTGAAAGGAATCTCCAAACACCGAAAAATCATCCATGAAGACTTCTATACACTTCTCTATAAGAACTGCAAAGATGGCCTGCATACACCTTTGAAACGTGGCTGAAGAATTGCATAACCCGAATGACATTTTTCTATAAGCAAATACACCAAATGGACATTTAAATACCATCTTCTCCTAATCTTTTAGGTCTACCAAAATCTGATTGTATCCAGAATACCCATCCAGAAAACAATAGAAAGCTTGACCAGCCAATCTCTCCAGCCTCTGATCCATAAAAGGAAGGGGAAAATGGTCCTTCCTAGTGGCCGTATTCAACTTCTTATAGTCAATGCACATCCGCCACCCAGTAACTATTCTAGTATGAATGAGCTCATTTTTTTCATTATGAATTACCGTCATCCCTCCTTTCTTTGGTACTACCTGTACTGGACTTACCCATTCACTGTCAGAAATTGGATATATAATGCCAGCCTCCAACAACTTCAATACTTCTTTTCTAACCTCCTCCTTCATCACAAGATTTAGCCTCCTTTGTGGTTGAGCCACTGGTCTAAAGTCATTCTCCATAAATATTCTATGCATGCAATAGGTTGGGCTTATACCTTTAAGATCTGAGATTGACCACCCAATAGCTCTTTTGTTGGCTTTCAAGACTCTTACCAACTTTTCTTCTTCTTCAGGAGACAAAGAGTTACTAATGATGACCGATTTCCCTCCATCTTCTTTTAAGAACACATACTTCAAATGTCATGGTAACGCCTTTAGCTCAAGCTTCTTTTCTTTGACTTCCTCCTTGGTATCAATCTTCTCAAAACTAGCCTCATCCGTTGGGATTTCTTTTAATACTTCCAAATCCGTCAATCACTCATTGATTAACCTTTCCTCCTCCTCCTCATTCAAATCTTCACATTCATCAATGAGAGGTCTTTCTAATGGAGAAGCATCAGGCACTTTCTTCCCTTGCATCATACAAACTTCATCAATAATTTCAACTTGGAAACATGCTTTATCATCCTTAGGGTGTGACATGGCCTTGAACACGTCAAAGTTCAGTTCTTCATCTTGCACCCTTACTTTAAGCTTGCCTATTTCTACATCAATTAAGACTCAAATCATCTTCATGAATGGTCTCCCTAGAATGAGAGGCACGTCTCCATTCTCCTCCATCTCCATTATGACAAAATCCACTGAAAATAAGAATTTGTCCACTTTCACCAACACATCTTCAACAACCCCATAAGGATAATTAGGACACCAGTCCGCCAGTTGAAGTGTCACTCTAGTAGGCTTAAGTTCCAAGCCTTCAATCCTTTTGAACATAGAAAGCGACATTAGATTAATACTTCCTCCTAAATCAATCAAAGCTCTTCCAACTTCCAAATCACCTATGGTACATGGAATGGTGAAATGTTGGGGCAAATCGGCAAGTGTACCGAGTCGCACAAGTAATATAAAATGGTAAGACCAAGTATCGTATCCCAGAGGACTCTCAACGCTGAACAGTTGTGTGAAAACAAGGGAAATTAGTCATAAAATCATTGAAATCAACCTCAACTCTCCTATTCACACAATTTATTCAAAAAGGATGAGTCCGAACAAGTTTCTAAGTGAAAAAGGGTGCTTTTAGTATCAAAATCATATAAAAAATAACGGTGTTTCAAACCGTTATCACAACCCCAAACTTAGAACTTTGTTTGTCCTCAAGTAAACAAAATGTAACTCAGCTCTTCAGAACAATCACTACAATGACTCAACCTCTTTCAAACACTTTTTCAAGACAAGGGATCATTTTTCAATTCAGCATGAAGATTTCAGTCAAGATGTGCAGGATTCAATCAAAGTCAATGTGATGCTCAAATACCTCTAACAGGTGCTATCCTTAAGAATGATCAATCAACCAAGCAAAGATGCAATCAGAAATTCAGAGAACTATTCCTCACCAGGGAAAGTGTTTCACTCAAGCACTCAAAAGTGTCTCACTTAGGTTGCAGGTGTATGATGTAGTGTTTCTCTCTACTATCACAATGTCACAAAAATTAATTTTGCCTTTCATTTAACCATAATCAAACATTCTCGTAAGCAGGTTATCATCACAAGGGGTTTTCATGGCTTGTAACTTGGCTGGGCTAAGAAGGAAATTGGTTTTTCTGGTCAGCAAAGTTCCTTGAGTTAAGAAAGACATTTTATGAATTTATCATTCAAGAACAACTCTCTTTCTTTTTCCCAGCTTTTCCTTGCAGTGAGCTCTTTCTTTTCTCTTGAATTTTCTTTTCTCACTTTTTCTTTTGCCTTTTCTTTTTGCTTTTGTTTTTTTCAATTGCTCACTGCCTAGAGAACTGGGTTGTTACCTGGAAACCCCAAACTTGAACCTTTATCAGTACCTCATCAAACGTTGTCAACTTAACTCAAGGTAAAGATTTTCAAAAAAGGTTTTTCAAACATGCATAAGGTTTAAGGTTCAAAGGTTAGAACAAATTGTTCTCTTTTCAGTGGGCAGAAATTATCTGAAGGCTAAAAGAATAAGGGATAACAAAAGATGACCTTGATCATATGGAACCTGCAAGCAAGTAGTTCAATCACAGAAAATTTGGGCAAAATCATTCATGCTTCCAAAGTAATAACAATTATTTAAAAATAACTCTGAAGCCTAAAACTCACACAGGTAAACTCACAAGTTCCAAAATTTAGAAAAACATCTTGCTCGGTATCTCAATCAAATTTTATCTCAAGCACCTGTTTCACAAATTGTGAGTCATCTCTTAAATCACATCATGCATCATCTCAACATCAATCAAACACTAGAATCTCATAAAGCAAAACCCATCACACAATACAGGCATAGCTGAATCAAGGCAGTTCAGTTCATTCAAGCAGAGCACAATAAAAATAAAATAAAATAAAACAAAAAATTAAAAGTAAAAGTTTAGAAAATTGGGTTGCCTCCCAGCAAGCGCTTCTTTAAAGTCACTAGCTTGACCCCTTCATCATCATAGCATCCATCAGTAGATGCTGTTAGTAACATCCATCAATAGAAGTCTAATCACATAGCATTCATCAGTAGATGCTAATTTTTCTTGTCTTCATTGGTATCCCTCAGTAGACGCCAATCTTTTTCATCTTCATTGGCATCCATCAGTAGATGCCTAATCACCTAACATCCATCAGTAGATGTCTAGTCATCATCGTCTTCCATAGCAGCATCCATCAGTAGATGCTCTCTCAAACTCTTCCAGCATCCATCAGTAAATGTGAATCTTTCTCATCAACATCCTTCAGTAGATGTTAATCTTTCTCTTCTTCATCAGCATCCATCAGCAGACGCTGTCAGTACTGCCATTAGAAGCAGCACATAACTAAAACAAAAACTCAAACGCACAAAAATAAAATTAAATCTAAACCACACGAATAATAAAATGAAAAAGAAAAACAACAAAATAAAATAAAATAAAATAAATCAAATCAAATCAAATCGTATCAAATAAGATCAAATCAAATCAAATAAAAAATATAAAATAAAATAAAATAAAATAAAAGATAAAAATTCAGGAACTGGGTTCAAGATATTTTTTTCTTTTTGTTGAATTTTTTTAGGAATTTAATATAACCAGGAACCTGTTGTAATGTCCCAATCATAAGAACTTTAATCTCTAATTTCTTGAACATTTCTATGAAACGTTCAAACTGTTTCACCTTTTTCTTCCTATGATCCTTCTTTGGGTGAGGAAGGGGTTTTTCATATGATTCTTTCTTTTTGCTTTCATCCTTCCTCTCTCTCTTTTTCTCCTTGGGACACTCCTTAGGGCACAAAGGACTTTTCTCAATTTTTTTCTTTTCTCTCTCAACCCCTTCTTTTTCTTCCTCTACATCCTTCTGTTTTTCATTCAAACATTTTTTTTCTTCTCTCTCTATTTTTCTCTCATCCGCTTTCTTTTCTTCCCTCTCTTTTTCCTTTTCTTTTCCCTTACTTTCTTCCTTTTCTTTATCTACTTCATCTTTTTATTTTTCACTCAACCTTTATTTTTCTTTTTTCTCATCTTCTTCCTTTTCTACCTCTTTCTCCTTCTCACTCAAACTTTCTTCTTCTTCTCTCTCTATTTTTCTCTCAACTAAAGCCTTGCCACCTTCAGTGATAGTGACTTCACATTCCTTTCTTAAGCTATCATTCATATTGGCCCAAAGATCATCCAACTTTTGAATTATGAATCTACACTACACTTCCATCCTTTCGGATGCTGCTTGAGTGCTTTCTTGAATTGAGCGAGATTCCTGCATGAACCAGTGGAGGGTCTCCTCAAGCTTTGTGGCACTGTTGGCTTGTGGTGGTTCAGTGAATAGTCCTTCAACTTGCTCATATTGACTTTGATTTATGCTTGAGTGAGGTTCCCACCAGTAGTTGAAATTACCTTGGTAGAATTGCATCCTTGTTAGATCATATTGTGAGGCCTGTGAGATTTTCTCTAGAGAAGGTTCTCTAGATAATCTATCTTCTTTAGGCCTCCTTCAAGTCCCTGCACAAAGATTCTAGAGAGAGACCGTTAGTAAAAAATAAAAATTAGGGATTGAAAAATAAACTTTAAAAATAGAAAAATAAAAATAAGAAAATAAAATAAAAATAAAATGAATTAAAAATTAATCAAGGATCACACAAATAGAATAGCTTAAACCGTGAGTCCCTGGCAACGGCGCCAAAAACCTGTTGGGGCAAATCGGTAAGTGTATCGAGTCGCACAAGTAATATAAAATGGTAAGACCAAGTATCGTACCCCAAAGGACTCTCGGCGCTGAACAGTTGTGTGAAAACAGGATTAATTAAGACTTAAAAATAAAAAGAGATCATTGGGTTTGGGCAAAAATAATAAAATAAAATAAAATGCAATTGATCAATGGCAAAGGAGCACAAAGATGAACGGAGGTTGATTTATATGAGATGGATATGTTGTTGGGATTAGATTTCACCAAGTTCCCTCTCATGTATATAAGAATTCTTCTTTATGCATTAATGCCAACGTCCCTCACTAAATCACTTAAACCTGATCCCTCGGTAAATAAGTCTGTCCCTAATTACCAGTTCATATTCCTAGCATTCTTGGTAAAAAGATGTGAAGATCAAGAGGTTAAGACAACTAAGACTCATACCCTCATCCCTGAGAAATATAACCTTTAGGAGTAATTCAACAAGAACCTGAATTGAAAGGAACCTCCCGGTACTCATGCAATTCATAAATAATGCTATTGTATAAGCAAGAATAAAACAGATGAATTACTCTAACAATTAATGAAAAAGCATATGGAATTAAGAATCAATTCAAATACATGAGAGTTTACAAGGTTACATCATTCCCCAACAACAAATAGAAATTAGTTCCCCATAGACATGGGGGAATTTTATGCAGAATGGAAGAAAGAAGGAGAATGGAAGAATAAGAATAGGCTAAGAGTGTATTGTTATGCTCTTCTCTTCCAGGGATGCAAAACCTAGAGCCCCAGGGTCCTTTCAATAGTGTCAGAGGCGTGCCAGAATGAAGCCTGGTCCAGAAGAATCAAAACATAGTAGAAACAGGGCCCGATCCACGTGAATTCTCGCTCAAGCGTCGCAGAGGGGTCGCCTGGGCGTGAATTGATGGTCATGTAAGGCTTGGGCGTTGAAAATGATCGCCCAGGCTACGAATCTTCGTGTTAAGACCCTGGCGAGTGTACCAGATCGTATCAAGTAATATAGTTGGTAAACCCAATATCGTTCTCCCAAAGGACTCAAAGGCCTTATCTTTCGTGTAAATCAATCTTATATGACTTGAAAGAGAAAATTAACTTGTGGTTTGAATGCAAAAACAAAAAGTAAACATGCAAATGCAAGTGATTCAATTGGCAAGAAAAAAATATGGATGAATGGAGTTGTTGGGGTTTACAATTTCATCTTATCCACTCTCTTATATCTACTCTTCTTATTAAATTAGCTTTATTATCTAATTGTCATGCAAACTTTCTTAGTCTACCCTAAACCCGATCCCTCGGTGAGAAGAGCCTACTACTAGTTACTGGCTTACTATCCCTAGTCTCCCCTAGTAACTAGCAATGCAAGTACCACAAAAAAAAATACAATTGATCGTCGTACCCCCCTATCCCTAGGTGGTATTGCTTAATCAAGGAATTCCCTATCAGTTCATGACTTCCCCGTACGTCCCCTATCGACAAAGGCACACATCTATTTATCGAATGAGTTAAACGATAATAGCATAGAGCATAGATAAGAAACCCAACAATTGATAATAACAGCATTTGCAAGCATATGAATAAAACAAGAATTTCAATATAAGAGAGTTTCAAAAGATTACATTGTTCCCCAACAACAAAGGGTTTAGTTCACCATTGACATGGTGAAACTAGATGAAATACAATGAAAGAATGGAAAAGCAAACCCTAGATTTGATAAATTGGAGCCTAAGCATCCAACAAATCATCTCCAAGGAGTGTAGAACAGCTCTGGACATCTTCTTCTTCCAAAAGAATAAATCTCAAATCGCATTGGGGCTATATATAGCACAGAAAAGTAACAGAATTTAGGCCCAAGCCCAGCAGACCACTGCTCAACGTCATATTTTACCGCTCAGCGGTTTCCCTCAAGTCGCACCACCGCTCAGAGGTCAGTTTCACCGCTGAGCGGTAAGCCTCTAATCGCCCTGGACGCTCAACTTCATCTCATGGGCGTCAAACAGTGCTTTCCCTCGAATTATGGCGCTTAGCGGTGCATTTTGACGCTAAGCGGTGCATAGACTCTTCTTTTCTTCATTTTTCTTCTTCTTCCTTGAGTCTAAGACCTTCCTTCTTTAATTTCATCCTTAATTCTCATCAAAACCCTGCAAAACAAGCATAATATCTCTAAAAACAGCTTTTGACTCTCAAATGACTCAACTTAAGTGTTTTACTTGATTCTAAGCTCATTCTAAGCCACAAAGGGTGTATTTAGATATCAATTTAAGCATGAAAATAACGGTTTTTAGACCGTTATCACTCCGCCGCCCGGGTGTCAAGGGCCACTGCCGGGGCGGCAGACGTCCGGGCTGCGTGTTTTCCCTCCTCCCCGTGCCTTTTTTACCCTTTTTGAGCTCCCTTTTCTTGGTCTTTCATCTCTTCTTCCACTATTACCTCAATCTTTGTCAAAACAAGGGAAATTAGTCATAAAATCATTGAAATCAACCTCAACTCTCCTATTCACACAATTTATTCAAAAAGGATGAGTCCGAGCAAGTTTCTAAGTGAAAAATGGTGTTTTTAGTATCAAAATCATATCACAAATAACGGTGTTTTAAACCGTTATCATGAAACTTCCTGGATCTCGAAGCTTAGGAGGCAACAACTTTTGTATGATTGCACTGCAATTTTCTTGCACTACAATAGTCTCCTTCTCAATGTACTTTCTTTTTTTCGTGAGAAGCTCCTTCAAAAACTTTGCATATGAAGGCATTTGTTGTAGTGCTTCAGAAAAAAAGGTATGGTGATCTCCAGTTTCTTAAAGATTTCCATGAACCGCTCAATCTATTTTTCTTTCTCCTTCCTTGAATAAGTCTTTGGATAAGGAAGGTGTTTTTCAAAATCCTTTTATTTTTTATTCTCATCTACCTCTTCTTTCTTTTTTTCTCCATCAATTATCTTTTTTTCTCTCCTCTCACTTTCTTTTTCCTCTCTTTTCTTTTCCTACTCACTCTCTTCTTCCTCACTCAAATTTTCTCTCTCTTTTCTCTCAATTTTTCTCTCATCTAACACTTTACCACTTCTAGTAACAATGGTCTTACACTCTTCCCTTGGATCACCTCTCACATTCCAATCACACCCCTTCATCTTGTTGACCATTTGCCCAATGTGCGTCTCCATTCATTAGTAGCCATATTCTCTATCAATTCAAATGCTCCCTTTAGAGTCTTGCACTTGATGTTACCTCCAGCTGAGACATCTAGCATAAGTTTAGTTTGAGAGCCAAGTCCTCCAAGGAACAAAAGGACTATTGATGCTTCATCAAAGCCATGTGTGGGCGTCTTCCTGAGTAGGCTTTTGTATCTATCCCACGCTTGACCTAGTGTTTCTTTCATGCCTTGCCTGAAACAAGAAATCTCCTGTTTACCTTTGTTGACTTTAGACTGTGGGAAGTACTTGTTCAGAAACTTTGACACCACAGCTTCCCAGTCAGTAAAGCTATCCTCAGGGAAAGAGTTCAACCATAGCTTAGCATTGCCTCCCAATGAGAAAGGAAACAAACTAAGCTTTATAGCTTCATCCAACACACCATTGATCTTTATAGTGTTGCAAATCTCGTTGAATGTGGTCAGATGTTCATATGGATTTTCATGAGATAATCCATTAAATTGGTTGCTCTTCACCAATTGTATCAACGCCGATTTCACCTCCACATTTGCAGCAATGACCCTCGGCCTTACACTACTATTAAAGTGATGAGGGCCAACAATACTGGTAAAATCTACCAGAGTGTGTCTACTATTGTTCTCTCCAGCCATCTCTTTAGTGCTCTGGTCAGATTCTTGTGGTGAGGGTTGCAAAAGTGTCTCCGGAGAAGGAAATAATTCTCTGGATGTTCGTACCTTCCTCCTCCTTCTACTTTCACTCATACCTTCAAGAAGAGGTTCTGAATTTTTCTTGCTCCTAGTTCGAATTGTATCCTACATACACAAGAAAAAAAAAACACTAAAAAGCACTTTTTAGAACAAAACAAAAAAATCAAGTCAAAGTTAATCAATAATCAAACGAATAGAATAGGTAAACCACGAGTCCCCCACAATGACGCCAAAAACTTGTTAAGACTCTGGCAAGTGTACCGAATCGTATCAAGTAATATAAATGGTAAGACCAAGTATCGTTTTCCCTAGAGACTCATTGGCCTAGACAGTCATGTGATTTGTTGATTATTTAAGACTTAAGAAACAAAAATTAGTGTTTATAATGCAAAACAGAAAATAAATATGAATGTAGTTGTTGATCAATTGACCAAAAGAATACGCAGATGAATGATATATGGATGAATTATGTTGTTGGGGTTTTAGACTTTATCCTATCCACTCTCATGTATTTACGAATTCAACTTCTTCATTAATGTTAATATCACTTTCTAATTTACCCTAGACCCAATGTATCGGTGAAGAGAGCTACTCATAATTACTAGTTTATAATGTCTTGTCTCTCTCGCAATTAATCATGCATTACATTCGCACAGAAGCTTAAAGGCAATCGGTCCTCCTATCCCTATGTTTAGGTAATATTGCTCCCGATAGAATTTCCCCAAGTCTAGATTTTCCCGTATGTGTCCATATCGACAAAATCAATTATCATGCAATTAAATGAGTTAAACAAAGCATGCCTAGAGTGTAGAGGAAAAACCCCAACAATTAATGAAGTAAAGCATAAATATCAACAATCAATTCAATACATGAGAGTTTCCAAGGATTACATCATTTCCCCAACAACAATGGAGGTTTAGTTCACCATAGACATGGTGAAACTAGATGAAAATAATGAAAAGAATGAAAGATAGAATCCTAAAAGTTGTAGATTGGAGCTTCTACATCCAAAATCTGCCTCCGAGGGGTGAAAAGAGTGTTTCTGCGGCTCTTTTTCTCAAAAGATTCCCCCTCTAGGTCGAATAAAACCTTATATACATTCTAAAAATAACAGAAAAACTGGCCCAGGCCCACGAAAATGACGCTCAACGCTGGAATATCGCTCAGTGGTGGGTGCGACTTCTTCATAATAACACTCAGCGTTGACGCCCAGGCGTGTGGCAGTGAACTCACTGAAGAGGCTGACGCTCAGCGGTAAAAGTGCCGCTCAGCGGTGGCTGCGACACTTGATTTTCCCCTCAGCGTTGGCACTTAAGCGTCATCCAGAGAACTCCTCAACAAAGGTGGCGCTCAGCAGTGGAATTGGCGCTCAGCGCCATCTGCGATTCCTCTTATAAGCACTTTTCCTTCTTCTCTTGAGTCCAACCCCTTACTACTTCAACTTCTTTCATCCAATTCATATTAATTCCTGCCAAAACATGGAAAACCAAGCATAATACCAATAATACTACCTTCAACTCTCTTATTCTCTAACTTAAGCACAAAGCATGATTTCAAGCTAGTTTCTAAGTCATAAAGGGTGTGATTAGTGTCAAATAAGTATAAAAATAACGGTATTTTGACCGTTATCAACATTCCACAAACATTCATCCATACACCACCACCATTGCTTGTTCTTCTAGTTTTAACACAACCTAGCTAGTAGGATTTTCATCAGTTACGAACAAGTCTCAATATTTTAAAACACACCATCTCTTTAGTAACCACTTTTGTAGAGTTTTTTGACTTCTCTCCTAGAGTTCTTATCCTCTATTTGTCTGATAGAAGAACTGAGACCATAGGATTGATCCTAGCGGTGAGCTCTTCAATTTGGATCAATTGGTTTATCAAATAGAGTAAGTTAGTTTTTTCTCTTTTTTTGATGTGTTTTTCTTCCTTTGCGTGTGAGATTATTGTAGTTGCATGTGACGTTTGAGTCTTTTATAAGACTCTTTGTTTATCAATGGTGTTAACGGTGTATCCTGATCTTGTTTATGTGGTTCACAGGAGTATATAAGCCTTTTTTGCTTGTTTAGTTATTTTAGGCTTTCTTAACCGGTTTTATATTTTGTGATGGAGGACCATCTAGAGGAAGCATTGAACCTCTAACAAGAGTTATGGCTAAGAGGATGGAAGAAGAAAAGTTTCAAAAGACTCTACTTTTTGGAGGATATATTACTAGTTTTCTTCCTTTCTCTTAAAGCATTGTAAATATGTACATAAGTCTTTATTTTAGGCCTTGAATTTTGGCCAAGTTATCTTGTCAATTAGACTTGTTTTTGCATCAAACATGAGAACACGAGTTGATTTGAAAATTTAACTGCATTTATCTTAGAAGTTTAGAAAATATGTGCCTATAGTTAAGTTAAAGCCCTTTGACTCTAGTTTCCAATAAAAGAAAAATCATCTCATTTGTTGTTATGTTAAGAAAATTATGAGTAAAATAGTCAGCAAAGGTCAGAGTTGCCAGAATGTTGTTTGGAATTTGTTCTTGGGCTTGCTTCATGAGTTGGGTTTTTTTGGGACATGATCTAACTTGTTTTAGGCTTGCTTAAGCCTTAATGTATCTTCTAGAAAGACGGAGAAGGTGAAGTCATAGGAAAAAACTTGAAGGGGGGTTGAATAGTGTTTTGAAATTCTTTTCGCGACATAGCTTCTGATAGATAAATTTGAATGAGTAGTTAAAGAAATTATTTAGACGCTAGATTTGATAGGAAATATTTAGAAATATTTCACAAGAAGCATCGTGTATAGCTTTAAACTATAATGATAGAAGAAAGTGTGAGTCTTCAAATAAATACTTTAAGTACCTCACATTTGAATAAAAGTGTACTGACACTTATGTTGTAGTCCACATTATCAACATCTGATGAATATAAGAAAATAGATAGTTTAAGCAACTTTTTCAGACGTTGTCTTTTTATGGTGAAAGCAAAAAAACATTTAATAGAATAAAGCAATAGAGACAAGATTGTTATACCGGTCCGCTCCAAATGAGTTATGTTCAGTCTCTCCCAAGAACTCTTGAAAGGTTTCATTTATCTTTTTCAAAGATTACATGTGAGTTTAACTCGTTCCTGGTTGTGCAATACTATTCACCTCTCCTAGTATCCCTAGACTCTTGTCTAGTTGAGTTTAACCTGCTCTTGTTTGTGCAATATTTTTTACCACTCTTGGTATCCCTAAATTCATATCTAGTTAAGTTTCACCCACTCATGGTCCCCCTAGACAACACGTCCAGTCTAAGTATTCTAAACCAATCATAGTTTCCAAGTATTCTAGTCACTTTTGACATCTGAGTATTCTAGCCACTCTTGGCACCTAAGTATTCTAGCCACTTCTGGCACCTGAGTATTCTAACCACTTTTGGAATCCCCAAACAATTCTAGTATTTACCTGCTATGTTGCCTAGTTGAGTATCAATCACTCCTAGTTGTAAGTGTTTTAGTTCTCTCTAAAACATACAACAAATCCACTAAGGTCTAATTCTACAAGGTACAGACGATTAACTGTCAATGAGAGGATACGTTTACAGACGTAATTTAAATCTCCTAGAGAGCATAAATATAATGAAGTGTAGTCTTGTAACTTCGAGGTTTCTTCCTTTGAAGAAGAGTATCAGACAACAAAGTTATGGAGAGCAACATTATTGATCTTCAATCTTTATACTTGTGCTTGTTGTTTATCTCTTCTCTTCAGTGAGGTTGATTGTTCTTGAATGGAGAAGCTTCAAACGATATGCACATGAAAAGCAGTAGGACGAGTGTCAACACTAAATTTCGTCTGAGTAAGTCAATAAAAAATAAAAATTAAAAGTAAAGGTAAAAAAAAATAAAAGGATAATAAATAATTATGGTAAAAAGATAGCATAAATTTTCCTAAAGAAACATCATTAGAAATATTGGTTTCTGGAAAAAGGAATGTTTAATATGGTAATAATTTGAATCAACCTTAAGCCAATAATTATAATCAATGTCTTGAATATTATTTGATTTATTTTTCTTGCAACCAAGACCATTTCTTTCCCTATTTTGTTCATTGTCAATTAATTCACAATTAACTTAAGATTACCATAATATTACATTGTGTGTATATAAATACGCACCTTGTCATAGAAACAAGGATGAAAAAAAAATAGAGGGAGATACTCAAAAATAATAGATAGAAAGAGTGAGAGAGAGTATAGAGGAAAATAAGTTTTCACACTAGAGAGACTCTGCCAATAGAAACTACTAAAGAAGAACCAGGGGAGTACTAAATGCTGAAAAGGTATGCCACATCTGCACCCTTCTTTTTCTCTTTTTAATATACTTTGAAGGTTTTTTTAAGGTATTATTTAACTACACATAAATAACTTTTTTTAAAATCATAAATTTTGGAGTATAAGTACGTGACGGCCTATGGCCGGTTTCTTTCCTTTTTTTCCCACAATTCTTGAAATAAAAAAAATACAAAATCTTTAAAACCAAAAAATGTCAATTTTGTTAAACCAATCTTTTTTTAAACCAGAACTACGTGATCCCTGATTTTCCATCATAAATGGATAAACGTAGGAGCAAGGTCAATCCTTGTCGGGTTCACTTTTCAAAAATCTAAAACAATCCATAATAATTTTCAAAAAATTCACAAACTCTTTTCTAGATAAAGAACTACGTGATCCCTTATTGTCCATCATAAATGGATATACGTAGGAGTGAGGTCAATCCTTGTCGAGCTCATAAAACAAAAAAAATATTTTTTGTTTCTTAATAGTTTCTTTATATTATTATTTTTAGAGAAAATTAAATATTTTTAAAAACCACATCAACTTTATAAATTTAATTAAAGGTACTGCTTTTTGGCAGATGTACTAAGGTGATACCTTCCTTACGCGTAACCGATTCCCGAACCTAAAATCTAGTTTTTGTAGACCATGTCTCACTTTATGGTTTTCCATAGTTTTTCCATAATAAATTATATATGGTAGCAACTCCCAAAATCTTTTTATTAAACCCGTTTGTTTTTTATTCGCCGACCCGTCGCGATCTCGGTTGCGACAGATGGCGACTCCACTAAGGACGCTAGAGAATCAGGCCTTGTTATTTAAATTTGCAAAATTGATGTGCTTTCTCTTTATTTTTTTTTATTTTCCCTTTATTTATATATGTGATTGTCTTTATTCATTTTGATAATTTATTTATATTCCTTTTTATTATTATTGGAATAATTATTATTGTGCATATCATGAGTGGGATCCTATACCCGGGCTTAGCGTAACATAGAATTAGAGGGGTTGCGTAGCGGTGTCATGTCTGGACTACTTTCAGTTTGGCTATTGTGGGAACCCCAGTCAATGTCTGTTTTCTTCACATGCAATTGCACACCCAATTACGTCTCAACTGTTGTGGAAATGTTTTGAAAAGGACCATAGCTCTGGTGACCTTGATTTTAGGTTTAGAAAGTCATCCCTATGAGATTGCATATACAATGCTTAGACCTTAAGACACTGGACCTACCTTAAAAGCATAAAACATGTTGTCTTTCAACATTATTTGGAACATGCATCCTCATGCATCATATACATGCATTAGCAACATTTTTATCATTTTCTCTTCATTTTCTTTATACATAACAATAAATGTGTCATGTTTTTTTTAAAAAAAACAACAAACACAAAATGTCATGCTTTAATGAATTCATATTTGTCCATGGAATTATTCTTATGATAAAAAGGAAAAATAAATAAATAAGGCAAAATAAAAACTATTGAGTCTAATGAATTAATAAAATAAATTTATAAAGCCTTCATCATTATTTTGAAGCATTTATGACATGAAATTACGAAAATAGTTTCCTTCTTCATCATTTTTCATCATCCATTTTATTCATAAAAAATCAACTTACAAGAACAGTTTTTAAGCCTATTAGGCCCAGTTGTCATACATAGGTTTAAAAAAAAACAAGTGAATGCAAAAAGAGGAAAATACAAGAAAAATATTTCTCAAAAAGTTTTATCATTTTCATTTCGCCAAAAAAAAAAGCATAGAAAAGAAAATCATTACATTTTGAGTAATTTATTATCATACGTTTTTCTGATCAAAGATTTTAAATAACTAATGGCATTTTCCGTTGAGATATGTGTGTGCGTATTGCGTGAAAACACTCAACCTCCAGCCTTCTCCCAAAAGAAAAAAGAGATTGGCTCTAACAAACACTAACACTACCTATATTTAGATTGGCTCTTTTATTAGAGTGTAATAGACATATTAGTTTATGAGAATAAGATGTATTGAATGAAAAGTATTATTTAGATAAAAATTTATGATAAATGGATAACGGCAAATACTTATAACTAGTGCATAAATTCTTCTTTAGACACTTTATATATAATAATATTGTTTGTTTTAGGTGTTAAATTTATGATAAATAGATAACTGTAAATACTTATAACTAGTGCATAAATTCATCTTTAGACACTTTATATATAATAATATTATTTGTTTTAGGTGTTGGAGGATTCATCTCCTATATTAAAGGAGGTCATGATTGAAATACCACATGAATGAAAAACTTATGTCTTTGAATGTGTACAATAAGTTTTGAATAGGTTTTGTTTTAAGTTTTATATTACCAATTTTAAGAAAATTTTATTATTTATTTTAATTTTTGAACTGTTTATTATGTAGTGAAAATGAACAATTTAAAATATATATTATTTCTGGAAAATATTTTGTATTACAGGTTTTAGTTTTCTTGCAAAATCAAAATTAATTTAAGAAAAAAATATAAATGATTTGAGTCTTTTACGATTAAATAGACTTAAATTCAATGTTTTTTATGTAAAAATCTTTTAAAACTTAAGTCTGTTAGTTTATGGTTACCAGTGGGGTTTGTCTGATACCCTAGAGTTAATGTAATGTTAGACTATTTCTTATATACTCTGAGTATACTCTGAGTAATGTGCGATCTTTAGACCAAGTACATTAATTTTCCGTTATTCGCTTTAATTATACTTAACAATATTTTTAATTAATATTTACTGTAGATTGGGCAAAACTTTTAGTGGTTAGATTACAATGAACATTGTACACACCTGGTCCAACAATACTTTATGTAATGTGGTCACTGAGGTCATCCAACTTTATTTATCTAAAATGATAAGATAATATTTTAAAATATATTTGTTAGATCTAAATATTAAATCTCGATAATTTTATTATGTTATGATATGTTTTAATATCATATATTTATAAAATATTTGATATATTAATTAAGATATTATATTATTATTATTTTTTCACTAATTATTATATATGTTATAAGATGTTATATTTGTTGATATTTTTTTTATATTATCAATTTTATAAATGTACATAATATTGTACGAAAAAACACATATAATTCTCTCTTACTAATATATTTATATAGATTCTAAAATCTTTTTACTCATTCAAGCGAAGAGTCTTTGTGAATAAATCTTTTCTTTCTGGGAATTCAATTCTAATAGTAAAACACATTCAAACTACCATTAAAATAATTTTGTCATCAACTAAACGTCTGTGTTCTAAATCCTGATAAAAAACAAACCTAAAAATGTTTGGAGAATAACGACGGAGTAGCCGACATCCAGTTGTTTTATCACAAAGGGACCACCTTTGCAATGTGAATAATTAAGCTTTCTTGTCATTTGTCTGTTATATATATAAATTTTTTTTTTCATTTCTTGTATTAAAATACTGTCACATTTTATTTTAAACAAATTAAACTTAAAAATGTGTGATAAAATTTAGTCTGTATATATATATTTTTGGGCATAAGGTAATAAATCGCAATTAGATTGGGACAGAACTAGGCATTATTATGAGTTCTGTCCATTGAATAAAATAAAAAGGGTGTGCTTATGCTGTAAGGTGGGGCTACAACGGTGGCAAGCTGGAGACAGTCCAAGGATGTCATGATAAGGCACCACCAATAAAAAAGTTGGTATGTGCATACATCAGCTTCAGATTCAAAAAGTTGCCTAAACTGTAGGCGTGAAAAATGGTGGGGCCAATGAGAACTGAAACAGGACCATGATGTTAGCTTTTAAGGAAATTGGATGAGATTGAGCAGTATTTACACTATATATTAATTAATTTCATCATTGATTAATTAATAATAAAAAAAAAAAAGTCTCAACCTAAGGTTTTTACCTTATATAAACCCAAAGTTATGTTTCTGTTTCATTGAAAACAAGGACGAAAAGCGAAGGAGAACCTTCCTAGATAGGGTAAGCAATGAGGCTACCAAGTTCAACCATCCAGCTTCTCTACCAAATTCTTCTTGTTTGTCTTCTGAACAGACCCAGCGTTGCAGTGAAAAAGGTGAGACCTGGCAATTTCCAATCTTGAATAAAGATAAAAGAAAAAAGTGGAAAAGATCAAATCCTAGCTTGTGGTTTTCAATTGTAGTCATATGTGGTGTACTTGGGAGCTCACTCACACGGCCCAGAATTATCTTCATCTTTCGTTGACTTCAATCAAGTGACACAGTCCCACTATGAGTTTCTGGGATCTTACTTAAGAAGGTATATGAGAAAAGTCCAATATTACAGCACATTATTAAATCATGTATGATACACATTTTGCAGCGATTGAAATGTTTAAGTTTGCTTTTTGGTAGTCCTAATACAGCCAAGGACTCCATCTTTTACTCATACACAAGACACATCAATGGTTTTGCTGCAACTTTGGAAGAAGAAGTAGCTGCCGAGATAGCAAGTAAGAACCATGTATATATCCTCCTTTTTTCTATGCTCTTTGTCCCCTTTCTCTCATTAAGAGCCTACCCTTCTTGTCCAATCTTGCTTGTAGAGCACCCCAAAGTGTTATCAGTGTTTGAGAACAGAGGAAGAAAGCTACACACCACTCGATCATGGGAATTCATGGGGCTAGAGCATAAAGGCATGATCCCATCTGACTCAATATGGAAGAAAGCCAGATTTGGTGAAGGAGTCATAATTGGAAACCTGGATACAGGTAAGTTTCCTGATTTCTGTGTTTAAAACTCTTGTTATTCTTTTCAAGGTGGTCAACAACAGCTTCCAATTAATTGGGTTTGATTATTATTATTATTATTATTATTATTATTATTATTTTATTATTGTTATAGTGTTTTTATCTAGATCGTTGACTACTACACTCACGTGGAAGATAGACAAAGTTTATCGCATCGTATCCCTATTCCCCACCACCAATCTGTTTCCAAAGTTCGGTCATTTCAAAAAAGTTGATTTCATAACATTAATATACTGTTAATTTGAATCTTGAAGTCAATAGGTTGTAGACGAGTTCTTTTCAATACCCAAAGTAAGAATGTTTATTTACGATATCTTTAAGACATGGACTAACTGCATTAATCTCCCGGGATTAGCTTTAAGTACACTCACAATATATTCTAATTTATAAATTACACCTATTTCCCATATATAAACGTTATCAATAACCTGATCATGTTCCAAAAAAAATTGTGGTTATATTATAATGAATAGGATGGTTTGGAGAATAATGACGGACTAACCTATTTTCAGTTGTTTTATCACAAATGAACCACTTTTAAAAAATGCAGTATGGGTTAGGCTTCTTCTCATTTTCAGTTATATACATTTATTTGTGTATATATTGGAATTAATTATTTTTTTTCAATTCTTGGTTTACATATTGTCATAGGTTGATTGTTTTTCAAACAACTTGATGCGCACACACACGTGTCATAAAATTTAGTATGTGTATATTTTTGAGGCATAAGGTTTTTCCTAAATCATAAATTGGAACAAAAATATACATTATTATGAGTTTTGTTCATTAGGTATTAGTAAAACAAAGGCGTATGTTTATGTTATGAGGTGGGGATAGTCCAAAGTGCAATGATAAGAGCACCAAAAAAATTGGTATGCGAATACTTCAGCTTCAATTCAAAATGTTGCCCAACCTTTACGTGTGAAAAGTGTGGGTCGCGGTATAATGAGAACAAAAACAAGACCTGACGATAGCTTTAAGAATTTGGATGAGATTGAAAAGGGTAGATTGTAGAAATCTCCATTTATGCTTATCTTATTTTGACCACACATTTTGTTATCTTTTGCTCCCACCACATACTTTTAGGTGTTTGGCCTGAATCAAATAGCTTTAGTGAAGAAGGATTGGGACCAATTCCATCAAAGTGGAGAGGAATATGTGACAATGGCGTTGATCATACTTTTCAATGCAACAGGTACAATTTTCTTTTTTTAATTTCTTAGATATTCTTAAAGTGATCCAAATGTTTAGTATCTCAATACGATTTTAAGTCAAAGTAAAAATAAGAAAGTTAAGTGTCATATAAAGATAAATGCCTATAATTTTATTGTTTAAAGGTTTTGGATAGGAGATAGTCTCAATGTCATATTTATAAGTTGAGTTCATTAGTTTTGTAATTTTTCATTGAAAGATTCATTAGTCTTGAATTCCTTCCACCTTTTTATCTTTAGGAGAGACTCTTCTTTAATTGATATTCAATGAAAGAGTTAAGTGCATTGATTTCAATAGTGCAATTTTTTGACTTGCATTTTTCATTTTCTTATTAATTTGTATCATTTTCACAATGATAAAATACATGAAAGATAAATACCACAAAAACTCATCACCCAGTGATTTGTGTCTTGGCTCTTAATCTTTCATAGTTGACTACATGATTTTGTTTTCATAAATTTAAAAACTATTTCTTAGTAAAATATATTAATAAGGAGATGGGAAGATTGAAGGTAAAACCTCTTTAAATAGTTACAATCAATTATATTTTTTTCATTTCACATATAAGAATTCCTAAAACTCATAACTGGATTCTTATTTTTGTAGAACTGATTAATTTTAATAAGTTCTTGAATAATAAAAATAAAAATTGAACTATAAAAAATATATATAAACTTATTGTTATAAGATTTTGGATTAAAAGTGGTGTCAATTTCTTAGGTGGATTAGACTCAAATCACATTTATATAATCTCACCAATATGAATCGCTATTGAAAAATTCATTAGTGATATCAAAGTCTTTTATTCATCTTGATGAATAGCTTAGACCAATATGACAATATCAATACAACAACGATGATATACTAAATTATCTAAATGTGACGGTTTCACTAGTGTAGAAAGAGCTTTAGACGTCAGTTATTTTGGACTTTTAACGTTTCATCTGGAATCGATGTCTATGTGGGTGATGTTAATGAGACGTCGGGCAGGATCTAACCGACGTCTATGTAGACGTCGGCTGTTTATATCACAGACGTCTACATAGACGTTGGTCCTGGTTACAGATGACGTTTATATAGACGTCTGACGTGTCCATACCTGACGTCTATAAGCCTTGTAACGTTTTGTCCACTGTAACTCAATGGACGTCAGTTTGTGCATTGACAGACATCTGTAGACGTCGGACCTAGCATTAACCGACATCCACTAGGTATTTTTTTTAAAAAAAAAAATTATTTTTGCCATAAAACCACACCTGAAAAACAGAAAATTGTCCCAAAACAATTTTTTATAATGTATAATTGTGTTTCAGCTAAAAAACAATCGAAAAATACAAAAACTATGAAATTATCAACTTAAACTAATTAAGTAAACTTTAATTAACTTTTACATAAAACAACACATACCCATCAATGTATGGCACAAGGTATACGTTTCTGTTTGACTCAGCCATCCATGTTTGCAAATAATTTATTTTGCTTTCAACTGTGTTACCAGAACGTTGAATGGTCTGAGGTTCAACAAATCCGTAAATGGAAGACCAACATTGGTCTACAATCACTATGTCCATGTACCTATAATAACAAAGTTAAGTTTTTAGAAACTAGTAATCTAAATAAAACTATTATGGTAGACAACATTAACTATCTTACATGCACCATAGTTGAATAATGGAAATATTCAATATCCTGTCTCTTGCAATGATCTCGAATACATCATTGAATGTGATATATACTGGCATATGGGCAGGGAGACCAAATACTCTGAAATCCCAATATATTTGTATTAATCCTTTGTTGAACCTGGGAATTCTTGAAATTAGTTTTGCTATAGGATCATCCTCCACTTCAACCATGTCATCATCGTCAGGTATTGGTGCCTCATGCATCAATTGCTTTTGAGGACGTGTGAACTGAAGATAAGAATTTCAAAGTTATCATTAAATATTTTTAAATGAAAATATACAAGCACTAATGATTAAAATATTATATCTATGGTGTAGCAATGTGTGTGATGATGAATTAAAAATGTTGTTAATTCTTTATAAAAAAGACTCCAATACTTTATTTGAATTAAAAATGATGTTAATTCTTTATAAGAATTGACGTAAGATCACATATCTAATTTTTTTTAACGAGCTCTTAGAAAATAAATCCACTATATTATAATATAAATAATTTTTATACCTTAAACTTTAACTTCTTAATAAACGTTGATTATTTTAAACAAGACAATTTTCTTGAAATATCTAACAAAATCTTATTTTTTTATTTGAAAATATAGGAAAATACAAACCATTTTCGATTTTATACGAGTCTATCCCAAAAATTGACTGAAGAGAAGTCCAAACATAAGAAAAAAGGGTAGCTTCCTTTTATTTTTTATTTACAAAAAATCTGAACTTAATTTATATTAAGATTATTATTTGTGTATGTGCTCAGGTAGATGTGTTCGTACGTAGAAACTTTTTCGTCTATTTTGCTTAAATTCTTATTTTTAATTTGTATTTAAGTTATTTTTATTTAAGTTAAACTTTCTCGACTCCCTATTTTTCTGTATCATATTTAATTTGACGATTAATTAAATGATTTGCGAATCAGTTTAAAGTAAACTTCTTTCTAATATTTATAATTTAAAAATAAAATAAAATTTGTTAGAGTAATTATTTATAAAGCTAATGTTGTGTTTAATCGAGGTAATTTAGGATAATTACTTTATTTTAACAATTTAATATTTTTTACACTAAAATAAGTTTTTTAGATAAAGTCATTTAAAAAGAAATTGAAATTTAAAGAAATTTGAAAGATGTTTCAAATATAAGAATTTCAAATAATTTACAAAATATAATAAATTTGAAAGAAAGTGAAATCAATTTGGCGAAGGTGAAATGTCGAGTTGATTTAGCATGAACTAAAGATTAACCTAATTTAGGTATGTCGAAGGTCGAAAGAATTTGTTATAGATGAAAGACAATCAAATTAGTCTCACCGACTTCTAATAAAAAATTGAGACAAGTTGACCGAAATAAGTTAAGACGAGTTTGTTTGAGTGAAAATCAAGTAGAATCTTTTCATATTAAATGGAGTTATCCAAATATATTTAAAATAGAATTTTACTTTAAAATTAAATTACTTTATCTAAATAAAAAAGATTACAAATATAATATATTCCAATTATTTCTTTAAACAAATTATTTAAAAAAATAAAGAGAATTTAATTATAAATTATTTAAATATATTATATTTCAATTTCTTGAAATTTCTATCAGAAGGTAAATGTAGAACAAACTCGTTTAGGCACAACTAGTTTTGTATTATAAACAAGGCTTAATATCATTATTGGTCCCAACTTTGGTTGGGAATGTTCGACATGGTCCCAATTATTTTTTATTGTTCAATGTAGTCCTAAAGATCGTAATTTGTGTTCAATTTATTCCTTTTTGCAAACGCCATTTAAATCGTTAACGACCAAATGTCCAGATGTGCAATCAGTGACACGTCCTCCTTGACACGTCATCATCATCTCCTTCCTCCAAAAACCCTAATTTCTCCCTACACAGAAATCCTAGCCACCACCTAACCTTAATTGTCACCGCCACGCTCACGGTCAGTCACCATCTTCGCACCTCCATCATTAGACATTTTGAAACCCTAACCAGATGGTCACGCCGTTATTCCAAACGCTCTACCACAAGCATCACGAAACCGAATCCCGAGTTCCTCGCACCTTTGAGCAATGTCCTGAAGCTTCTTCATTCTCCACCAACCACCACCAACCTGAAACACATAAGATCAAAACCCACAAAACCAACAATCTCCTTCAAACCAAAAGCGCGATTCATGTCGCAACCGTGAAGAACCACCAACATCATCATCAACCTCTCGCGAGCAAAACCCAAATCACAGAAACGCAAACCCAAATCGCACTAGCGCCTCTCCGCAAGCTTCTCCACCGCGCCTTCTTCATTCACCTACAAGAGAAAGACCTAGAAGCAAACCAACTATCACGAAGTTCACCATATCCACCGTGAAGGAGAAACCTTATTCTCTCGTGACGGTAATGGAGCAAGCTTTTCCTTAACCTGCAGATGCAAATCTGAAACCCTAAGTTTTGGGTGAAGAAAGGGGTTGCCATATGTCAAGCCCTCATTGGCGTGACCATCTTTAGTCAACTTTGATCCTAGCCATGTCAGCCAATAATTACCATGTAATTCACTTATTAGTGATGTTGCATTAACGATTTAAACATTGTTTGCAAAAAAGACTAAATTGAACACATATTATAAATTTTTAGGACTACATTGAACAAAAAAAAATTTAAGACCATTTTGAATATTTCGAACTAAAATTGGAACCAATAACGGTATTAAGCCTATAAACAATTAAATAACTTTTATTTAAAAGTAGGATCAGAAGTTGGATAATGGGACATGATACGGAGTTTAGGAATTTAATCTTCGTCACATTTTACCAATATCATGTTTTTTAAAAAATTGTTAAAGTACATATATAGTAACATCCTCTCTTTTATTTTCCTTTTAAGACCATCAAAATTTCTAAGATTTTATAAAAAAAAAGTAATATTTCAAACATAGTTGAATGCGTATGCAGGAAGCTAATCGGTGCAAGGTACTTTAACAAGGGCTACGCCTCGACAGTGGGCCCACTCAACTCTTCCTTTCAATCGCCACGTGACAAGGAGGGCCATGGCTCCCATACCCTCTCCACAGCCGCCGGCAACGCCGTTCCTGGAGTTAGCGTCTTCGGCCAGGGCTTCGGAACCGCCAAGGGCGGCGCGCCCAAAGCCCGCGTGGCGGCGTACAAGGTATGCTGGCCCCCCGTTGCCGATGATGAGTGCTTCGATGCTGATATCTTGGCCGCGTTTGACGAGGCCATCCACGATGGTGTGGACGTGCTGTCAGTGTCGCTCGGTGGGTCCGCCTCAAGCTTGCTGAATGACAGCGTAGCGATTGGATCATTCCATGCCGCAAATCGAGGAATCGTGGTGGTTTGCTCCGCCGGGAATAGTGGGCCTGCCGATGCCACTGTGAGCAATCTTGCACCCTGGCATGTTACGGTTGCCGCCAGCACCATGGATAGAGAATTCCCAGCTTATGTTGTCCTCGGTGACAATATCACGTTGAAGGTGCTTTCTCTTTTTCCCACTACTTTTTTTAACCATGCTACAAGGCTTTCCCGTCAGGCTACTATTATTTCAACAATTTTTTACATATATTTACATGCTTTATTTTATCTTTAAAATTTTCTTTCTTTACAAATAAAAAAATTAATTTTTTTAATAACTAAAATACCTTTAAAATGGGTCACCTAATATAAATAATATAAAAAAAATGTTTTCCTTCGACTTATCTGTAAAGATTATTTGGATTGCATGAAAAATTAACTTTTTTAATGTTAATCTTATCTTACATACAATAACAATAAAATTTGAAAAATTAATTTTATATAAATGATTTTATTTTGTATTTCTTTATCCTAAAATTCTTATAAAAAAATCGCCGACTTTTATTTAAAAGTAATCCTCACGAACATTAAGTAACATCCAAACTCCATATTGATTTCAATTCTTACGGTTGGTGTGAATTTCAATAGGGCTTTGATTTTGAAAAATCTTAAATTTAATTCTTACAATTAAACGAAATTAGTTATATTAATGATATGACTTTTTTTAAAGTTTATTCATTTTTTAATTATGTTTTTAATACTCTAAATTTAATATTTTATTACTTTTTTCTTTAATTTATTATTTTATTTTCTAGTTTAATATTATTGTCGGAATCCTCCAACAAAATAATTGTATTTATTACATTTTGTTTCTTTACCCCTTTTTTCTCCTCTCTATATATAAATATACATGTCTTTATCTTATGTTGACACACATTTATTCTTAATAATACACGTTATAACTTCTTGTTTTCTCTTTTTCTTCTTTCTAACAACTGTCATGATGAATCACCTTGATGCTTCTCTTCACGGGTATGGGTATAAGGGTTGTGCAATGATCATTATTGTTGAAGCGTCTCTATTATGGTATCAGAGCTCTTCCTTTGAAGAGATCTGTTGCGCCAACATACTCTGATTTCTCCCCTTTCTTTTGCCTTCTTGCGGGTCTTTCTTCTTCTTTATTTCGTTCTTACACCATGACTGATGAGCATAATGAGCACCTCCTTGGTTTCACCTCTTCTTGGTTCAACCAATTATCACGCATGGAATAAATCCATGGCCACTACATTAAGCGCCAAGAATAAATCCTAGTTCATCGATGGGACTGCCGTAGAGCCACCTCGAGGAGATCCTTCTCACAACGCTTGGAAAAGATGCAACAACATGGTGGTTTCTCGGTTGGTCCGCTCGCTATCACCAGAAATCAGACACATCATTCTTTGGATGAAAGACGTCCAAGCCATCTGGAATGACCTCAAATCAAGATTCTTCCAGGGAGATTTGTTGCATGCTTCGAGCTACAAAAAGAAGTTTCTTCCTTAAAGCAAGGAACATACATTGTTAGTGAGTTTTACACTAAGCTACGCATCACATGGGATGAGTTAGAGAACTTTCGACCTGATCCCACATGCACCTGTGACATCCAATGCTCCTGCAAAATGCTCTCAACGATCTCACAAAGGAAACATGAAGATCGAGCATTGCAATTTCTTCATGGCTTGAATGAGCAGTACGGTAATATCCAATCTCATGTCCTCTTACTGGATCCTATACCCCCTGTATCCAAGATCGTTTCCTATGTCATGCAGTAGGAGAGATAATTAATGAATAACCATTTCTTAAATAGCCTTGAACCCAAAACTGCCAATGCAACTATGAGTACTTTTGTTTGTTCCTTTTATGGCAAGAATGGCCACATTGACACTGTGTGTTTCAAGAAACATGGGTTTTTGGCCAAACCCCCTCCAAATAAGAAATCTTGCTCTCATTGTGTCAAGACTGGCCACACGGTTGATGACTGCTATAGGAAACATGGTTACCCACCCGATAACAAATTCTACAATTGTAAAAGTCTCCTCTTAAGAAGCCAAGAACCCACCAATGACAGTCCGAGAGAAAGTTCTAACCCTAAAATGAACCTCACTAAGCAACAATATCAGGCCCTTATGACTCTCATCAACCCCACTGCTGACACTGCCTCCAACCCTCAAATCAGTTCCATGGTTTCCAGTTCCCAGGACCCAGGTAAAACCATTTTAACTTTTGACTTTGCTGCTGCAATAGGTATCACAACATGGATCTTAGACTCTGGTGCCATTGACCATGTTGTTTCTTCCCTTAAACACTTCCATTCCTATGATCCAATTAAACATGTCACTATTAATCTCCCTAATGGCATCACCACCAAAGCCACTAATAAAGGAAACATAAAGCTTTGTGATACACTTTGCCTAATAGATGTTCTTTATATCCCTGATTTTTCCTATAATCTCATCTTTATATCTAAAATGGTTTTGCATAATGATGTTTACGTAACCTTCACTAATACTCAATGTTTCATCCAGGATTCAATAACACACCACAATATTGGTTTAGCTTATCTTCATGCTAGTCTGTATGTCCTTCATGGCCCTACCCTCAATGTTGCTCCTTGTGTGCATTCTGCCAGTTCACAACAGCCACTCATTGTTGCCAACAACAACATTTGGCACAACCGCTTATGCCACCTATCTGATAAGAAACTGGAGGTTCTTAAATAGAAATATTCCTGCATCAACTATAGATCAAACAATTGTAATGCCTGCCAATTGCCAAACAAAAGAAATTGTCTTTTACTTCACATAACTCTGTTGCTTTACATGCTTTTGATCTTATACATATAGATATTTTGGGGACCTTGTTCCAATGCATCCATTCATTCTCATAAATATTTTTTAACAATTGTTGATGCTCATACTAGATACACATGGGTTCATTTAATGTGTGCCAAATCTGAAACAAGAAATCACATTCTGCATTTCATATCTAATGTCAAAAACGAGTTTCACACCACCATTAAAATCATCAGATCTGATAATGGGCCTGAATTTGATATGCATGACTACTTTAGTTCTCAATGGATTATTCACCAAACCTCCTGTAATGAAACCCTTCAACAAAATGGGATTGTTGAAAGAAAACACCAACACCTTTTAAATGTCACTAGGGCCTTGCTTTTTCATTAAAAACTTTCTGTTCAATTCTGGACATATGCACTCAATTATGCAACTCTTCTCGTTAATATCATGCCTACTCCCTTTCTCAATAACGATTCTTCATATGACAAACTTTATCACACAGATTTTGATATCACTAGACTTAAAGTTTTTGGCTATCTTTGCTACATCAACACCCTTCAATCTCAGAAAGAAACTTGATCCACGTGCCATTGCTAGTGTTTTCCTTGGTCTTCATCCCACTACTAAAGGATATATAACTTATAGTCTTGACACTTATGACATTCACATCTCTAGAAATGTTGTTTTATGTGAAAATGAATTTCCTGATATGGCATCCACTACATCACTACATTTTGCTTTACCTCTACCTTTACATCATAATACCATTATGCATGATACTGATAAGCCCACTCCCCCTGTCCCTCATAATTCTTCTTCTCTTAACAATGAAAAGAATCTAGAAAATAATTTTATTTCCCCTAGGCGATCTACTCGTACCATAACTATGCTTTCATACCACAAAGACTTTCAAATATCATACTTTTACCAACATATATCCTATTGAACATGTGCTTAGTTTTGATAAATTATCCCCTACATATAAAATTTTTATCTCCTCTATAGACAACATTCACGGATTTATTGACTACAAAGAGGCTATCCAACATGAACATTGTTGTGCTGCTATGCAAGCCGAACTCACTACCTTCGACCAAAACCAGACTTTGACTCTCACTACTTTATTTTCACACAAACAAGCAATAGGTTGTAAATGGGTTTATAAGACAAAGAACAAAGCCGATGGCACCATTGATAGATTCAAGGCTCATCTTGTTGCTAAAGGATATACACAATTGGAAGGTATTGATTACTTTGACACCTTCTCATCAGTTGTTAAACTCACCACTATTCGGTTATTTCTCTCATTGGCTACTACAAAGAACTAGCATCCAAGGCAACTAGATTTCAATAATGCCTTTTTACATGGAGATTTACATGAGGAAGTCTACATGCATCCACCACCAGGACTCATTGTCTCCAATCCCAACCAAGTATGTCTCCTACACAAATCCTTTTATGGCTTGAAACAAGCCAATCGAAAATGGTATGAAAAGCTCTCTTCTTTCCTTCTCTCTCACAAATCTACTCAAACATCTGGTGACCATTCTTTATTTACTCACCACAAAGGTGACACCATCACCATCCTGTTAATCTACGTTGATGATATCATTCTCACTAGCAATAATATACTTGCAATTGATCATATTACTAATCTGCTAAATGAGCAATTAAAAATAAAAAAACATGGATAACTTATCTTACTTTTTAGGTTTCGAGGTTGCTTGCAACTATGTAGGAATTCATATATCACAACGCAAGTATGGATTGGATCTTCTCAATGAAATTGAGATGCTCGCAGCTGCCCCTGTCAGTACGCCCATGAATTTCTCTACCAAAGTCTCCTTCGAAGGCCAACCGCTTGCGGATCCCACTGCCTTTTGTCCCATTTATCTCACGAACACACGCCTTGATATAACTTATGTTGTTCATCGTCTCAGTTAGTATGTTGCCTCACCGACTCAAACTCATCACCAAGCCGCCTTTCACATCCTCCCATACATCAAAAACACCTCTGGACAAGGTCTATTTCTCAATGCAACCAACCCCCTTACACTAAAGGCCTACAATGACTCTGACTAGGCTGATTGCCCTAACTCAAGAAAATCCACCACTGGTTACATTGTTTACCGCGATGATTCACCCATTTCTTGGAAGTCTAAGAAGCAGTATACTATTTCCTGTAGCTCATCTGAAGTAGAATATCGTGCTCTTACCCAAACAATATGTGAAATTTAATGGCTTACTCATCTCATGAGTGACCTTCACCTTCCTTTCTCAAAACCTGCCACCATCTTCTGTGATAAACACTTTGCCATCAAGATTGCTATTTATCAAGTCTTCCATGAATGCACCAAACATATCGAGATCGACTGACACCTCATCCGTGAGAAAGTCCAGCAAGGAATTGTCCTTCCTATACATTCCACCCTTCAACTTGCATATATCCTCACAAAGTCGCTTCCTCCTTCCTTCCACCACATTAATTCCAAGCTCAACACCATAAAAATCTATGCCAAGCTTGAGGGGGATTGTCAAAATCCTCCAACACAATAACTGTATTTATTACATTCTGTTTCTTTATCGCTTCTTCCTCCTCCTCTGTATATAAATATACATGTCTTTCTCTTCTGTTGACACACATTTATTTTTAATAATACACATTACAACTTCTTGTTTTCTCTTCTTCTTTCTGACAACTGTCACAAATGAATCACCTTGATACTTCTCTTCACATGTATGAGTATAAGGGTTGTGCAGTGATCATCACTGTTGGAGCATCTCTTTGAATTATATAATGTTATTTATAATTTATGAAGTTAGATGACATAATTAGTAATGTTGATGATATCATAAATAGTGGTGTAGTCAGCATTTGCCATATAGATCTAACAGAGTGTGATACGATTTTTTAAAAGATGATTAAATTTATATTAACTCCTATAATTTTTAGAAGGAGAATATATTTATATAAATGAATTTGCTTTGCGAATAAAAAGAGTTACCAATAAGCATTGATGTCGTTAGTTTTGGTCTCGCACAAGTTATGGTACTCATGTCGAAAGGTGATTACCCATTCCGAGTATGTTAGATAAGCTTTGGTTAATGCTTCTTTTAGTTGGTATTGGAATTAACTATTGCGCCTTTAACTGAGATTTTAGATTGTGAGAATGAAGTAGAAATGATTCAAGGCAAAACTAACATTTCAAAAAAAGATGAAAGTACTAAAATATATAAGTTTTTAATTAAAACTTAAAAAATAAGCAAGTTGAGTTTGGGACCACTAAAAACGTATTTAAACTTTTAATAAACTTTCAAAAAGTTGTCACTTATATTAATATATAGTGACGAGTAGAGTAAAATAATGGAAAATTTAATCAGTTCATTATAAATAATAGAGCTGTCAAAACGGGTAACCCGACTCGACCCGGCCCGATCCACCACGGGTTGGTCACTTAGTGAGTCAACCCAACCCGACTTATTTATTAGCGAGCCAGAAAAATTCGAACCCGGCTCGACCCAACACAGATTGGTGGGTAAACGGGTTGACTCACCCACTTAATTACAAATTTTTTTAAATAAAAAAAAATTACAAACTTTCTATAATTCAAATCTAAATAAATTTCACCAAACATGGATGTTTAATTAATTTTTAAAATATAAAACTTAAATAATTTTTTCAAGCAAAAAAAATAATAAATATTTTTTTATAAAATTAAAATTAAATTTTAATAAAATAAAATTAGGTAAGCGGGTTGGTGGGCCAACCCGGCCCAACATGAGTTCAATCCGCATGAATCGAGTTTAAATGAGCCGGGTTGAAATCTGACCCGCATAAAAAAAATACAATTTTTTCAAACCTAACCTGGTCCGAACCCATGACAGGCCGAGTTGACTCGCGGGTTATGACCTATTTTGACAGCTCTAATAAATAATATATCAAATTTGATGGACGAAAAATAATATTTAAATCTTATTTTGTTTTATATACAAAATATAATTGATATTAGAATATATTATTTTATGGATGAGTGTCATTTTCACCAATAATATTTTTTATAAAGAAGAATATTAGGATGAAATAACTACATAAAAAGCAATGAAAAAAAAAAAAGATTCTTTAAAATTAAAGTAGAAGAATGGGAAAGGTTAAATTTTATGTTCGTTATATTTGTTTGTGCAGGATTTGTAATTTGGATGAAGGTAAATTAGAAACAATAAGATTAAAGTTATAATTGGTAATTTGACCTCGCTTTTTCTGTGGCTCATTCTTTCATTTTCTGTTCAATTTTAATTTGAGGTGGATATACTTTTTATTTTGAATCATTAACTTTCACTTAAAGAAACAACGTGTGAAAGTTTAAAGTGTTAACTAATATATTGCATTTAAATATGCTTTTAAAATAAATTCATAAATTGTTAATAAGTTTTCTTTGGTTTTAAACATACTATACTATTTAATAGCGGAAAAGTACTCAAATTCACCATGAAAATCATTATTTTAAATTGTTTGTACAGTTGCAAATGTAGCGATTTCAGAATTTGTGAAAAGCTGTGAACCAATGTAGCGACCCATATATATGTGTTATATTCTAAATGCAGATGTAGCATCCCGTGGATTTGAGTTTAAATAGACATTAGTCAATAATCTTGTTTGCTTGATTTGAAGGGTGAAAGCTTATCAGCTGCAAGATTGGCACACAAGTTGTACCCAATTATTAAAGCTACAGATGCTAAATTGGACAGTGCAAGAACAGAAGATGCGTGAGTATAAAACAAACATCTGAAACTCATTATTGCCATCATTGCTTGAAAATCAGCACTTACACTTGCATAAAAAGCTTATTACTGAATATGGTGAATAAAATTTAGGTTTACTTATGACTCAAGTATCTATAAATAAATTTAAGAAAAATATTTTTTGCACATTTAATTTTTTTTACATTTATTTGATATTATTTTTTTTTACTTTTTATTTTTTTCTTGAAAAAATTTAAAACTATATTTTTATGATTATTTTAGTCTTATACTTTATATAAATGAATATAAAAGTTTGTTATAATACTACTGCTCTAAATTTAAATACACATGCAGGGTGCTCTGTCAGAATGGGACCTTGGATCCCAACAAGGTGAAGGGAAAGATCGTGATATGTCTCCGAGGGATAAATGCGAGAGTGGACAAAGGAGAGCAAGCTTTACTAGCTGGTGCCGTGGGAATGGTCCTTGCTAATAACAAAGCCAGTGGCAACGAAATTATTGCTGATCCTCATGTCCTTCCAGCTTCTCATATCAATTTCACTGATGGCATTTCTGTCTTCAATTACGTCAACTCAACCAAGTAAGATCCCGTATATTCTATTTTTTTCTTAAACAATGTAAACGATAATGTTTAAAAGTACACGTCGACTAGAAATAAGACCAATTTATAATATATAAGTGTAGTGCAAATTTTACTGTTTAAGTTGATCGATTTTGTAAAGATGAATTAGGTTTAGAATCGTTCTTAATAATAATCAAGAAACTTATCTTTTTAACATGGACTTGACTACTTGAAGTTTATCTATTGCTAGGTTCCCAGTGGCGTATATTACACATCCAAAGACTCAATTGGGTACTAAGCCAGCACCGTTCATGGCTGCTTTTTCATCTAAAGGGCCAAATACTGTCGTGCCAGAGATCCTAAAGGTGGCATTACTCACGAAGTATAATTTTCCTTGGAATTTGTTGACATGGCTTAGATATATAAGTATCTAACAACTCTACTTTGTCCCAATATTCAGCCTGATGTCACCGCACCGGGAGTGTCAGTTATAGCAGCCTATACTAAAGCCCAAGGACCAACCAATCAAGTGTTTGATAAGCGCCGGATTTCGTATAATTCAGTCTCAGGAACATCAATGTCGTGCCCTCATGTTTCAGGCATTGTGGCACTGTTGAGAGCCTCGTATCCTTCCTGGAGTCCTGCTGCTATTAAATCAGCAATCATGACCACAGGTATAAAATATGTTGGAAATATAAAACATGGCATCTCTCAAAATACTTATACATAATATAGAAAGCAAATTGGATTAGTTAGTGGTAAATATAGCTACGAACAAGTTGAGAATTTGTCTCCGCTACTTTCAGCCACAACACTAGATAATGAAGTGGAGCCTCTGCTGAATGCTACTGATGGCATGGCAACACCATTCAGTTACGGGGCAGGACATGTACAACCAAACAAAGCAATGGATCCCGGGTTAGTTTATGACACAACAATTGGTGATTACCTAAACTTCTTATGTGGTTTAGGATACAACGGGACACAAATCTCAGTGTTCACAGAAGGTTCATCATATGTGTGCCGCAAGAAATTTAGTCTCCTCAACCTGAACTATCCCTCAATCACAGTTCCAAATCTCTCTGGGTCAGTGACAGTTACGAGGACGTTGAAAAATGTTGGTTCTCCAAGCACGTACATTGCTCACGTTCAAAACCCGAATGGGATCACTGTTTCTGTGAAGCCAAGCATCTTGAAGTTCACAAATGTTGATGAAGAAAAACGCTTTAAAGTAACCTTTAAGATGGTGAAAGGAAAGGCTACGAATAACTACGTGTTTGGAAAACTGATATGGTCAGATGGAAGACATTATGTCAGAAGTCCGATAGTTGTGAAGGCCCTCACTAGTAGAAATTGAAGTAGTTGATGCAATTGAGCTTAATTTGCACTGCTAAATCATTGGTTGAGTTTTCTAAATTGTATTATATATGTTCTAAATTTATTCTTATTGTGATCTCTTACCACTGATAAAGAAACCAGCAAGTGGCTTTGAGCATATATTTTACTAGCTGTACTATTAGTATGATTCCAATGAGAAATAAAATCTAACTCGTTCATCCTTCTAGTTATAAAATCTGAGAACTTTCTTACTCCTAGCCTGCTTTAGGCCACACTTATATTTGAACGGTAACCGTTACTTAAAATATGGTGATATTTTGGAGTATACTTTTTTTTCCCCTCCAATATACCTTAAAAAAAATAAAAAAAATTAGTCTCCATAATTTTAAAAGATAATAATACTTTCACAACATTTTAATACCATTTACGTGTCATTCTGTGATTGATCCATGTTGGTGTTTATGATTTTTATTATTGATTGTAAAGTAATTTTAGATCAATCACAAGATGACACGTAAATGATATTAAAATATTGTAAAAAAAAATAGTGAAAGCATCATTATCCAATTTTAAATTAGAAAATAGTTTAAAACCAATATTAGATGACACAGACAAATTTAAACTCTAACATAAAAATCAATTATAGCTTTATATTAACAATAAAGATTATTTTAAATATTCATAATTTTTAATTTATAAATTGGTATCTAACTTAATCAATATAATGACTAATTATTTCTATCTCTAATTTTAATTACTGTTTAATGATTTTTTTTTAATGTTAGTTAAATAAAATTAATATTTTACTATAAATTTGTTTAAAAATTCCAGATAAATATTTATATAAAAATATTTTAAAAGAATAATAGCAAAATTACTTTAGCATCGATTCATAAACTTGAATTGAATTGTTAATATGGAAGAGTGTTCTTTAGCAGTGAAAAACTTACTTAAGTTTTTAGTTCCTGAATGGGTATGTTTACATATATTCCTAGTAAACCTTTTGTATTACGTCGAGTATTAAATTATTTTTTATTTTTAATTGAGTCTATTTTATTTAACTTAACTATTAAGTGAGTGAGATGACTTGATCACAACCCATCACTGTAGTCACTTCATATAATGTTAGGAGTGAATTTTAAGTCTAAATCAATCCGAAAAAATCGATTTATAAAGTGAGGTTTGCATCCTATACACTAAATTGACTTTATTTCTAGTCCATGTGGGACTTCCAATATATAACATATTATTTCAAAATTTTATAATTTATAATTTTTATTTTATAATATTTTATAATTTTACAATTTTATAATTTAATAACTTTATAGTTTTGCTCCTTTAAAATTTTATAATTTTAAAATTTCATAACTTTAAATTTTTAATAATTGTGGAATAATATCTTAAATTTTAGTACAACTGTTACTTCTAATAAATTTATTAAATTGACTAGTATCTTAAATTCAAATGAACGTTATTAGTCCAGTTATTATTCTCAATAAATATATTACTTGTATAGCTAAATATTCAATGATATTAAATATTGCCTTTATTATAATACTAAAATATTATACCTCACCTTTCACAGGTAAAATAATATCTTAAATTGAAATAAACGTTACTAGTTATGACTCTAAATAAATATATTATTTGTATAGTTTAATATTAAAGGGTATTCAATATTTCATTTATTATAATATTATATTACATTTGTTATAAATGGACGAAAATTTATGAAATTTTAATCAATAGAAAATTTGAAAATACCAAAACGTACTTAAATTGATGTTATTTTCATCGAAAAATAGTTTTAAGAATTTATACTAAAAAAAATCATTAAATAATAATAAAATTTATAGACCAAATAAATTACGTTATTGTATTGATTACGTTGGACACTAAATTAAAATTTGTTGGTATTTAAAATAGTCCATTATTAATATAAAAATTATAATTGTTTTGTTAATTAGAGTCTAAATAGATGTATAATATTAGATACTAATATTTTAGCTTTATTATTGATTTTAAAGTATTTTCTATATTTTTAAATTAAGACTAGTGTATAATTCATAATAGTCAATAGTTAAAACCTTGATAATTACTATAGTAAAATCGCGTTCTATCGACGGATCACGATCTTTCGAATAATGTTGGATGATTATTCTTTAAACTTGATCGGATGTGTTAATATTGAAAATGGTAGTATTCATGATATGAAAAGTCATGATTATCATGTATTTATGGAGACATTACTCCTTATTGTGTTCAACTCTTTGTCAATTCACATGTTAAATCCACTAATAGAAATAAGTCACTTTTTCAAATATTTATGCTCGACGACGCTAACGAAAGATTCACTAAGAAGGTTAGATATTGCACTTACTATTTGCAAATTGGAAAGAATATTCACTCCTACATTCTTTGATTCAATGAAACATCTTCCTATTCATCTTGCAAATGAAGCATGACTTGGTGGACCAATGCAAAACATTCAATGAAAAACAAAGTCAGAATAGAAGGATTAATTTGTGCAGCTTACTTACATCGTGAGACAATATATTTTTGTTTACATTATTTCAAAAACACCATGTTATCGTTCAACAATGTTAGGAATGAAACACAATGACAAATTGAAACATGTCAGTCAACATTATCAGTGTTTCAACAAGTTGGTTGTCACCCAAGTAAGGAGTTGACTCGTTGGTTAACTAATGTTGAATTCAACTTTGCTCACATTCATGTGTTAATCAATTGTGTTGAAGTTAAATCGTACCTTGAATATGTTCCAATCCCATCATGTGTTTGTAAATCTCGATATAGCCACTAATTGTGTTCATAATTAACAAATCATTCGTTGTGGTTGAGAAAGTCCTAGAAGGAAGTGCTTATGTTCGAATACACTCAAAGTTTTTGCACTAGTTCAGATATCAAGTATGCATATGTTTTCGTTAATAAAAGAAAGATTTTTTATTACACTTTATGCAACTTATGAATGTGGCATCTTTTTAGGTTTATAACAAGCCATTAAGTCCCACAATTCAAGAGTTAAAGGATTTGGCAAATTGGCCCATGAGATGCATCAAAGAATGACACACGTACTTTGTTAATGGCTACAAGTTTTACACTAATGCATGATCCAAAGGAAAGAACACAACTAATTGTGGTGTACTTCAAAGACCTTACAGATGGCGATTATGATTATTTCTATAGGATTATTCATAAAATATACGAACTAGAGTACAACACTTCTACTTCAACAAAGACAGTAGAACATTTTATTTTGAATGGTTTGATCGTTTTAGGAGTGGTACGAGAGTGAATCCTAGGTATAATATTATTAAGATTCAAATGAGTTTAAGATACTGACTATTTTATCCATTCACTTTAGCAAATAATGTTAGACAAGTTTATTTTATCCTATATCCAATATTTCGCAGTATCGACAAACATGGTTGGAGTGTTGTAGTACAAACCAAGCCTTAATGCACATTGAGTCAAATGACATCATAGAGGATATCTCCTACCAAGTTGTTGAAATGTCACATGACAATGAAATTATTGAAGTTAAAGGTGTATTTGCATTATAGGACATGGATGGTGATCTTGAAGAATTGACAGGAGAAAACACGAAGAAGAAGACGAAGAAAGTGAAGAAGAATAAGAGGAGGAGGAGAATGATGAAGATAATTATGATGATGACAATGAAGATTCCTACAACGATGACAATCATGATGACGAGAATGACGAGGATGATTGAATTCGAAAATGACTTTTGATTTTCCAAAATTGTAAATTGAAATGCAAACATGTAGTCCATACCAAATAAAAACTTATATGGATACTCTTTAAATTCAATTTTACTTGCAATACATGTGTTGTTTTACTTGATTTCAAAATATATGTGATACTTAATTCTCTGTGGTGTTGTGTTTTACTTCATTGCAGTAATGTCAAGAGAACAACAATCTTGTGCTGATAAAGGAAAGGTAGTGCCAAAGCCTTGGAGGCAGCCCCACTACATTTTACGGGGTTCCTTAAACACTATGAGTCCCAGATGCTCTAACTCCACTTGACATTGGGTCATCACGTGCAACATGCCCTACTTTAAAGCCCACACCTGACCCTCCTGTGGATACCACACCATATGCTTCTCGCACTCCTTCTATACCCACACCATCTTTAGTTCTATGTCCAGATATACACCATCCATCTGGGGATCCTGCTTTAGCTATTGATGGAGTTGACTGTCCTCCCTATGATTGACCAATCATTGAACCTTATGGTTAGGGTAATACCAAATATTCTTCTAACTAATTTCTATTACATGAATTACTTTACTTTGCCTTATTATGATAAAATTTTTGTATTCATATTCAGGGTTCTTCCTTCTAAAGTTGCTTCTCAGGCCATCACAAGGTCTTTTAAGAAAAAATTTCTTTAGCCTTGGATATCATGAGGAGCAATACCTCTGAAGACAGAGAACCCTTTTGACGGTGATTTAAGGTAAAACATCATGTTACTTAATCTCATTTTCTATTGATGTATATTATGTCCATCAAAAACATTTTAACACGATCTATTGTTATAGCTAAAACTATAGTGGAGACCCGAGCTTGAAGCTCAAATTAAGAAAAATTTCCATAGAAAAACATCACACAGACCATGTGAAATGTTTAAAGATGCATGCAACGCAAGATAACGCCCTTATTGGGTTGGGGAGCACATTTGGAACTCCTTACTGGAACATTGGAATTCTTTATATTACCACAACAAATGTGTTACTGCCCAAAGGAATCGGGCATCATAAAAGGGTGGTGTTCTACATACAGATGGTTCAATTACCACTCATGAGCATGTCATTCGTATGGTATAAATCTTCATTCATTTCCTATCCATTATGATATAAGTTATGTAATTTAAAATTGATGTAAATATAAGTTCCTATTCTGTTACAGACAGTAAAGCTGGAACGGGCTGTGCACATTGATGAGGTGTTTCAACAAACTCATCTACAAAAAGGATCTAGCTAGTTTGTTGATGAGAGATCTTGAAGGACACATGTAAGAAAACTCTTTTTCAAACTTCAAACTTGTACTATTTTGAGACTTTTAAACTTCCTCACACTTCAAGAATTTTGCGTATTTCTGGCAGAATATTACCTACAACAATATACTCAACCTCTATGGTGAAAGTCATATCGACTTTGTACTTTCTATAAAATGAAGTGGATGAATCGGGGTTTGAGAAAATAACTAATGCAAAGTCAGCAAAAGAAACCTAGGAAATTCTTGAGGTGGCGTACAAATGAGATATCTGTGTAAGACAGGTTCGAGTACAAACTCTCATAAAAGATTTTGAACATATGGAGATAGATAAAAAGGACGGAGATGTCGAGTTTATAGTTCAAGTGCAGAAGATGGCCAACTAATTTGAAATGAACGGAGAAAATATGCCTCATAATCGAGTTGCAGAAAAGATCTTGAGAAATCTAACGGATGATTTTGAAAGTATCTTGGTCATTATATAAGAAACAAAGGATCTGTCAACTTTCATTGTGGAGGAGTTAGTTGAGTTATTAAACGTCTACGAACTAAGGAAGAAAAGGAAAAAGAAGGAACCCGACGATTAAGCACTAGAGGTATAGGTTGACTCGAATGGAACTCAAAATACTCTGAGTTAAGTAACTTAGAGGCCGAGGATGAGGTGGACATGGTCGAGATAATTTTAAGGCTGATAGTGAAGAGAAAACCGGTCAGCAGAATTAGCGTGGCCGAAGAAGACAAGGGAAAGGTCGAGGAGATCGGTTAGGAGTAGAGTGTTTTAAGTATGGCTAGCACGACCACTATGCAAACCAGTGCAGATTAAGGAAGTGCTACAATTGTGATAAGCCTGGTCACATTGCTAAATTATATCGAGTTGAGAAGAAAAGTGAGAGAAACCTTCTCACCGAAGAAGAAGATGAAGAACAAATGGGGTTTTGTTGAGCGCCGAGTTGTCAAAGAACTCGACAATGCTGATGAACTTCTCAGAAACAAAAGTGGTAAACTCAGATGTAGTGCCATGCTTGAAATCAGATACTAAGAATATTTCTACCAACTCGATATGGTATCTGGATATTAGAGCTAGCAACCATTTTATGTGGAAATGAGAACTTCTTTAATGAATTTACCAAATTAGAGGCCGATTTTGTGTCTTTCAGAGATGATTCTAAGGTGACCGTGAAAGGGCGAGGAACAATCCAACATATGTAGAAGGATGGATGAGTTGGAGAGATAATGGACATTTACTATGTTTCTGAGCTGAAAAGCAATATTTTAAGCATATGTTAGTTGTTGGAAAAAGGTAACTCAGTTTTAATAAAGGATTAGGTAATATATTTGAAGCATAAAAATGGTCATCTTGTAGCCCGGGTTTAAATGAAGAAAAATAGGATGTATAAATCGAGTTAAAAATCTTTCAAGAAATGTGTTTGAAGTTGGACATGAAAGATTAAGCAATGATATGGCCTTTCCAGTTTAGACACCTTAACTTTGGAAGCTTGGCTAAACGATCAAGGAGTGAACCAGTACTCGAACTACCCGATATAGAATTTGAGAAGAAATTTTGTGAAGAATGCATGCTTGAAAACATTCAAGAATGGAGTTTCCAAACTCGGTCATATACATGGAAAAAGAGAAACTCGAACTTGTACACACTAAGTTATGTGGACCTATTACTCCTATCTCCTTTAGTGGTAAGAGGTATTTCATCTCATTCATAGATGATTTCTCTAGGAAAGTCTGGGTATATTTTTTACAGGAGAAGTCGGAAGCACTGGAAGGATTTAAGATATTCAAGCGAATGGTGGAAAAGGAAACTAAAAAGGAAATTAAAGCATTACGGTCTGACATGAGAGGTGAATTCACATTAGCAAAGTTTAAGGAGTATTGCAAAGAGTAGGGGATAAGGTGTTTTCTTACAACTCCGTATTTACCATAACAGAATGGCATAATTGAAAGAAAGAATATGACCATTCCTGATGTGCTTTGAGTTATGCTTAAAGGGAAGAATATGCGAAAGGAGTTCTAGACGGAAGTTGTGTAGTCTGTTATATATGTATAAAATATGTGTCCACATTTGAAGCTGGATGGAATGACACAACAAGAAGCATGGAGAGGAAGAAAGTCGAGTGTACAAGTGTATGTTAACATTCCGGCAAGTGTACCAAATCGTATCAAGTAATAATAAAACAGTAAGTCCGAGTATTGTTTCCCAAAGGACTCTTAGGCCTAAATGTTCGTATGAATTCTTGATTTCTTAAGACTTGATGGAATGAAAATCAGGGGTTTAAATGCAAAACAGAAAATAAACATGCATGCAAAGATTGATCAATTGAAAGTTGGAACTATATGAATGAATGGTGTTGTTGGGGTTTATGATTTCATCCTAATCCACTCTCATATATTTACAATTCCTACTTAATTCTACTTCGTTATCAATGTTAGTGCCACTTTCTAAATTCCCCTAATTCCAATATCTGGGTGATTAGATCCTACTCCTAATTACTAGTTTACTATGTCTAGTCTCCCTAGCAATTAATCATGCATTACATAATTCGCATAGAAGCTTAAGGCAATTGGTCCTCCTATCCCTATGTCTAGGTAATACTACTACCAAGAGAATTCCCTCATGTCTAGACCTAACTATACGTGTCCATATAGATAGAATCAAAGATTATGCTATTGAATAATGTCTTAAACAAAGCATGCAAATATAATGGAGGAAAAACTCTAACAATTGATAAGAGAAAGCATATGAATAAAGCAAGAATTTTAATATATGAGAGTTTCAATAGGATTACATCGTTTCCCCCAACAACAAAGGGGTTTAGTTCACCATAATCATGGTGAAACTAGATGAAAAGAATGAAAAGTATGAAAAGATAACCCTAGATTTGATAAGTTGGAGCTTCCACATCCAAAATCCGCCTCCGAGGACTGAAGAAAGTGTTTTTGTGTCCTCTCTATCAAAAGATACCCCTTCTGGTTCGTCTGGGTCTATATATAGCATAGAAAAATAACAGAATTTTGGCCCAGGCCTAATAATACACCGCCCGACGGTGGGTGCGACACTCAGAATGGCCCCCAACAGTGAAAAACAATGAAAAACTGGTCCCGAGTCCACCGTCCGGTGCTCCCTGTGGCACAAAACTGCACTTTGGTTGACTTTTCAGCATTTTGGTTGACTGATTACTTTTCTGGTTGACTAGTTCGCTTTTTTGCATTCTAGTTGACTTTTCTGCACTACAACTCCTTAATACTTTAACCCTTCTTTCAAATCATTCCAATATCCTACAAAATAAAGGGAATTTAGTCATAAAATCATAAAGCATATCCTTAACTCTCTTATTCACAAAACTAAATCAAAATCATGAGTTCAAGCAAGTTTCTAAGTCAAAAATGGTGCATTAGGTATCAAAATTAAGTATAAAAATAACGGTTTTTCAACCGTTATCACAACCCCCAACTTAGAATTTTGCTTGTCCTCAAGCAAAAAAAAATGTAACTCAGTTTTCAAACAATCAATACAATGGATTAACACAGTTTAAATCTCTTTCTTCCGAGATAAGTAATCACTCTCAGCTCATCATAAAAATATCACTCAAGATGTATAGATGCATTACTTCCATTAAGCTCAATATGGTGTTCACATAATCACAGTCTTTCCAACAGATGTTATTATCATGAATGACCAATTAACCAAGCACAGATGCAATCATGTATAACTGGCACTACTCCTCACCAAGGAAAGTGTTTCACTCAAGCACACAACTGTATATTAAGGTGACTCATTCTCTCTACTATCACAATGTTACACAAATTAACTTTGTCTTTCATTTAACCATAATCAATCATACTTACAAGCAAGTTATCATCACAAGGACTTTTCATGGCTTATAATGAGGCTGGGCTAACAAGAAAAATTGGTTTTTCTAGATCACAAAATCCTTGAGTTAAGAGAGTCATTCAAACATTTATATTTCAAGCACAAACTCTCTTTCATAACCAATCTCACTCATTATCAATTTTCCCCTTTATGCATTGAGCTTTTCTTTCTTTCATTCTATCTTTTCTATCTTTTTCATCTTTTCATGTTTTGCTTAACACATTAGCTCAATGCTTATATTTTCTCTTTCAACTTTCCCAACAAACCCAAACTTGAACCTTTATCAATACCACACAATAATTCTCAACTTAACTCAAGGTAAAGATTTTCAAAAAGGGTTTTAATTCTGTTTAAGGCTTATGTTCAAAAAGGGTAAAACACATTGTGCTCTTCTTTATTGGGACGAAAATTTATGCATTGGCTAAGAAAGGGCTAATCAACATATGGCCTTGATCATATGACACAAGCAAGCAAGTTTCTAAGTCAAAAAGGGTGCATTAAGTATCAAAATTAAGTATAAAAATAAAGGTTTTTCAACCGTTATCAGTGTGCAACCACCCAAAAGAATCGGGCTTCAAAAAATGGCAGTGTTCTCCATACAGGTGGATCGATTACTGTACATTCTTTTGGTATCCATTTAGTCATATAACTTATGTAACTTTAATTTTAATGTACATATTAAACTTTATATTTTGTTACAGGCAGCTGCGCTAGGCCGAGCTGTGCATGTTGATGAGGTTTTCCACCAAACTCATCTTCGCAAGGGATCTGGCCAATTCATTGATAAAAGGTCTCGAAAAACCTATGTATGAAAAAACTTGTAATTATAGTCTTGGTTCATAACTTTGTGCCTTGTATTGTATAAATTACTGATACTTTATGATCATCTTTAACAGGAAGAATTCTCCAGTAGACTTTCACGGGTCACATCCGACCATGGGTCTTGTCCTCAGTCATCCCAACAACCAGATGATGACGATGACCTTATTAGGTCACAATGTTGGATTGGTGTTGTTTGTGTGAAGAAAAAAGGACGGATCTATGGGGTAGGGGAACTAGCTGCAAATTATAGTGCAGGACGAGGTGGTCTAAAGCACCAACCTTCTTCCTTCAGAGTCCTGAGGAAGTCGTTGTTGTCCTAACGTAGAAGCTTCAAACACGTGACCGGGAATATAATGAATTGAGACAAGAGTTTTCCAGTTTCAAACAACTGGTCATGAGATTTCTTCTTGAGTCTGTAGTGCCTCAGGCGATTACAACTCTAGCCCAACAACGACCCTCTCAACCATAACCTACGCCAGTCCATCCCACACTAGTCCAGCCCCTATCAATCCATCTAACATCAAAGCCTCAAAACGATCAACAAGAAGAAGACAATGAAGATGATCATTATTTGGATTACTAGATTTTATGGCTATGAACATTACTTACATTATTATTTCTAATGGCTATAATGAACATTGACTTCTTTAGCTTCAGAGAACAATTTCACATCAATCCTATAAACATTATTAGTTTGTTTATAAACTTATGTTTGATTGCTTAACTTATATATAAGATTTGATTTTCAATTACAAGTTTTGAAAGTATATATATTGCTTGCCTTAAGGTTGTTTACATTGCTTGGAGTTGCATTGGTTGAAGTTTGTATTGGTTGGTTAAATGTTGGATTGTATTGTGATGATTGCAGGTTGTTGAATCTTTTGTTGTTGTTGGAGTATGTAGGTTTATGTACTGTGAGGTTCAACCATAATAAAACGTGCATTGCAATCTACTACGAAGATACCGATGGACTTATCGGCAGATATATCCTTTGGTAATTATCGACGGATATATCCTTCGGTAATTACCGATGACCAATATCCGTCAGTAATAGTTACTGACACCGGTATTACCAACAGAATAATAGTCGCTGGTAATCCGTCTGTAAATGTTCATTATCGACGAAATATGGTTGTTACCGACGAAATATGTCTGTCGATAATAACAGGTAATGTATTCAAGCATTTTAAAGTCTTCGAAAGCATGACTTATGGAAATGTCCTAGGTAAACTTAGAACGAAACTTGATGACAAAAGTAAAAGGTACTTTTTCCTTGATGAACGAACAAAAGCCTACAATACAACCTAGTCTCAGGCAAAATTCTAGTAAATTGGGATGTTCAGGTAGATGAAAACCGTGAATGAAAATGAGCTGACTCAAAGGTAAGGTCTTTAGAAAGCATAATTTATAGGGGAGAGAACACATAAATTGTTAACCAGAATTCGGATGACAATACCAGATGTCTAAAAGTTACAAATGGGGTGAACGAGCATGCTGACGAAGAAGACGAACCTATAAGACCTAGATTTCGGGCCGTAATAAAATTTATAACTTTATTAATAAAATGTTTGTAGTATGTTTGTTAATAGGTGCTGAAGAAGATGTAAAAATTGAAAAACTTCAAACTGTTGTGTACAACAGGAATATAAGAAATTGATCATGATGAATTGAAAAAAAAAATTAAATTTCTGAAAAAGTTTTGTTAAATAAACTTAAGTTTTTCTGTGTGATTTGAGTTTTTTTTAAAAAAAAATATCTATTTTAATAAATAGAAGTAAATTTTAGCATTTTTATTAGTAATAATAATTTTAAAAAAATAATAATAAATAATAAAAAAAAATGATTACAAAAGACAAACAACTTTCATAAGTGGAGATTAAGGGGAACAATTTTTGGTAATGGAGCATTAAATATTATTTTTATAAAATAATATTTTAATAAAATATTAAAATAATAAATAAATAAAAATTAATAATAATAATAATAATTACAAAAGACAAACAACTTTCACAAGTGGAAATTAAGGGGAACAACTTTTGGTAATGGAACATTAAATATTATTTTTATAAAATAATATTTTAATAATAATAAAAAAAGAAAAAGAAAACTAAATAGTGTCAAACTTTAGCCTATAAATAGCCATAAGGGAGATGACTAAAAATTGCACCAAAAACCCTTAGAATTTTGAGAGAAGAGTGTGAGAAGAAATCCTTGTTGCATATGGGAGATTCTGGAAGTTTTCAGGAACAAATTCTGAGCAAGAGATTAAGTCTAGGATAGCGGTAAGGGAAGCTAGGTTTAAATTCTTGCTTGTAGAATGTCAGCTTGCTTGTATTAATTTTATGTAAAGCTATTGAATTTGATGCATGTGTAAACTGTGTAACAAACTATGCTACTGTTTGAACTGGATTGATGTATGTGTTGGAATGTGTGTTTTCTGGTCTGTGAATTGTGTGATTGGGTATGTAATGAATTAGGAATTGGTATGACTATGTGTATGATATGGATTTGAGTGTTTAGAAGTTGTAACTCCAGTTATGCAGTTGCACTCTGTGCGCTCTGCGAGGGGTTGCTGGCAGGAAAAATTCGCACAGCGTACCACAGGGTGTGCGCTGAGCGAATTTTCTGCGACAGATTAAGTGTTTTTGATGTTTTTGACGTTTTAGGAGTTCCGGACGTCCCTTTTGGATGTTCTTTAGGTCGTTCTAGGAGGTTTTGACGGTGATGGTTTCCAAGTCATTTTCCTTGTCTAAGTATGATTTCACTGGGTTTTGGGTTGTTTGTGGTCTTTTGAAGTGTAATTAGTGTATATATATGTTTGTATGCAAAGTAAAATTGAAGAGTTACATGTACATGGTTTTATATGGATTCAATGTGATAATGTCATGGAAATTGGTGGTTCATGTCTGGAGATAAGTTTCAAAGTGAAAAGTATGGTTATTGGACGTAATTCCATGATCCTCAAGGGAGGTTACATGGTGGTGCCCTGTAGTTGTTGTGATTGACCGTATGAATGGCCGGAGTTCCAGATGGGGTTTATCCTGACATTCTAATGACCATCCATGCTCAATTAGAGAGTGATGAGTCATGTGATGAGAATAACAGGAGGTCCTAGTAATAGGTGCTACGTGGAAGCCTATTATTCGATAAAGGACTTACATTTGGGTGTGGTCGGGTGAAACCCCTCGGCAATGGCTTTGCAAAGCAGTAGGGCCACAACAAGTGCACAAACCCCTGGTACTCGACATTTCATACTAGTCCGGATGGTCAAATCACGTGTCGGTCATTGATATCAACAAAATGTGTTCGGTCTTAGTCTGTATTGTGTTATGGTCTTTGCATGCTATGTGTGTGTTTATATAACATGATAGTTAGTTCCATTTAATGTATAATCTGATAGAATGTTTACTTGCTTGCTTGTGTGCATGTTGTTGTGTATACCTTAGTTGAATTTGGATTTATCTTGCATGCTTTTCAACCTAGCTTACCCTTGCAATGTGTGTGTTGTATGTGTTTGCCTTCCCCCTTGCGATGATCATCCAATCCTTTGGATGTGAGCAGTAGCTGATGATGTGCCCTTGGAGCAAGCACTGGAGAATGAAGAAGGTGCAACCGCCTAGTGCTTAGGATCATTCTTAGTTGACTTATCTATTTTGAAATATATCCTTTGTAAGTAAAGTTTTAAATTTATGGTCAATTTGGATGACTGTAAACTTATAACTTTATTTTTATTCTTAAACTGTTATATCATATTATGATGATTAATCATTCAAAAAATTTGATATAATTTTTGGGATGTCACATTATGGTATCAGGGCAGTTTGTCCTTAGGATGACCTGTGAGTTACAGGTTTATCGTGTCTTCCGTGTGGAAAGTGGAGTCTAAATGGTATGGTTTACCATTTACTCCAAGTCTAAATAGTAAAGTTATGTATCTAACTGGAAGTATTGAGAACAGAAAACATGTTGATAAGAGTGGTGAGGGTGCACACTCATGACTCTATATGAGAGATGATTTTCCTTTCTTAATTCTGAAGGTTCGGGAAAGAAAGAGTTGAAGTTCCAGCTTTGTTTTCCATAGTAATTCTTGTCTTGTTCTTGCCCTTGTGATAGTGTACTGTGCTCTACGGTGGTAGAGGAATGCAGGTTCAAGGACAACTTGACCTGCATACTTTTATTAGAATTGGTTAGAGACTTTGAGACAAATTCTTGCCTCGAAGATAAGGAGTTAGAAGACCAGAGTTTAGGCTCCAAGAGATGGGTGAAGATATTGGAGTTTAAGAGTAATGTTGTTGGGGTGAAGAAGCTTTCAAGAAGGAAGTCAGAAGATCAGATGTCGTATGTTTCACGAGAAGAGTTGAGTTCAAAGGCCAAAATAAGTGGTGAAAGGTTTGAAGCTTATGTTAAGGAAGAAAGTGAAGTTTGTAGGGGACCAAAGGGACTTGCTATTTAGAAAAGAATTAGAAGAAGAAGAGTTTGAGCAGCAGTTGTGTAAGACATAGAACAAATTTAAGGACTGTGTATTAGAAGTCAGAATTTTCAGAGTTGAGAGAATGTGAAGTCTTTGAAGATAATTGAAGTATCATAAAGGTTTTGAGTTAAGCGATTAGAAGGAGATGGGTAGGTCTTATTAGCCAGTGGATTTGGTATATCCAAGTTTAGAAGGATGTTTCAAGATCAGTGGTTCGTTTAGAAGAAAGGTTTGATCATTGGCTGAGATGAGAGATCTCAAGCATTGAAGGAAGGAGTATATCAGGGTGTCTGTTTCGTAAGAAAAGGCGAGGAATGGAGAATTAAGAGCACAGTGGATGAGGAACAAAGAAGAAAGGCCTTAGAACAAATGACAAAGGATGGTTACAGTATGAGTTGTTGGAGAAGGTATCTGGAATGATAAGATAATCTGGGTTGATTGAGACTATCAGAGTTTTGAAGCGGCATGTTGTGGTACAGTCAGTGTTTCTTCGGGTGTGATTTTATGGTGATGTTCAGGGATCGGCTCAGTTTGGTCAAGAGAGAAGTGGATATTGGAAGTTGAGTTACAGAAGGCAATGGATTCGTAAGTTCAGATAAAGTCAGAGGATTGGTGTGGCTAGCTACAAGTGTTTTGAGGTTTGAAGGATTAAAGATAGAGTTGATATCTCTAAATATCTCTGAGTTGGAGAGGGAAATTCTTGAAGAAAAAGGTTTTAAGTTAGTCTGGCCGGGATGAGTGTAATAAAAATTCTAAGTGATGTAGAAATTGTGGACTTAATCTAAGGGCTCAGTTTTGAAGTTCATATGAAGGAGTTACTTATAGGGAAGGAAAGCGGCAGTGGTGCATCAATTGTAGTCGAGCAAAAGATGGGAGCAAGTGTTATGGGAAACTCAAGATGTTTAACAACACAAGTGAAGAGGAGATGCATCATTCTTGCATAATATTGGGGTGTGATCACTAGAGAGAGGTTTGGTTATTCTCAAATCTTTCTCTTGTGATTTATGGTCTTTAAAAAGAAGCTTTGTAGTTGAAAAAGGAAGGTCAGTGGTTATCCCTCAATTGTGGATCAAGTTAGAAAGTGAGGAAAAAGGGCTGTTAGAATCAAAAGAGGTTAACAGGGTTATGTGAAGAGAAAGGATTGCAAAATTCGGAAGAATATGACAAGAATAAGTGGAGAATAGAAGGCAAGCATTTTTGGTGTAAAAGTTTTGATTGACGTTCGATTGCAGGTACTAGAATTTTCACATTAGATTGGTGGGGTTCATTATTAACCAATGTTAAGAGTTCATAATGGGATAGTTCCTGTTAAGTGTAAGATATGCAAGAGGCAAGTGGTGGATTGGTTAAAACGACGATAGTTTGGACTCAATGTAATCATAGGGAGAACTACAAGGTCGAAGAATCTTAGAAGAGAAATAGAGGATAGGTTGGAACAGTCCGGTAAGTCTTAACAACCAAAAGTGAGTTTAGGTATGGAAGAAACAAGTATCAGGCAGAGAAGATAAGTGAGCCAACGGTTTCAAGCTACATTGTCAACTTTAAAGTGAGGAAGTATTAATGGACGATGAACAGAGTAAGTGGGTCAGGGGATCCATAAAGATGAGTTGAGATATGGTTTCAAGTTATGGTGTCAATCTTGAGGCAACAAAATGTTAACAGATGGTTTGAATCAAGAGGAGATTCAAATTTTTGGTTTGATAAAGACCGTGTAAGAGTTGGTTGAAGAGTATGAAGACTGGAGTCTGAAGTGAATAGGTAAAGAGTTTCCTTTAGTATAGTTGCAATACTATAACTAGTGGGTTTCTCAAAATGGTTGAGAAAGCGCAGTTTGGACAATCCTAGCTTGAGATGTATCATAAGTTGGCATGGTACTGATTAAGCTAGTGATATGAAGTCGAGGAAGATACATATCTAGGTATGATTACATGCTAGTGGATTAAGGAATGCATATAGTTCATGTTAGTAGTAAAGTCCAACAATAAAAATAAAAAAAAATAAAAAAAAACGAGAAAGAAAGTAAAGTTTATCGTACATAAAAAAAACAAATAATAAATACATAAAAAAATTAAGATGCTCAGTGTCGGCCACAAGCGGCCGTTAGTGGTACAGTCCAAAAATAAAAACAAAAACAAAAACAAAAAAATAATAATAAGATGTTCAAGTGTCGACCACAAGCGGCCGTTAGTAGTACAGTCCAAAGAAAAAAATAATAATAATAAAGTGTCGGCCACGACTGACCGTTAAGAGTATAGACCAAAGATAAAAAAAAATAATAATAAGGAGTTTGGTGTCGGCCACAAGTAGCCGTTAAGTTTACAGTCCAAAAAAAATAATAATAATAAAAAAAAAATAATGATGATGATAAAAATAAGGTCCCCTTAAGGAGACGGCAACCTAAGAGAGAGCTCCATGGATGGAGCATTGATGCGGAACAGTATGATATAAGGGACTCTCTTTTCTTCTTCAGAAATATGGGGGATGGGGAAGAGATCCAGGAGCTGTGGAGTCTGTGGAATTGTCCATAAAGGATCTCTAGTTATACAAAATAATAATAGTAGTCAAAACAAAATAAATAAAAAAAAAACAAAAAAAAAACAAAAAAAATAAACAAAATGTACATAAGTGCTTACCATACATAAACGACGGTAGGAAGGAAAAAGAAGGTTCAGATATGCTGGAGACTTCTTGCTGCAAGCGTTGATGCTTTAATCGGTTTCCATGGTTCTGAAACCAACAGTAAACGCTGTATTCCCCTATTTCTCCGTACTCCCGGAGTCGTTCTGCGATCTCCCGAACTTGTTCTCGATTGGGATTAATGATCCCATGGTTAAAGATGTTCAGCAAGATCTGAACTTGCTCCGGGGTGGACCGCCATCGTTTATAACCCACATCCATATTTCTTCTAACAAAATAAAAAAATAATAAACAAACAAAACAAAGAAACAAAAAAAGAGTAAAAAAAAAAAGATTTAGTTTTTCATGTCGTTTTTTTTCTTTTTAGTTCAATTTCCATTGTCCAGTCTTTGAAGTCTCCATGTCCATAAATAGGTATGTTTCACGGTCCTCGCAAAGGATCCTAAATAGATCTAAGTTCAAAGAGTCAATTTTTTGTTTTAGTTTGTTTTAATTGGGGTACGTGGCGTTGTTCTACCTGAATGTCTCTACCATACCTTCAAACGAAGGGAGATTAACAACGGTTTTCCAGCCTATATACCCCATATTTTTAAGACAATGTGTTCATATATACATATACATAACGAAAAATAAAATAAAATAAAAAGAGAAGTAGAGAACATAAAGAAGCAGAAAAATATAAAAGGAAAGCATGAACAAAAAGAAGAAGGGTTGAAAAAAAGAGAGAAACTTACGAACGCGAGTATAGAGGGAAACCGCTCTAGAAGAAGGATCACAGAGAGGCTCTCGGAGGAGGATCTCACTCTCGCTCAGATCTCACTCGCTTAGATCTCGCTCGCTCAAATCTCACTCTCGCTCAAATCTCACTCTCGCTCAGATCCGGATCTCACTCTCACTCATATCTCACTCGCTCAGATCTTGCTCTCTCAGAAGCTCTCACACTCTCGCTCAAGAATCGCAACGTCGCTCAACGCAGTTCGACCCTCCTTATATAGCAAAAAAATTTTCACTGTAGCTACAGTTCCGGTCATATCTACCGGAGGCTTTCAATAGTACCGGTAAAAAAAATAATAATAATAAAAAAAAAAGATATCAACTTAGTCGTAGGAATTTGGGTTAGGAGAACATATGACTTTAGAAAAGAACTAGACGATCGTGTGAAACAGTCATGATCCCTTTGGTTTCTTGGAAATGATGAATTTTCGAGGACGAAAATTTTTGTTGTTGGGGAGAATGTAAGACCCATAAAAAAATATCTATTTTAATAAATAGAAGTGAATTTTAGCATTTTTATTAGTAATAATAATTTTAAAAAAATAATAATAAATAATAAAAAAAATGATTACAAAAGACAAACAACTTTCATAAGTGGAGATTAAGGGGAGCAATTTTTGGTAATGGAGCATTAAATATTATTTTTATAAAATAATATTTTAATAAAATATTAAAATAATAAATAAATAAAAATTAATAATAATAATAATAATTACAAAAGACAAACAACTTTCACAAGTGGAAATTAAGGGGAACAACTTTTGGTAATGGAACATTAAATATTATTTTTATAAAATAATATTTTAATAATAATAAAAAAAAGAAAAAGAAAACTAAATAGTGTCAAACTTTAGCCTATAAATAGCCATAAGGGAGATGACTAAAAATTGCACCAAAAACCCTTAGAATTTTGAGAGAAGAGTGTGAGAAGAAATCCTTGTTGCATATGGGAGATTCTGGAAGTTTTCAGGAACAAATTCTGAGCAAGAGATTAAGTCTAGGATAGAGGTAAGGGAAGCTAGGTTTAAATTCTTGCTTGTAGAATGCTTGTATTAATTTTATGTAAAGCTATTGAATTTGATGCATGTGTAAACTGTGTAACAAACTATGCTACTGTTTGAACTGGATTGATGTATGTGCTGGAATGTGTGTTTTCTGGTCTGTGAATTGTGTGATTGGGTATGTAATGAATTAGGAATTGGTATGACTATGTGTATGATATGGATTTGAGTGTTTAGAAGTTGTAACTCCAGTTATGCAGTTGCACTCTGTGCGCTCTGCGAGGGGTTGCTGGCAGGAAAAATTCGCACAGCGCACCACAGGGTGTGCGCTGAGCGAATTTTCTGCGACAGATTAAGTGTTTTTGATGTTTTTGACGTTTTAGGAGTTCCGGACGTCCGTTTTGGATGTTCTTTAGGTCGTTCTGGGAGGTTTTGACCCTTCCGGAACTGTTGGTGATGGCTTCCAAGTCATTTTCCTTGTCTATGTATGAGTTCACTGGGTTTTGGGTTGTTTGTGGTCTTTTGAAGTGTAATTAGTGTATATATATGTTTGTATGCAAACTAAAATTGAAGAGTTACATGTACATGGTTTTATATGGATTCAATGTGATAATGTCAAGGAAATTGGTGGGTCATGTCTGGAGATAAGTTTCAAAGTGAAAAGTATGGTTATTGGACGTAATTCAATGATCCTCAAGGAAGGTTACATAGTGGTGCCCTATAGTTGTTGTGATTGACCGTATGAATGGTCGGAGTTCCAGATGGGGTTTATCCTAACATTCTAATGACCATCCATGCTCAATTAGAGAGTGATGAGTCATGTGGTGAGAATAACAGGAGGTCCTAGTAATAGGTGCTACGTGGAGGCCTATTATTCGATAAAGGACTTACATTTGGGTGTGGTCGAGTGAAACCCCTCGGCAATGGCTTTGCAAAGCAGTAGGGCCACAACAAGTGCACAAACCCCTGGTACTCGACATTTCATACTAGTCCGGATGGTCAAATCACGTGTCGGTCATTGATATCAACAAAATGTGTTCGGTCTTAGTCTGTATTGTGTTATGGTTTTTGCATGCTATGTGTGTGTTTGTATAACATGATAGTTAGTTCCATTTAATGTATAATCTGATAGAATGTTTACTTGCTTGCTTGTGTGCATGCTGTTGTGTATACGTTAGTTGAATTTGGATTTATCTTGCATGCTTTTCAACCTAGCTTACCCTTGCATTGTGTGTGTTGTATGTGTTTGTCTTCCCCCTTGCAATGATCATCCAATCCTTTGGATGTGAGCAGTAGCTGATGATGTGCCCTTGGAGCAAGCACTGGAGAATGAAGAAGGTGCAGCCGCCTAGTGCTTAGGATCATTCTTAGTTGACTTATCTATTTTGAAATATATCATTTGTAAGTAAAGTTTTAAATTTATGGTCAATTTGGATGACTGTAAACTTATAACTTTATTTTTATTCTTAAACTGTTCTATCATATTATAATGATTAATCATTCGAAAAATTTGATATAATTTTTGGGATGTCACATTTACAACCTATATAATATTACATGAAAAGTTTATGCCAAGATCATTTACCATAATAATATAGTAATATAATTGATAGAATAAAAACTGGTCCACCATAAGAAGATGTATTTCCCATATTTGCACTAAGATAAGTTCGTTACGAACAAAACCTTGACATCGAATATTGTAACATTCTATCTTATGAATGTTGTTTCTTTGTATATTTTTTTACATCACATTAAATTTTGAAGAAATGAAACATTTATATTTCTTCTTTTTTAAGAGAAATGCGGCTGAATTAAAAATAAAATTCATGTGAAGCAAAATTAAAACTCATATTCATGTTCACCTAGACGTTTATACTGTTCATGATACGTATAAATGAATTTCATTGTCACCATATAAATCTGAACTCACCTATATCAAAATGTGATATTGGACACAAATAAACACAAATTAAATATATTTTTCATATAATATATATTGAGAAAAATGATATAATAATAAAATTAAAACTCACTTGTCATCTAACATTGATTTTATTATTAGTACTTATGGGTCAATTTTGAACCCACACATAAAAAAAGACATTTAACGCTTAGTGACAAGTGGATTATAAACATTGTTTCTTCCTCTAAGACTAGTATGGACAAAATTTCTATGAAAAAACTAACTCTGCAACCTGAAAAAAAATACAAATTAAAGAATTAAACATGAATACCAAGACTATCTTTAATGAAATACTACTATTTAATAATTGTTTTTCTCGAATGAAATATTTTTTGTTGTTATCCAAATAGAAAGACTCTTTAGGACATTGAACTTTTTCAAATCTATTTGCTAAATTCCTTTTACAGTTTTTGAAAACTTGGTTTTCTGTACAATTAAACAATATAAATATATATTTAAATCACAAGCAAATGCAACAACAAGAAAAACTTAAATATCAATGCAATTAATAATGTCTTTATTTTTGTCTTCAAAATTCAAAATACAATACATAAAAGAAAATTAGTGAATATAATGAGATTATATCCAACAAAATTATATACATATATATATATATATATATGTATATATATATATATATATGTATATATATATATATATATGTATATATATATATATATATGTATATATATATATATATATATATATATGTATGTATGTATATCATATTCAAACATACATGAATAGTTTTGATAGGAGGTTTATTGATTAGCTTTAGTTGTCTTTCAAGTTCCAAATCTTCTTTGAGTGTATCTTGAAAACTATTAACTGGTATGCTAACACTACTTATCAACAAACACACAATAAGAGATATGGATTGATATTTTTTCAATGTGTTCAATTACTTACTGATACCTCACATAACCCACCACTAAAGATAAAATAGTATCTTAAATTGAATTAATCGTTACTAGTTCAGTTATTACTCTCAATAAATATATTAATTTATAGCTAAATATTCAATAGAAATAAATATTGCATTTATTACAGCATTAAATTTCTATAAACTTTATGAAATATTAATCACTAAAAATTGGAAAATACCAAAAGCTATTTAAATTGACACAGCTTTTAATAAAAAATGCTTTTCTGAATTCACACAAAAAAAAATCATTAATTAGTTACTATATATTGGACATTAAACTAAAACTTGTTGGTATATAAAATTGTCAATTATTAATAAAAAAAAGTTTTAATTCGTTTGTGAATTAATATTTAGGGAAGATTGGCTAGAATACTTAGTTGTCTAGGCTAGAACACTTAATTGTTTAGGCTAGAACACTTAGGTACTAAGAGAGTGGCTAGAAAATTAAAATTAAAATTTAATATATATTTTATTAAGTTAAATTTAATTAAAATTAAAATTAATTTATATTTTATTAAGTTGTATTTATTTACAATTAAATTTTAATTTATGTTATATTTTATATTTTTATTATAATTTTATTTAGTTTTTATTTTAAAAATTTATAAAATATATTTTTTAAATATCTCAGTATTTATCATTATTTTTAAATGAGTATTTACATATAGCGGGTATATTTTTTTTGTTGTGGGTCAAGTAACGGATAGACATTGTCTATTCTCGAAAAACCCATTGTCATCTCTACTAACAATACTTAGGTGTTAGATCCTATCATTCTAAATTAGTCTCTCTAATTTTAGATTATATACTAGTTTAAAACCAATAATAATATTGATAACTAATGTTAGAGACAAATTTGGACATTAATTCATAAATCAATTATAACTTTATATTAACAATAAAAACTATTTTAAATACTAATAATTTTTAGTTTATAAAATGATATATAACTTAGTCAATCAAATAACTAATTATTTTGTATATCTAAATTTAGTTGTTATTTAGTTTAATGGTATTAAATATTTCATTTATTTAGCGTTGGATGAAAATATATGAAATATTAATCAATAAAAAATTTGAAAATACCAAAAACTATTTAAATTAACGTAATTTTCAATGAAAAATGGTTTTAAGAATTTACTCTAAAAAAAATCATTGAATAACAATCAAATTTAGGGAAAAAAAATTATGTTATTGTATTGATCATGTTGGACACTAAACTATAATTTGTTGGTATTTAAAATAGTCAATTATTAATAAAAAAATTATAGTTGTTTTGTTAATTACCGTATAAGTTAACATGTAACATTAGTTATTAAGGTTTTAATTTTATTATTGATTCTAAATTACTTTTTATATGTCTAAATTAGAGACTACTTTAGAATTCATAATAGTCGGTAGCTAAATTATTGATAACTAATTTGAGAGACCAATTTAGATTCTAAATGAGAAATCAATTATAATTTTTTTTATTAATAATGAAGACTATTTTAGAAATGAAAAGTTTTTAGTTTATAAAATGGTATCTAACTTAGTTAATATTGTTAAAGCTCTTATAAGAGTGGTGAAAAGTGACCCCGTATTAGAATGATAATGTGTACCCGTCCAGTAAAACTCTTAAATAGAGTGGTAGGAGTGACACTTGTAAGTTTTTATATGTCAAGATTTGGTTGTTGATGGGATACTCAGATTGAGCTAATGTGTTGATTTTCCTTGAACGTAGTAATAATAGATTATGAAATTATTCAGTAGATTGATGGACTGAAATTAATGGATAGTTTGACTGTTATGGGTGAACAATGTGATAATGTCTTCATCTTGTGTTTTATTAATTAGCTCATCTTTAATTGTTTATATTTATATGATAATAGTATGATTCGTGTTGTTATACAAAAATAAATAATGTTATAGATGAAGCTAGACATGCATAGAAGTGAGAAATGTATTAGGAAAAATATTTAAAAATTTCTTATGGATTGTAATTCTAAAACAATGTTATTTAAAGACCTGTAATTTTAATTATCTATTAGTACTTGCGATGTATTATTTTCTTATGGGTGGTGTTGAAATTTATATTTTGTGAAAATAAATAGATGATAAGAATAAAGAGTGACACCCGAATTGGAGTGTTACAATTGAGGCGTTGCTTTTTAAAAAATTCATAATCTTAAATAGGTCAAAGTTATACTTTGCATTTATGATTTAACAACTATTGGTGTGGGTTTATCAGAGCTCTATTTATATCGATCATATTCATATATGCATTACATTGGTTGATACTTTTTTGTATTATACTTAATTTGGTCATATCTTATCTTACAATGTAGATGTTGTATGCGATGATCTTAACAATATTTTTTCAGTATCGAAATATTAAAAGTATGGATCAAAACACGAGAATGGTAGAAAAGGAAATTATTATAATACTAATGATAGTAACAATATTTATTTTTGAAGTTCATCAATAACTAAAAGTGGACTAATTTATCATCACACTTACCACCAGGTCCTCCAAATTTGAGCATAAAGAGCAAATGTCCACCACCATCTTTATAACCATCGCCGTTGTACGTAAGGCCATAACATTTAGGTTGGTCAACGTACTTTTCTGTTTGATGATTTAGTGGTCCTAACCTTACTCTAGATGAATTTTCAAAAGAAATAGTTCTGAAATAACATGCATGATAAAGGTCTCTATCAGGAAAATGTCCAGATCCCATTTGAGGGCTGGTAGAACCGTGAGGAGTCAATGTTCTTCCACCCCACCCTACTTTATCTGCCGAAGTCAAGTTAGAGAATAACTTTGCAGGATAATATCCAAGATCATTACGATCTATTTGAAGCCACCAGTTTTTGGTTTTTGGGTCCTGAAAATCCATGTATACACAAAATTTTATCAACAATACTACCTCACCTGCATGTATCATATAATATTACATGAAAAATTTATGTCAATATCATTACCATGTAAATATATGTATTAAAATCAAAAGTTTGTCCACCATAAGAAGATATATTTGTCATAGGTGCTCCAAGATAAGTTCCCTTGTTAGTCTGAACAAAACCTGGACATCGAACATTGTAACATCCTGTCCTCTGAAAGTTGTCACTCTGTATATTTTTTAACATCACATTAAATTTTGAAGAAATGAAACACTTATGTTTCTTCTTTTTTAACATAAATGCTTCCTGAATTAAAATAAAATAAAATTATGTGAAGCAAAATTGGAACTTCATGTTCGTGTAGAGATTCATACCGTCCATGATCCGTATAAATGAGTTTTATCGTCACCATACAAATCTGGACTCACCTATATCAAAATGTGAGATTGCACACAAATAAACATAAATTAAATATTTTTTCATATAATATTATTGGAAAAAAAGGATATAATAATAAATTAAGACTCACTTGCCATCCAAGACTAATCTTATTGTTAGTCTTTATTGGTCCATTTTGAACCCACACATGAGAAAGAGATATTTGACCCTTAGTGACAGGTGGATTATAAATGCTGTTTCGTCCATTAACTCCATAGTATGGACCATATTTCGTTGCAACAGTTAATTCTGCAAGCTGCAAAAGTTCAAATTGAAGAATTAAACATGACGTAATTGACAAAAATAAATCATGAAAATTTGAAATTTAGTTTAAAAAGAGACAACATACATGAACACCAGGAATGTCTTGAACGAAGATACTACTTTTTAATAATCGTTTTTCTCTAATAAGATCTTCTTTTGTTGTTCTTCTAACAGGAATATATCCTTTAGGACATTGAACTTTTTCAAGTCTAAAACTAGATCTATCTGCTGTTAAATTCTTCTTGCTTGATTTTTGGAAACTAGGTTTTCTCTGCAATTAAATAATACAAATATAAATTTAAATTGCAAGCAATGCAATAAAAAGAAAAACTTAAAGTATGGTAATATTAAAAAAAAAACACATATATATATATATATATATATATATATATATATATATATATATATATATATATATATATATATACCTGTATCTTGTGATTCTTTAATAAAGGATGATCAAATGCTAATTGTTTATAAATATCAATGCAATCAACAATGTCTCCATTCTTTGTCTTCAAAATTTAAAATTCAATACATAAAAGAAAATTAGTGAATATAATGTGACTATGTTCAACAAAAGAATATAATATAAAAGATAATAAAAAAATACAAGAATAGTTTTAATAGGAGGCTTATTGATTAGCTTTAGTTGTCTTTCAAGTTCCATATCTTCTTCGAGTGTATCTTGAAAACCATGAACTGGTATGCTAACACCAATTATCACCAAACACACAACAAAAAAGGAATTGATCATTTTCTCAAGATTGTCAATTACTTACTAGTTCAGTTATTACTCTCAATAAATATATTACATGTAAAGCTAAACAGTTATTACTACCAATAAATTTATTAAATTAAATAGTATTGAAATAAACGTTATTAGTCTAGTTATTACTCTCAATAAAATATATTACGGGTATAGCTAAATAGTCAATGATATTAAATATTGCATTTATTATAGTATTAAAATATTATATTTCACGTTTCACACTACAGATAAAATAATATCTTAAATTGAAATAAATGTTACCAGTTTGACTCTCAATAAATATATTACGTGTATAACTAAATATTAAATGGTATTAAATATTCCATTTATTATAGCATTATATTATATTTATTATAACATTAAATGATGAAAATATATAAAATATTAATCAATAAAAATTATGAAAATACCAAAAGGTATTTAAATTGACTTTGAAAACATTAGTATAAAATGGGTTTTTAATACACTTAAAGGGTTTCGATTTTGACCGATGAGATTTTTGTAATTTTTACGAACTTATAAGCTTCAATTATGAAAAAATCGAAGTGGTATACTTTTTTTGGTATTGGTTAACAAAAAATCTAACCTTAAAGGTGAGTCGCACCTATACAAATTTAAACTTTTCACTTTAGTACACACTGATTGGGATATATGGTCTCGGTTATTCTTAGAACTGATGTCACAAGGTCTTGACATCTCCCCCACAGAGAGATTATGTCAAGCTTTTCAGATTCTAAACAGGTCCATGACCTTGGTTCTTTGTAGAGCCGCTGTCATAGTTTCCTGACGATTCCTCATCTCACTATGGTTTTATTACTTGAACGATTTGATACGCCTGTCAAGTAGTCTAACAATCACATAGGAGATTTTCAAGATAGCCACTTCTAAACCAATATCAAGAGGTACGACAAAGTCCTTGACCTTCCCAAGTTTTATCACTACACTGCGAAAAATATAAGGAGTGGACATTCCCACTCATCTTAAGAAGAAATTGAAGTTGCCAATTAACAAGGCTTACATCCAGGCCAATTGCACCAATTAGATCCATATCCAACAATTTAGATAGTGAGAGGAAGTCATACAATCCATAATGTCATGCATTCTTACATGTAACAGTAGTTGGCAGCTAGCTACTGAGCCCAAACAACCATCCAACAAATTCTCTTCAAATTTTCCCAACAAAAACATCAACCCTTTCAATACATGACCCCTAAAGAATTTAGGATGCTTACAACATGGCTTGGGATGATCATTTTCAATAGGGAAGAGCTACTGTAGTAGAAGTAGTAGAACTAGAGTGGCAAGTATAACCACAACATCATAAGACCAACAAATTGGTGGTTCAGAAAATGTGAAGGCAACAATATTGGAGTTAGGGCATCATAAGAGACTGAAGATGATCTTCAAATGGGAGGATCTGAAAATGTATGGGAAGAGGGAAGCCAAAAGCCTTCTAACAATGAGGAAACAATAGACACATAAGAAAGAGAGGGGCAACAATACTTAAAAGTTAAGGAATTCTTTGATTTTAACTGTGCATCTGGATCTACTAATCCAGGAGAACATTAAGGAGCTCCCATCACCTCAACCAACAAAAATAGAGTTCTTTTTAAATTTCTTGCACTTTAAATTTAGTTTTTAAATTATCTATAATACCAAACAATTGTATAACCACTGAACTAATCGAGACTAAAGAATGATTCCATTAATTGAGTGTTGGATGCAATTAAAATAAACATCATGCGTAATTAATAAAATGAACTTTTGTAGCTAGAACACTTGGAAATGGAGTTAGATTCGATATGATATGAAATGGTATTGTTGGGGTAATATTTCACTTACTTGACTCTCATGGATGTAAAAAACTTCTTCTTTATTAATATGCTAAAGTCAACCTACTAGTTTACTCAAAACCCAATCCCTTGGTATAAAGAGATTAGACTTCTTTATTAGATTTCAATCCCTTGAAAACCCTAATAAGTAACTCTACATTAAGAAATAATATTTACGACAACTAAAGGTCCAAACTCTATTCCTAGATACAATTTCCGTTAGGTAGCTTATTCCAAGTCTAGGTTCATAAGATATTTTCCAATGCGCAACAAACCAAAAATCAAGTTATGAGTGGTCAAACCATAACAAGCATTAAGTAAAGGAACAAGACTCCTATTCAGTGAAAGAAGCAATGTACATATTTAAAACATATTCATATAGATGAAAGTTCAGTGGTTACATCTTTCCCCAACAAAAAATGTAGTCAGCTCTCCATTGTCATGGAGATCTCAAGCTTACAATGGAAGAAATGAAAGAAAGTGGACACCTAAGGAAGAAGAAGGGAGAGTGATGAATCATTAATTTGTCATATTCACTTACCTTTCAGCACCAAATTTAATTAGTGAATTGTGCTTAACTATCCAATATTTCCTCAGTTTTTATATTTGGGATGTAATTCTTATTTTAATCAATTTGAATTATCTGAGCTTAATTATTCCCGTTATTATTTTTAGAGAATTTTAGAATTATATTTTGGGACTCCAAGAGGGTTGTCACGTTAACAACCATTTTCCACCTTAGTGTTTTATGTTTATTTAGTTTTTAATTTCGTTTTTATTTCTTTTTTGTAATGTTGGGTAGACTTCACTTATTGGGCCCAATTTTGGTGAATTAGGAGAGGCCCAAATTGTGGGCAGACTAGGCCTTGGCCTAGGGTTGAGTGCCCATGCAGCAGACACCCTTAGGACTCTCTCATGCTATTGTATTTTTGTTTTTCTAGCTTCTTGGACGTGAACAGTAGCAGGGGTTCTCTCAGTAGGTTTCATTTTATTTTTACTTCTCTTTTTATGTGTTGAACTCGTTTTCTATCTTCATTGCAATTTCATTTCAAGTTCGTTTATGTTCTGCGCTTTAGTTCTTGCTCATTTCGTGTTTTCCTTACTTCTACTATTCTAGCAATTTCATTTGACGCTTGAATCAATTGCTGCTACACTGAATTTCGTTTTCACCTTACAATTTCGCTTTGCTTTGCTCTTTTAATTCAAATTCTGTTTTCTAGATTCGTTTTACTCCTAGGTTTTTGTTCGTTGTGTTTTTTCTCTATTTTGTTTCCATATTGTTCATCAATGTTTCGTGTTGTGTTTTTCGTTTTCTATTTAATGGAAGCATGAATTTTGTTGGTTGGTGACTACAGAGATTGCAATGATTTGCATGAGATTACTGGACACTGTCATTGCGATTCTGCTTCTCATACCTTGCATAATGCTTAATCTGCTCTGTACTTGCAATTATATACATGCTTAGTTACGTAATTGGTGTTTAATCTCCGCTTAGTTGATTAATCTTTGTGTGCAGAATTGATTAGACATATGCATTGTGTTTGCTTAATTCACATTTTTGAAGATCGAATTAACTTTCGCTTAGTTGGTTAATTCATGTAGGATTAAGGGTGAGAGGAGTGGGTAATTATTTTTAATCTGCGACTGGAAACATTGCAATCGAACTAGTGGCCAACCTGTTTTTAGTTAATGTTTTAATTCGTGTTTTAGTCAGTTAATTTGGTTCGCACAATCTTTTCAAAACTCCCTACTACATGTTCGATCCTATGACAAAACCAAAAGTTGGTCCTTGAGAGACAACCTAGGAGTCATTCCTTAGTTATAGCATTTAATCGGCAATATTAATTTGAGTCAAGCGCGACATCAATGATAAGAGAGCTCCCACACACCCAAGCTAGCCTCTAAGTCCTCTAGAAGATACAACTCCCTTTGCATGTTCGCATTAAATAGGTCAAAAAGGCCACATCATCCAAAGTCGCGTTCAATGCCTAGACATGAGGGTACACAAGAGCCAACTTTGCGAATTGAATGACGCTTAGTGCCCAGGATAGGGCATTCGGGCACGAGATTTCCGAAGCAAATGGCGTTCTATGCCCTGGCTAGGGCGCCCAGGCGGCAACTTTATGCATGAAATGGCACTCAAAGCCTAGAAAAAGGGTTCCCAATGATTGAGGCCGTACCCGAATCAAATTAATATGCAAATTAAAGTGTAGTATAAACTAGGAGGTGACTCCTAGGTCGTCTCTCAAGGACCAACATTTGGTTAACTCATTAGATCTGTTGATAGAGGGAGATATGTGAAAGCTAAACCCTTGTGTGTTTTCTATGATGACAACAACATAAATGTTTTAATTGTTTCTTGCACAACAACTGAAATGTTTAGATGTGTTTATATGCTTGTTTGTGCTTGGTCTGCATACTTACTATGATCATACATGATTTGATCATACAAGATTTTATATTTGTGGTATGCATAATCATTGTTTTGAATGATAAAACACCTTGCACAATGCATATATGTATGAAGTAATGGATTATAGTGTTTATGTAATAAGTTAGATTCATCATATATAAGCAAATGCTTAATTGTAACAAACTGCAAGTTTTAACCGATTACATTATATGGAAAATCGATTAAAACTCGTGTCTTTCCTAACACCTGATTGTTGAAGTGCAGTGATGTGTTTTGAGCTGTAAAAGTTTTCAGATATGCTTAAGTGTAACACTTAATCGATTACATTGTTTTCTTAATCTGTTAAATCTTGTGCACACTGAAAACTGTTTTCTTGTTAAGTCTTAACTAACATAACAGTCATATTTTGAATTTTTTTGACATACATTGACTGTGCAATCGATTACATTAATTACGTAATCTGTTAAATATGTTTTGATGTAATTTTGGTATAGTAGTGAAAATTGTTTAACTGATTACATTAATTTTGTAATCAATTAAAGTGCGTCAGACTTGTGAAAATTATATATTGACGCATTACTCTCTGCATAACATGTTTTTCAAATCTTTCATCATTAATATCTGAATAAGTTTGTTGAGATAAGAAACTACAGGGGTGTTCATTCTCAAAGAATCAAGAAGAGCTTAGTTTGGAAGATTCAATGGATTCTTGAAGGAATTGTTGTGTGCTTTCATTGGCTGATCATTATCCGCACTTTGAGGTGTTTTGAACCAAGATCAGTCTTGATTTTGCAATCTTTGGATTGTGGTTTCCCTGTTGCCGATGGCCAGCAAGAGAACGTGAGGTTTTGGTTTCTTTGAGTGGTGTCTCAAAGGGTTACTACAGAAAGAGGATTGTTCTTTTTATGTTGTTGTTTTCTATATTAGATTTGGAGTTGGAGAGAAGATTGCATTGAGAGAGTGTCTCTATAATTCTTGCTGTATAACTCAATCTGTATAGTGAAGTGGCTTTCAATCTCAGGTTGATTGAAAGGAAACTGGATGTCTATCCTTTGCAAAGAGCCTCCATCTTAGCCTCCATCATGGACATATACATGTCCCTAATCTGGAATGGCTCGGCGTGTTGTGTTGGTGTATCTGCAGGTACATGCTCCTGTTGTGCTGCTGCTCTCCTAGGACGTCTCCTAGGTGCTCCGACTACCTCCTCTTCTTCACAGTATTGTTGATAATAGGCAGAATCTATGGCCTTCCTAGGCCTCTCATATGGTGGAACTGCAGTATCCACCCCAGCCTGCTGACACAAAAAGGTAATCAGGGATGGATGTCCCAATGGTGTCCTGCAACTCACAGTGGTAGTGCAGCTCTGAATCTCGTCGGCAATGACCTTCCCGACGTTCACATCTAACTGCCTCAGCATGCAGTAGATGAAGATGATCCGATGCATGGTGATGTCGGAAAAATGAGAGCACGACTGAATGTTGACATGAGTGAATGCCATCCAGTATTTCACCAAAGGCGTCAAATCTGCCCTCTTTATGTTAACGGGCACTCCATTAGGGTTATTCTGAAAATGCCTTCCAGGAAGGCACATAACCCTCTCAATGTCTGCTATGTCTCTGAACCCCCCAACAAGTGCTGCATACTGGCACTGTTCACCTGGCCATTCGGTTCCCAAAAAGCTATTAATAATGTCAGGGTCATACTAAATGGTCTGCCCCCTAACATAACTCGTGTATCTTCCAGCTGATACTCCATCTCTAGTCAAGGCGTTCGTATAGAACTCCTTCACCAATTCAATACTGGCTGGTGCAGGATATGTGGCCAACCTTTCCAAGTCTCTCCTCATAATCTCTATTCCAAATTCAGGAGCCAAGTCTGGGATAAAAGTGGCCTTCCTCTCCATCAGCAATCTCCTCTCCTGCACAGTCACATAGTGTTCCTCGTGTTTCTTGGAGAGGAACCTAGGCGAATAGAATCTTCTTTGCCTCTCAGGTTCCTTCCTCTTGTTGCCAAGAGTTTTCACCCTTCTTGATGATGATGACATTCCTGCATAAAATAAAGTTCAAAAGACCACAAGAATTCATCATTAGAAGTTAGTACATCATCAATCAGATTCCAAACCAATCACAGTCCAACACTGAGGGAAAAACAGGACCCCTCAGCGTCCCTGCATAAAAAAATTCAAGCATCCAAAACTGCAGCAGACCGCTTAGCGTCAAAACAGACCGTTCAGCGGTTTGCATCTGGTCGCGCCACCACTCAGCATCCAAGTAGACCATTCAGCGGCGGCGACTAGGGTTTTTCAAAATCCTTTTCTAAATTGCCCTATTCTCCACTCTAACACTAATTTCATCAATCCAGACCAAATCCTTCTTTCTAGGCTTAACACAAAATTCTTGATCTTCTTCATCATCAAGATCAATAACATCTCCAAGATAATACTTAATCCTCTTGGAATAATCAGGAATTGGTGGAAGTTCTGAAGGAAAAACAGTCACCTGATTAAAGATCTCCCTAAATGATTCTCGGTGACTTTCTTTCTCTTCTTCTTCTCCTCCTCTTCTTCTTCACTACTTCCCTGCTCATTAGATTCTTCATTACCAATCATTTCTTCATCTTCCTCCTCACTACTTTCAATATTAATTATTTCCACCTCTGCCTTCCTTTTACTTCTTGTCAGAACAGCTTTGCACTCATCCTTAAGGTTAACATCAGTGTTAGCCCTAAACTGATTCTTTTCAGTGGTTTCTACCCTTTTGGACAACTGACCAATTTGCATCTCCAAAGATTTGAAGCTGGCTTGGTCACTAGCTTGTTGAGACTCATAGACCTTCAAAAATTTATCAAATCTATCATTCGACTGCTTACCTGCTGCCATAAAGGTGATGGTTGTTGTTGTCGGAAGCTTCCTGATTGCCCAGATGGGTTATTCTGATTTTGTCCAATACTAGGGTGGTTCTTCCAACCTTGGCTAGAGTTGCCTTGGTTAAAATTACCCTGCCTATACTGGAATTGATTACCCATGTAATTGGCTTTTTGCTGCATTTCCTCTGGCATAGCACATTGACCATTAATATGGTCACCACCACAAAAATCACAAAGCTACTGTGCTTGGGAAACATTCCTTATCTCCTTTGGAAGTTGCGAGAGAACCTTCGTCAAATTATCTAGCTTTTGAGTCAGAAGATGATTATGGGCTAGTATGGCATCATCTGCTGGCAAATGCAAAACTCCCCCATTTTTTACAGGTGCGCCCCTCTCACTAAAAGTTTCCTGCTCATTAGCAGTCATACTCTCAATCAAGTCATAGGCTTCGTCCTCAGTCTTTTTCTTGATATCACCTCCAGCTGAGGCGTCCCGCATCATTTTAGACTGCGTGTTTAGACCACCTAGGTAAGCAAGAACTAGGGTAGTCTTGTCAAACTCGTGGACAAGTGTCTTTCTCAATAGGCCTTTAAACCTATCCCATGCTTGCCCGAGAGTTTCCTCCATGCCCTGTTTGAATGATGAGATCTTCAACCTTTCCTGAGTAATTTTGGACTATGGAAAATATTTGTTGACAAATTTGGTTGCCACAGTCTCCCATGTAGTGAATGTTCCTTCAGGAAAGGAATTAAGCCACGTTTTAGCATTGCCTCCCAATGAGAATGGAAACAAGCTAAGCTTTACTCTTTCGTCTGATACTCCAGTCATATTCACAATGTTGCAAATTTCACTCAATGTTGTTAAATGATCATATGGGTTCTCATTGGAAAATTTGTGAAATTGGTTGCTTTGTACCAGATGGATTAGTGCTGGATTCATCACCATATTAATTGTATGGTCCGTAGGCATGGCTATGTTGTTGAACTGGAAAGGGCCCACAACATTAGACTGATCTGCAAGTGTGCGTCTTGGAGGAGGTTGATTCGCCATCTCCTCTAAGTTTTGTGTAAAAGCCTCTGGTGAAGAATGTATGAGTCTTTCAGGAGAGGGAAAGAGTTCACGTGATGGACGTCTAACTCTTCTTTCTCTCCTATCTGATATACCTTCAAGAAGAGGTTGCTAGCTTTTCTTACTTCTAATATGTATTTCTTCCTGCATCCACAAGAAACAGAATCCCTAAAAGAACTTTTACAGATAAGAAAAATAAAACAAAAAATTAATATATACAATAATTACAATAATTACACCAAGTCAAATTCAATCAATTCACACTACTCGAAAAGTTAAACCACGAGTTCCCGGCAACGGCGCCAAAAACTTGTTAAGACCCTGGCAAGTGTACCAGATCGTATCAAGTGATATAATTGGTAAAACCAATATCGTTCTCCCAAAGGACTCAAAAGGCCTTATCTTTCGTGTAAATCAATCTTATAAGACTTGAAAGAGAAAATTAACTTGTGGTTTGAATGCAAAAATAAAAAGTAAACATGCAAATGCAAGTGATTCAATTGACAAGAAAAAGGTATGGATGAATGGAGTTGTTGGGGTTTACAATTTCATCTTATCCACTCTCTTATATCTACTCTTCTTATTAAATTCGCTTTATTATCCAATTGTCATGCAAACTTTCTTAGTCTACCCTAAACCCGATCCCTCGGCGAGAAGAGCCTACTACTAGTTACTGGCTTATTATCCCTAGTCTCCCCTAGTAACTAGCAATGCAAGTACCACAGAAGCAAAATACAATTGATCGTCCTACCCCCCTATCCCTAGGTGGTATTGCTTAATCAAGGAATTCCCTATCAGTTCATGACTTCCCTGTACGTTCCCGTATCGACAAAAGCAAACATCTATTTATCAAATGAGTTAAATGATAATAGCATGAGCATAGATAAAGAACCCAACAGTTGATAATAACAGCATATGCAAGCATATGAATAAAACAAGAATTTCAATATAAGAGAGTTTCAAAAGATTACATTGTTCCCCAACAACAAAGGGTTTAGTTCACCATTGACATGGTGAAACTAGATGAAATACAATGAAAGAATGGAAAAGCAAACCCTAGATATGATAAATTAGAGCCTAAGCATCCAAGAATTCTTCTTCAAGGAGTGTAGAACAACTCTGGACGTCTTCTTCTGCCCAAAATAATAATATTTGAATTGCACTGGGGCTATATATAGGGCATAAAAGTAATAGAATTTAAGCCCAAGCCCAGCAGACAACCTCTTAGTGTCCAATTTTACCGCTCAGCGGTTTCCCTTAAGTCGCACCACCGCTCAACGGTCAGTTTCACCGCTGTGCGGTTTACCTCTAATCGCTCTGGACGCTCAACGTCACCGCCTGGGCGCCAGACAGTGGCTTTCCCTCGAATATTGGCACTCAGCGGTGCATTTTGACGCTGAGCGGTGCATAGACTCTTCTTTTCTTCATTTTTCTTCTTCTTCCTTGAGTCTAAGACCTTTCTTCTTCAATTCCATCCTTAATTCTCATCAAAACCCTGCAAAATAATGCAAAACAAGCATAATATCTCTAAAAATAGCTTTTGACTCTCAAATGACTCAACGTAAGTGTTTTACTTGATTTTAAGCTCATTCTAAGCCATAAAGGGTGTATTTTGACATCAATTTAAGCATGAAAATAATGGTTTTTAGACCGTTATCAAGGAGCAACCATGATATCTGAAAAGAAAACGAAAACCTAGCTAAGTTAATATCACTTTATTAATAAAAACAAAAATTGGACAAACAGCCTATCGAACGCTCTTTGATCACAATCCTCGTAAGGAAGACACTCAACCAGGCCGCGAGCTGGAAGACGGCGGGGGAGGACATTAATGGTGTTGACAACCATAAGATCCCCCAGATCCAAATCGCGTATCAGGTAAGCCTTTATTTTCTTGGGTTTCTTCGTCCAATAAAAAGGAAATAGAGGACGCCCCGCATCATCATGAAACTCACGTCGGCCAGAGTCATTGATCATGATCTTAAAAAATTGATCCTTGAAATTTTTATAAGACTCTGAATACAGCTTGAATTGGGTACGATCTTTCACAGATGTCAACGAAACCCAACCACCCTTTGGGGAAGGACGAACATCGAAGAAATACAGAAAGGCGGGGATAGAAGACACTACTCCCACAGACAAGCATAAGGCGCTGAACGCCTGCACCGTGGCCCAAGCATTCGGATGGAGTTGCATCGGCGCAACATTGAGCTCTATGAGGAGGGCCATCTGAAAGTCGGTAAAGGGAAGCCGAATATGCAACTGACTGAAAAAATTGGCATAAACGAACAAGAAGTCATCCACACTAGATTCCTTCCCATGACACACCCACTCGTTCTCACGGCTGACTGTCGTGCGAATTAACCGGTCATCTTCCACATCCCGAACGATATATGACTGGCTGATAAAATCATGGAGACGCGTTCGCGACCGATAACTCGACACTTGAACATTCACATCAAACCCAGCCCAATCATATCCGTTCGTCGGCAAGCCCCCCACCGAAACCAAAGTGTCTGGGTCGATAGCCACTCCCCCTCGGAGTAGGAATAAGGGAATCTCGTTGAGAATCCTATGCCCCCCGTAATCAGGAGATTGTGCTCCCGAACCGCCGACCTCGTCATCTGCACCCTGTTGTACTCCTCTGGCAACGTCGGGTGGCGCCTCTAACATCGGGATGGACCCTTCGGGAGAAGAAGACGTAAAAGTAGTAGACGCAAAATCCGAAGAAGAAGACTCGCCACCATAGTCGCTGCCATCACCACCATCGCCGCTTCCCACGCCGCCGCCGCCTTGGCTTGAAGACTCCATGGAGACTCAACCTCGATAACAATCATCTTATTACCTGGGGGAAAACGAATGAAGCTCGAAGAAGAATAGTTGAACAAGCGTGACAATGGCTGGACCCAACGCCCTATTTATAGAAAAAAAATTTCAAAAACCGCAACGCATCTACACCGTCCAAAACCATCATGTCCAACGGCTCAGATCTGTGGACGTTACGGGTGCATGGAGTTAACAGTCCTCCTGCTAACGACATGTGTTTTTCCCGCCCAAATACCCTATGAAGTGAACGGTACTTTGGCGGTTGAGGACCGACCTTAAAGACCTACGAACACCCGGCCTACTCTTCAAAACCCTACAGCCACTGCGTCACTTAGGGCTTGGGGGGCTTGTGTACCATAGGGACCGGACGGATTACAAACGACGCTCGGTCCAGCTGATACATACGATGCGAACACGACATTTGTCAGGATAATGAGGAGATAGCATAAGCCCATAGGGCAGATCCCGATTGTATAAACTTATTTGATATAACCGGCGTAAGCTCGACGCCCGGCTTGTCAGAGGCAATGATTTCGTTAGAATCGCCCGTCCGGTAGAAAGGTAGACATCAAGACTGAATTAGGGTAAAACAGGATTAAAGGTATGGGGCCAGTGATTGGGTCGTGATTAAGACCTTGCTAATCACGGGCCCATAATAAAAACTATAAATAGAGGTCAAAGGTAGGAGGTAGTTGTTACATTGATTGCACATTTACTTCAACTTTCACTTTCTCTTTCTATCTCTACCATTGAACTTTACGCTGACTTGAGCGTCAGAGTATCCTTGACAGGTACCCGACCGGACGGTTACAAGAAGAGGATAGGGCGGTCAACATCACAAGAAGGAATTCCGAAACTGAAGGTTAAGAGGACTGGGAAGACAGATAAGAGACCGGACGGTTAAGCAAATTGTGTAGGAGTTAGTAGGATCCACTCACGACCGAAACAACTACAAAAGGCTAAAAAAAAAAAAGGAATGTGTGGCATATTAACTCTTTTCTACATTATATCTACCTTGTTGCATATTAATAATTTTGATGCTTATATTATAATTTTAGATTTTGTTTTTTAATATTATATAACTTTTCCAAGTTTAAATTATTGTTTTGACATATCATAATAATCAGATTTAAGGTTTAGAATTTGGGATGTAAATTTGGTGCTATTTTGACATGTCATACTTAAGTCACGCTGTTTGTTTACAGTGGGTGTTATTTTCTATTGCATGTCTAACCACTGTAAATGGATAAAGGAAAAATGAATTATCGGTTAAATTAATTATTAGTCTGGGAATTGGTTATATATAGGAAATATATTAACACCTACCATGTTCGTCCTGACGCTATTACGTGCGAAATAAATATAACTTTTAAAATATTTGTTTTTCCATAAAATTGAACACACAATTTTTATATCCTTTTTATTAGACAATATTTATGAGGGTCCGATAAAGATTAATCTAACTCCTACATTTTTAATTTACAATGGTAAATCAGGCTATATAATTTTTTTGTTGTATGAAGAAATATTTGTTTTTAAAGAAAAATGAATCCGACAATAATTAACTCTATTATCAGGTTTTTCTACTCACGATGAAAAATATAAATCATATAGTTCGAGACCATGGAGTTAGGAGAGGGAGATAAAGAGTGGATGGGTTAGAGGGTGTGTATGAGACAATGAGTGTAGGTGTGTGAAAAGTGACAATAGTGGAGAGAGATCTATGGTGGGGTGCGAAGAGAAAGAACAAGAGGTATGAATGTAAAGGTCATTTCAAAACCATGTGTAAACAGCAAACGCAGGTGCCGAAGGCATAAATTAATTAATAAATAATCATAGAATATGAATCGATTTCTTTCTAAGTTTTTATATGTATTCTTCTTTTTCCTGAAAACAAAAACGAGAACCAACAAGCCTTCTCCAAAAAACCAGATTTTAGTTTAGTATGTTTCCCGCTCATTCCGATGAATCCCTCTTTTTAAATTGTGATTCTACTTTCTATCTACCTTATATTTTCTTCTATCACTGATATGTGAACTCCAAAATTCACAAATTTGTAAACTCCAGGTTGTCTCCTTACATGGATCTTATATAGCAAACCGGATTAAGATACCAATCTCAATAGGAAAAATTTACGTTGGGGTACTTGTTTCTAATCCAAGTCTACACATTCATATATGCTATAGTAAAAACTTCCTCTGCATCAACATTTCCCATTTCTAGAAAGGACACATTTTCTATGTGCCCACAATATCTAAATGACGGCCATCCATAGACTCTTCCAGATTCTACTTCATTTGTTATTAAATTGTTGATAACTAAAACTTTGGAAATGTCTTTTAGGTTGACAATGGAAGACAGTAGTATCTATCCTGTTATAGCGCCTGTTACATACATGGTTAACTATTTTGCAGGTAAAAAACAAATGACATTTTTCCACCACTTATCCACACATGACACAAATCATCTCTTATTGCCATTGCTCGTTTGGTTAAATTGTCTTACTTAATATCAACTTCTGAGAAAAATATTGTGCAGTAAGAAGTGCTTTTATTTTCCAAAATTCCTTAAACATGTCAGCATCCTCCCCTCCCCTGCAATTTTATAATTTGTTATAGGCCTATTTTACTGTGTATATTACCATTTCAGTGTCATTCCATATCCACATATCCCCTTTTTCTTTAAAGTAATTCCTACTAATTCTTGAATCTACATATCAACTTGTACCCTTTCCCACTCAAACAACTCACAAACATCCTCTCATTTAACCCATGCTATCTTTCTAGTTTCCATCTTCCATCCCTACAAAAGTGTACTTTACATTTTCCTAATTTCAGCTCCTACCTTAGTTGGTAATATAAAGAGTGACAAGTAAAAAAGTGGTACTGCTGTAAGAATAGATTTTTAATAAACACACTCTTCCTATAAAAGTAAACCATCTTCCTTTCCTTCTTGCTAATATTTTCAAAACTTTGTTCAGAACTGGCTACCAGAACTTAAATTTCCTCGGATTGCCCTGCACATTTATTCCAAGGTATGTAAATGGTAAATGCAATGATGCAATTAAGAATCGAAGAAGAGTTCTCAATGATTGATGTGACTATCACCCTTATTTTACTATTGCGAAAGTTCACCTTAAGGCCAGACACCAATTCCAAACATCTTATAGTGCCTCTTTTACAGTCATTATCTTCTCAATTTGAGCCTTACATATTAATAGTGTGTAATCTGCAAATTGTCCAAGCCTTAATATAGAATGTGGAAGATAGAAAGCAAATAAAATGGCAGTGAGAGGCTAACAGTTCAAAGGGAAAACACTTGCCATTTTGGTGAGACACGTTCAGAATATCCTGACACTGAACTCATTCATATCTAGTGTCGTATCCTTTCTCCTATTTAACATTTTACTCATATATAGAGCATATTCACTCATTGACTCAGGAGGAAGCGAGAGAAGCGGAATCTACAGTTGAGGCAACAGAGTCGGGAGCGGGAACCTTACTCCTCTTACGCTTCGGCACCATTTTTGTTGGTTTCAGGCTTCTCCGGGAATCTTCAGGGATTAGGTTACGGACTTCGTCCATACTCTTCGACTGGCTCGTAACTCGGAAGCTCTCATGGGAGGAAGCAGGCAACACGCTCTTGCCTTCGGAGAAACTTATTCTCTCAACGGAGGTTACGCAGCACTCTTGCCATTTGAGCTCTGCCAAATCCGCCACCACGTCCTCCAATGCCACCGCCGCAAACGCCGAGACGCTGTCACGCAGGGTCGAACGCGGCACATCTACAAGATCCAGCGACTCCACCGCCTCCACCAGCACCTTCTGCCCACGGAATCCAGATAGGTTTTTGCAATTTCTCAAAACCAAAACCTATTCGATAATCATCTCCTGTTGTTCGAAGATTTGCGGACAGAGACCTAAACTACCCAAGCAATCTAGAACTTCTAATCTTAAAGCGCGTTAAATTTAAAAGAAAGTGAGCAATAAAAATTAAGAAGAAAACGGTGAAAATAGGCAACGTTTTCCCGCAAATTTTTGTTAGTAACCAAACGGAACTTAAGATTAGCTTGATAGAGAAAAGAACCTTGGGAGCGCAGTGGATTTTCTTGAAGCCATGAATGCGGATGACCTGTGACAGTAGGAGGAAGAAAAATTAACAATGAAATGCATAGTGTTGAGAGAAAATTGACAAGGAAAATGAGAATTGAAAAGTTCATAGAACGAACGGAACCTGATTAAGTTGATTCATTGTTAGGTGAAGCGTTTGCCGAGAATGAAGGAAGTGGAGATAATCCTCCAGCCACACTTTGTCGTTCTTCGAAGGCCGTTTCTTCATGGAGCTTCCTTGCGATTGCGGAATCGCGGTTGGTAATTCTTGTGCCATCGTTTTTGAACAAAAAGAGAGAAGCGTAACGTCTTATACCACTATTGCACGCGCGTTATATTGGTATTTGTTAACCATTAATTATTATTTCGCCCAATATATAAATTAAAAGCTTGAGGAAATTCTCTGTACGTTTTAATTTTAATAAATACTCCGGTCTGATTTATTACAGATTGTAGATTAATCAGCTAATTTAACTCAATTCACTTGTTAATAAATAAGTTTGAATCTAATATGACTCCTTACGAATTGATAAATTAAACCGTGTTAAACAGCTGACTAACTTAAACATAATTGTTTTTTAAAATTAATATACATATTTTTTAAATATTTATAATATTATATTAATAAATAATGATATTACTATTTGAATAATTTAATATATAAAATAAATTTATACTTATTATGAAGAAAGTGAAATATTCATAGCTATATATACATATATTCTTTAGAAACAAATCATTAAATTAAAGCTTCCTAACTGTGTATCAATTATTTTTTTATTGAGAGACCAAAAAATGATTTATGTTCACGATGCACTTGAGTTTTCCTGTAATGCATAATTTTTTTTTCTATAATAAACTTTTGTATCAAATTACAATAATGGGAATATATTAATTTTAAAAAAAGTCATAATTCACCTTTTAAAGAGTTTCTTTAATTTTATATAGAATACATCGTCCATAATTTTTTGAATTTTAAAGAACCAAAAGCAAAAAAAAAAATTAATGTATATGACACATTAATACTATATTATAGAATAAAAGACGGAATAAGTAACATTAAAAAAAAAACCAAAATTATTAGAGCATAGTTAAAATTAGTCGGTAATGATTGTTTTTTGACAACATATTAATAGTATATATTTGTGGTCAGTCTTCTTTTTTCATTCACTTTCCTTTTCTTCTGCAAAATCTGACTTGGTTAAGGCTTTGTTCATTAGGGAGAGAAATCGAGAAAGAATGAATGGATGGATTTGAAAATAAAGTTTATGAGAATTAATATAGTATTTTGATTGATGTGAAAGATAAAAAAAAAATTAACGAATAGAAATTAAAAATTATTAAAATGTTCCTAGTTATTAAAATGTCCATAATACAGGCGCTTGTACTCGAATACAGGTGTTCCTACCTGAATACAACTCTTCTCAAAATGGGGGAACCAAATACATTGGGATGGAAACTGAATACGCTTTCCCTTGTTCTTCTTCACATGCGTGTGACCAAATATGGCGTCTTGGAACCGAATACGGTTTCACCTTCTTCGTCTTCTCCAGCTTCGCAGACTCGTCTCTTCATCAACCACTTTCTTCTTCATCTCCTTCAGCCAACTTCTTTTCTTAATTTATAATGCTTAGAATCTATTTTTTATTACTTAGAATAGATTATATTAACTTAGCAAAATTGGACGTCGAATTATATGAATATAGAGGGGCACATCAAACTTTTTAACTGTGATCCCTCCAAATCTCACCTTCTTTGCAGATGACTGAAAAGTACTGAATCCTGCAAATCTCTTTGATTCGTTCGACGCATTTCCCTCAAAGTGAACACAACTTTCTCTTCTATTCTTCGCTCACAATAATACGTTAGCAGTTCATCACCCCCAAGTGAACACAGTGTAAACGTTCATAGTCGATGAGAGGTTACCGTTCGGTCAACCCTTGAGAGGTCGGTTACTATAAATGCAAACAGATCGGCATTGTTCATAAGAACCCAACCTATCAAGCTTTCTCCTTCTTCTCCTACTACAACTTCTATCTTCAACCCCAATCCTCCACCAAGGCAAAATGCCTAGTCTCTCTAATTGGTTCTATCTTGATATCATTGCCTAACTAGGGGTCGAGATTATCCATTATGATGGCCTTAGCCAACTCCACTGCTTAGTTGAAGACTCGCGATGTAACACTCCTTGGCAGTCTTTTAATCCTTGTAAACTGTGATGATGTTCCTGAAGGGGAATTTCATAGCTAAGTGTGGGGTGGACACCACCACTCCCAACATATTCAGCAATGGGCGCCCTAACAACACATTGTAGATGTACTTGCGGTAATAACCAAGTACCTGACTAGTATGGTCTAGGTCAACCTTCCCTCTCTAAAGGTTGTGTGGAGATTAATGTACTCTCTGGTAAAGACTTTTTTCCCAGAGAACTCGTACATCGGCTCATCATATGGCATCATGGTCTCTTTTGACAACTCTAGCTTCTTGTAGGTCTTCTAGTAGAGGATGTCCCCTAAACTACTTTGATCCATGAACACTTGCTTAATCACAAAGTTCTCAACTTTCATTGTAATCACCATAGGATCATCTTGATTTGTGTCCACCCCCTAAAAATCCATGTAAGAAAATGTGATGGGTGGCATCCTTTTACGTCGAAAATTTCGGGACACCGTGTTCATTGACTGGATCGCCCTCAAGTGCCTCTTTCTCACTAAGAACTATTATCAATGAGGAGCATTGGTATCTTGAAGCTACTGTGAAGTTTTAATGATGATAAAAGCTGAAGAATTGAAGACACTAAGTGCATCTTTGTTAAACGCATTTTGTAGAAACATATGTATAGGATAAACTGTAATGATGTAAAAACTCTTAGAAGTTTTCGTATTTAGTGAGTCATTGCACAAATAATCGATTATCAAGGGTGATAATCGATTATCACGAGCTAGTTCAGAAAAGAGTTGCTCACACAAATAATAGATTATTACACAGAATAATCGATTATCACTATTTGATTTAATATTGTCTAGGTTGCGCAAATAATCGATTATCCCTCAGAATAATCGATTATCCCTTAGAATAATCGATTATTACATTTTGAAAACCCCATAACGGACACAAATAATTGATTATCACTTATGATAATAAATTATTTGTGACAGTTGTGAGATGTCTTTTCAGTTTCTGACCTTGCACGAACCTTAGGCTATAAATAATGTTTTCCACAGCTCTTAGAAAGTAACTTTTCATTTGAGAGTATTAGAGTTGTATGCCTAAGGGAAGCTCTCTGTGAGTGAAAAGGGAATCTAATTCATTTTAGAATACAGTGTGATATGAGGAATTTCTCAAGTGTTAGTTCATTGCTCGTGTCAAGTCTTGTGAATAGGAGAAGTTCGCGCTTTGTGTGTCAAAGGTTGGAGCGGTTCTCTTCAAGTTGGTAGAGCTGTTTCTTCCAGTTCGTTGGTCGAAGGAAGAATTTTGCTGCACTCTTTCGGTTCGTCTGTCAAAGGAAAGTGCTTGCTGTCTGCTTCCGGTTCGTTTGTCGAAGGAAGCTTCCTTCCGGTTCGTTCGTCAAAGGAAGGTTTAGCTTTTCTGTTTTTATTCACTATTTTGTAATCTATAAAACCGTTTTAGCGAAACAGTTAATCACTCTTTATAGTGATTAACAACTGGGCGTAGAATCTACTTATTCGAACCAGTATAAAAATCCTCCGTGTGATATTTCTACTCCCTACACTCTTTACATTTTCAGCACATCAATTCTTTGTTAAAGCATTTGTAAGAAAGTGAAAGGAACCATTTTTAAAATTGACCGAAAAAGCTCTTTGCTTTTAACAATCCGTATCATACTCTGAGTTTTAATATTTTCGCTGCGCAAAATTGGTATCGATTGTTCCAATAATTGGTATTAGAGCTTGCTTTGATAGTTTTTCAAATTTTTCGAAAATGGGCGGTCATAACCAAATGAATGCTTTGGGTGCTTTTATTGATAGACCTCCTTTATTTACGGGGGAAAATTCTGCATTTTGGAAAATAAGAATGCAAATTTTTTGGAGTCTATTAATATGTGTATCTGGGAAGCTGTACAAAATGGTCCTTATATTCCTCAAAATATTGTTGATGGTGTGGAAGTTGAAAAACCTTATTTTAATTGGACTGTTGAGGAAAATAGAAGAGCCCAATTTGATATTAAGGCTCGCAATATAATATCCTCTACTTTGGTATTAGATGAATTTTACAGGAAGGTTACTGCGATAACTGAGTCTCAGGAGTTGACATCCATGCCTATGGCTTTGCTTTTGGGAAAGTTGAGAGAGCACGAGATCGAGTTGAATAGACTAAGTACTGAGGAAGTCCAAGGAAAGAAGAATACGTTGGCCTTCAAAATTGAAAATTCAAAAGGCACGAGTTCAGAAAAATATGAGGAATCTAAAGATGAAGACTCAAACGACAAAAATATGTTTCACATGTTTAGAAAATTCAATAAGTTCATGAAATCGAAAGGCAAGAAACAAATTAAAAAGGGCCAAAAGAATAAACAACGATCTTCTTTAAATTATAGGTGTTATGGTTACGGAGAAAAAGGACACGTTAATTCATGTTGAAAGGCTTTTGGTCGCACAAAAAGTCAACAAAGCCTAGTCCTCACTAATGTAGCATAGGGCAACCAGGGGATCAATCTGTAGACTCGGTGAAAATCAAGTTTAAAAAAAATGTAAAGTTAGATCTTGTGTTATTTACTATTAACTAACTAAAAGACAAGGTGGGGAAATAAATGAAATTGAAAGAAATGAAACTAAAAAGAAAATTTGTTTAAAAGATAGAAAGAAAATTAAAATGAAATGAAATGAAATAAAAGAAATTAGTATTCTAAATTACCTAAAACAGAAACAGAACCTAATTTCTATAGCTAATATGATCTACTGATTTACAAAAGACACTATAAATGCCTAGTACAATTGAGATATTTAATTATTAACCAAATCAAACAAATAGCAAAGAATTTGGAAAATTGAAATGTAAACAGAAGCAAAACTTTATCTAACAGGAAATGTTCAAAACAATATAAGATCATTACCTAAGCTAAAAAAATTTACCATACATCCAACAAATGCAAAGAAGTTAAAGAATGAAATAAAAACATAGGCAGGACTCACAGTCATAGACAAATGCATATTGATTTGTATGAAACAAGACCCAATTGCACTTCAGGAAGACATTCTGTAAAGATTTAAACTCACTTTGGAGTATTTTGGTTCATATTGCAGAAGCTATTTTGGCAATTCACACTCATTCATCTAATCAATTTACAAAACATCTCTAAACTAAATCAACTAGAGATCATGAAGCATAATCATAGAATGCCATTTCTAGAAAAGTAAAAATCATGTGCAAGAAATTAAAAGCAATCAAAAATGTAAAAATCTAAAGCAAGAACAATAAAAGAAATCAAAATTGCATTAACTTTGAAAACAAAAGTACATGATACAAGAAATCACCGAAAATCATGGTCTGTCACCCTCGCAACTCAGTGAAATCCAAAATCGAAGAAAAGCGCGATAAACCCTAGCCTATGAAAGTGATAAACCTAGAATGTAAAAGTTCTCTCTCTCTCTCTCTCTCTCTCTCTCGCGCGCGCGCGCGAAGTCTGTCACCCTCCGCGTTCCACTTTCCAAAAGCTATTTACATCCCTTTATATAGGGTCAAAAAACAATGAACATGGAAGAAAGGGGAAAGGGAAGATAAGTCGAGAACCTTTGACGCACAACCCCAAACTTGAAACTTTGCTTGTCCTCAAGCAAAAAAGGAACTTGGCTTAGGCAAAACAACCCACTTACAATGGTCTACCAACTCAAGAAGGCAGTTTTAATCAAACAAGTAAATCAATCATGTTTGCTCATCGTGAAAAGACCAATCAAGAGATAATGAAGCCTTGGCACATCAAGTTTCAACGATGGTGCTCACAGGAAAAAAGATTACAAAACAGATGCAAAGGCTTTATGAGGGATCAACAAGCATGGCAAAATGTTTTCCTGAAATGCATGGAATTCTTTCTCACCAAATAAAGTGTTTCACTCAAGCTCAATGGTGTGTCATGAGGTGTGTTGTTTTCACTCCACCATCACAATGTCACACAAATCAACTTTGCCTTTCATTTCACTCCATGTTAAACACATTCACATGCAAGTTATCATCACAAGGACTTTTTTAGGCTAGAATTGTGGTTGGGCTAAGAAGAAAATTTGGTTTTTTTGGATACAAGGCACCTTGAGTTAAGAGAGCAGACAAATCAAAGCAGGATAACATAATTCTATCTTTTGCTTCAAAACAATTGAAACCAATTCTCCACTCATTTTCCAACTTTCATTCATTGAATTCTTTTTCTCGATTTTGTTCTTCTTTCTTCTTTTTCTTTTCTTTCTTTTCTTGTTTTTTTTTTCTCAATGCTCCTTTGTAGCATGATTTCCCCAACTACCCCAAACTTAAACCATTCTCCTATACCAGAAATGAATAGTCTACTCAACTCAAGGTAAGGAAGTCAAGGATTTTTCACATCAAGCTCAAGGTTCAAGGAATGAGAAATTTCTTTTTCTTTTTGGGTTCAAAGGGATGACATTGTCTTATTTGGCTCAAAATAGAAGAGGGAGGAGAAAGAGATGGCCTTGATCAAATGTAACGAGCAAGTGAATAGTTCAAAAGAAGAAACTCAGGAAAAGTCAATTGCGATTCAACGTCATACAATTCAACAATAATTCAGTGGCACAACAACTCACAGGTTAACTCACGGTTCCAAAATCTATCAAACAAATTGCCAAGAATATTCATCACAAGAAAAACTAAGCACAATTCCAATAATCGAGAGCAACCACAATCTAACTTCATATCTCAATCCCATGACCTTAGAGAAATCACACAGAAAGAGCAAGCACAAAACAAATTTCCAAGATCACATGGAGTGCTTGATATCAAAACATTGTCATCAAATTATGCATCAGCCAAAGTTCAAAATTAAAAACAGAAACTAAGACTATAATTTAAAAACTGAAATTAAAAACATGACAGAAATTGAAAAAGTTTTCCACAGAATGTAGTGCAGTGTCCTGATCCACGAGCCTCAAGAGACACCATCATCACTGTCCTCATCCTCGTCATCATCATCCTCCTCCTCATCATCATCATCAACCTCAGCCTCATCCTCCTCCTCATCAGTCTCATCCTCCTCCATCGCCTGTGCTCCAGAAGATGTGCCACCTCCCCCACTCGAATGGGTCTGGTCCCCAGGCCATGCAACATGGGTGATGAAGTCTTCCAAAGACATAAGCGGCCGGTCTGGGAAACAAGAAGCAAGACTGCTCAACAACACAAGCTCGCCTTTGTGCACCGCATCAAGCTTGGTGTTGAACAAAGCCAATCTCATGTCAAACATCTAGTAAAGGTCATGCGGGGTAGACTGATCTGGCTGGGTAGGCTGGTGACGCCCATGGGGTTGATGAGGCTGGTCCGGCTCGGCTGGCATGTGGTGCCTATGAGGCCGAGGAGGCTGAGGAGCAGGAATGGGTACGCCCTCCTCATCAAGCAAGCAATATTGCGTGTAATAGGCTCGATTAATGGTCTTGCTCAGCCTCTTGAAAGGGGGAGTCGAAGTGTCAACCCCAGCAATCTCACACAAGTGAGTGATCAGAAAAGGATGCCCAAGTGGAGCTTTAGGATTTGATGAGTGGGCACAATCAAAACTTTCCTGTGCAATGAACTGGCCCAAACTGATCTGCCGTCCCTGAAGGATGAAATAGAGGAAAATTGCGCGGCTGGTGGTGAGGACCCTACTTTGACACTCCAACTCAAGACTCTACTTTGACACAAAAAGCACTTTAAGCTTCCCTAAACTCAACAAGCCAAACTAAAATATGCACAAACTTTGACTTTATTAACTCCGTTTGGTGAGACTTAACGAAAGGGACAAACTTGACACAAATTTTAGTAAGTGTGGACATATTCCACACACTTTTAAAAATGGGACTGAATTGAGATTAGGCAACAAAAGTGGGGACCAAAGAGGCTATTAAACCTAGAATTATCTAACTAATTTAGACTAAAGAATGAATCCATTTAATGTAGTTTCAGTGCAATGAAAATAAACAAAATGTATAAGTGATAAATTGAACTTCTTGGGGTTAAAACACTTGAAAATGAAATGATTAGAGATGATATGGTATAGAGATGTTGGAGAATGATTTCACCTATTACACTCTCATGCAAATGCACATAACTACTTCTTCATTATAATGCCAATGTCAACCTACTAAGTTACTCAAATCCAATCCCTTGGTGAGAGAGACTAGACTTACTCATTAAATTCCAATCCCTTGGCAACCTAACAAGTTCATCTGCATTAAAACTAGAGGTTTAAGACAACCAAAGGTCCAAGCTCTATCCCTAGACACTATTTCCTTTAGGTGTTTAGTCCAGTTCAAAGTTTACACAACATTTCCCAACATTTAGCAAACCCTAGAATCATGTTATGGTTGATCAAGTCAAAATAAGCTTTAAGTAAAGGAAATAAACACTAGCAAATAATGAAAGAAACTTATTTTCATTCAAACCAAGTGCATTTACAAGAGAGTTTCAAAGTTACATCATTCCCCAACAAAAATGAACTTAGCTCTCCATAGTCATGGAGAGCTTGAGCTTACATTGGAAGAAAATGGAAGACATGAAGACCCAAGGAAGAAGAAAGGAGAGTTCCCACTGCTCAAAATCAGCTCCCACAGGTCCAAAAACGTGTTTTTGTCCTTCAGCCACCAAGAAGATGGCACCCTCGTTGCATGAAAGCCTTAAATAGGTCTAGGGTGCCATGTCAGCAAAAGTCGCGCCCAACCCCCCACTTCTGGGGCACCCGAGCGCAAGGTTTAAACAAGAATAGCGAGTCAAAGGGAGCCCACCCTTTTTGGGGCGCCCAGGCGCCAAGTTCTGGGCGAAACAGCGAAGCAAAAGGCGCCCAGACACCAAGTTCTAGCTGGATCTGTGAAGCAAAGGGCGCTCAGCCCCCTTCTTGGGCTCCCACTCTTGATAGTTTGGATGAACTTCCAAAGCACACAAATTTCCTACAAAACTTGAGGAATTAATGATGAAAACTTCTATGTATAACCTATGCTAAACCTATTCACAAAGTTAGATAAAAGAGAGGATTAAGCATGTTTCAAGCTTCAAGAGAGTTTATTTGGTAAGAAAATTGCACCACAAATAATGGTAAGAATTACCGTTATCACTTTGCTCTAACGTTCCAACGATCTGTCTTCTTTTCTCGCAATTTATGCATCTCAGCCCTTCGATCATCTTCTCTTTGGTAAGCTCCGGTTAGCTTCTTCTTCGGGCAAGATCTCGATTTCGTCTTCTCCTCTCTTTCTCTAGCACAAGCCCTAGCTTTTGGGTGTTTTTTTTTTCATTCAACCTTAGCACATGGATGCTCTCTGCCAAATGAATCACGCACGCAAAGACCACCAAGAGTTGCAGTTGCTGCCACTCTTCAAAACTACCATTTCACTAATTCAACTGCCCAAAATCCAGTCAGTCAGGCAGTGGATGAGCAACCCAAAACCTCTTTAGCCCAATTTGCTTATGTTATGGCCCAATGTGCACTTCAGCCCAATTTATAATGGCCTATTCTGCAACAAAGAGAGAAAAAGAAATCAATCCAAAATTAAAGAAAAGGAAATTTAACAAAGAAATATTTTTACCAAAGATTTTCTAAGAAAAAAAAAATTTCTAATTATTAACAAAAACTAAAAATTATACCTAAAAATCTATTTTTAACTAAAATTTCACAAAACCTACAATTTAATAGAAAAACCTAAAACTAATCTAATTTTATACAATTAAGAACAAATAGAAGCTAAGAAGGACTCTCGAAACATAGAAAAATATGTAAATTTGGAGAGTTATCAATGCAGATTGTCCAAACCTCAAAAAGGGTGAAGAAAATAAGTCTTTCAAGAACAATAATTTTTACATTGCTTGGGAAGATAATGCATCAAGCACTTCTTGTTCAAGTGATTTGGTTGAAAAAGCAAACTTATGTTTGACAGCTAATGTTGATGACACTACAAGCCAAGTAAGTTGCTCTAGCCTTGACAGTAGTGAATTTAATTTACAAAAGGCTTTTCTTGAATTACTTGATGAATCTAAGAAATTGAATGTTGCTCATAATTACTTGTTGAAGGCTTTTCTTGAGAAGGCATTAGATGAGGAAGTTATTTTAAGAAATAAAATCTGCAATTTAGAAATGAAAGAGTCTTCAAATGTTGAACATCCTGTTAAATGTCTTTCATGTAAGAGTCACATGTTTAATATTGATATTTTAGAAAATTTGCTTAAGAAAGCTACACAATATGCATCTTGTATAAATAATGGAGTTAAGAAGAAGTCTTTCAAAAATAACAGTGTGCTTAAAAAGAACAATCAAATTGAAAGAACTCGTAGGGAATGGGTTGAAAAAGGAACTGCCTTTTATAGAAATTCAAATGTTGTCACATGTTTTTACTGTATGAAAAAGGGGCACACTTCTAACAAATGTAGAATCAAACATTTTGATGTTCCTAATGGAAAATATGCTTAGATTCCTGTTGTAAAGTAATTTGCCTCTAACCTCAAAGGACCCAAATGAGATTATGGGGACCAAAACTCTATTGTTTTGTTTTGAAGGTTAATTTATCAAAAGGAAAAGAAGACTGTATGGTATCCTAGTAATTTTTAATGAGCTTTGAAATAATTTATGAATGCTAGATGTGTCTTAGGATGAAAATTTGGCAAGATTTTGCATTTTTTAGAAATTAACTCGCAATAATCGATTACCAGGGATGATAATCGATTATCTCGGCCTCAATATTTGGATTTTCACAATTTGGCTCGCAAATAATTGATTATTTAAAGTAATAATCGATGATTATCTTAAGTTGTAGCGTAAAAAAAAACTTTTTTTTTTAAATTAAAAGGCGATTATTACATTTAAGGGGAGTAATTTTAATAAATTAAAAGGACTTAAATTCATTTCGTCGAAGGAAGGTTTTGCTTTTTTGTTTTTATTCACTATTTTGTAATCTGTAAAACTGTTTTAGTGAAACCGTTAATCACTCTTTATAGTGATTAACAACTGGACGTAGAATCTGTTGATTCGAACCAGTATAAAAATCTCTGTGTTTTTTTCTACTCCCTACACTCTTTACAATTTCTGCTCGTCAACTGTTTGTTAAAATGTTTGAAAAAAGTTAAAGGAACCATTTTTAAAATTGATCGAACAAGCTCTTTGCTTTTAACAATCTGTATCGTACTCTGAGTTTTAATATTTCCGTTGCACAAAATCGGTACCGATTGTTCCAACAAACGTCACTCTACCTCCTTTGAAGCCTCTAGATATAGTGTTAATAGTCCCTCTCAAGGGAGGCTTGTCGTCGAAACATCTATCTTCCTGTCTAGCCGACTCTTCCTTTCTTTTGCCCTGGTCTTTGTCTCTTCTCCCTTCTCTTCGATCATCTCTACGATCACCATAACTCCTGTACCCAAAGCAAGAACTCCCTTCATAATCTCGCTGTACAAATCGTTTTCGGTTCTCTACACAAATCAAATATTTCACCTTGTCACAAAGAGTGGTGAACTCATCAATAGTATGGTCGTTATTATGGTAATACTTGTAGTACTTAGTCATATTCCTGTTTGGCGGGTTCTGGGACTTCTTGGGTGGAGGGATGAGGTCCACATGAAGTGCTTCCTCCAACACTCGTGACTTGGGGACATTAAGCGAGGTATATCGTGAGAACTTGGTCGACTTGGGTTCTCTATGCTAGGGACTGCTCTTCCTTCCAGCATCCTGATTGTTACCCTTCCTCTCAATGGACTGCATGGCGAGTTGCATTGTTTCCGCTCTCACCTTTATACGGTACTCCTCGACCTCCTCGAGATGCATGAACTTCGTAATCATGAGCCTCATCTCTTGCATGCTCGTTGGAGGTATCATGCATAGGTCATTAGCTAACGATCTCAACTTTAGCGTTGTGATCATGTAATGAAGCATGACCTCGAGAATGCATGGCGACTTGCATTGTTTCCGCTCTCACCTTTATACGGTACTCCTCGACCTCCTCCAGATGCATGAACTTCATAGTCTTGAGCCTCATCTCTTACATGCTCGTTGGAGGTATCATGCATAGGTCATTAGCGAACGATCTTAGCTTTAGCGTTGTGATCATGTAATGAAGCATGACCTCGGGATTCAAATTCCTTTTCGTCAATGTAGCTTTTTTGAATCTACCAATAAAGGTTTAGAGTGATTCTTCCTTCTCCTACTTGATGTTCAAGAGAGCCAACAAGGTAAGGTTGTTACGACAGCTTGTGGCAAACTGGACAGTGAAAGCCTTTGTCAAGGTGTCGAAGCAATCAATAGATTAAGGAACAAGACTAGTCCACCACTCCAGGGGCTGCCTCTTTGAGAGTTGTGGAAAAGGCCTTGCACATGACAGTGTCACTGGTTGAGTACAGGCTGACCTAGGTGAAATAAACAGAGATGTGCTCATTTGGTTCCGTGGTACCATCATAACAATCCAAATCTAAGGAATTCCAATGCTTTAGAAGAGGGGTTTTGGTAATATTGTCGATGAACGAATGATGACGCTTCTCACCCACTACTAAAGAGTGGTGAGACTTTGGGACAAGATGGTATTCACTTTCCATCTCGTTCCCACGAGTAGGGTAGGTATGAGGGGTTCTCAATACTAAGGCTGCATTGTGGACAACCTCTTTCTCCTTTTCCTTCTCGACCATAACGTCAACCTCAATCTTTTGCCTTAACCCGGTGTTCTCCTCCTTTAAAGTGCTCATCTCTTTGACACTTCTCTTCTTGAAATCGGTAAACTCCTGTTGCATTTGCTTGAGCTTTAAGGATGACAACAATGTCAGTGTAGAAGGGCCAACCTATCCAATAACTCTAATCTTAGTAGAAACCATGCTTTCTATACTCTTCTTCTTCAAACAACAAATTCTTCTTCATATAATACTACTTGACCCCACCATTGATACTAGTTGTACTTACAGAGCTAAAGGTACCCTGTAAAGAGTCTTTTTCCACTTCATGAACTTCTTGTACTTAGTACTCGTCCTGCAAACCTCCTTCGTCCTTCCCGTACTCGTCATCTACAAAATGAGCTTGTGAAGTGTTTGCAAAAGATTCTCTAACGCTCAAGTCAGTGCTCTGAATCAGAAATCTTGATCAAAGTATGATTAATGTAAAAATGAAGACAAAGCTCTATTAAAATAATATTAGTAGAAATATTTTACTAATTATTGATCTTTATCTAAATGAACCTCGATTATAGATTTATTGGACCATTTTACCTATGATAATGCAGCCAGTTTTGGTTAAACTTCATGGTATGTTGAAGTTTTTAACACGTAAGGATAAATCCAGATAGACAACACTCGACTCTAATGACGAGTGTATACCTAGTTTTTGGTTAAGGTGATAGCATCCAACTATTGATATTTACTATATAATATATTAAGCTTATTCTTTTAAAGTAGAATCATTATAAATCAGTATTCAGTAGACAGTATAATTTTTATAAAGTATTCAATAATCAACATTTAAGTTTTATTAATTACATGATACCTCAAACACTACAAAAATAACTTATTTTAGTAGAGGTTTATTTTGGGGGGTTTTGAAAACCCACACTATTTTCTGGGGTTGTAGTTGAAAACCGTAGATAGATTTTGTATTAGGTTAAATAAAAAGATGAAATAGAAGAAGAGATGAAGAGTGGTGTGGGTTCACAGTTTAAAGGGGCGCATAAAAATCCATTTTCTAGTGTCTGAGTGGCTTCTTCTTCTACACTCTAAACCTAAACATTCGAATTTGAAGAGAATGAAGGGTGTTTTCAGATTCTCTGGCACGAGAGAAACCCGTCTTAACCTTCGAATTTCACCCCCTCATGGCAACTCTTGCCACCGCCGGCGCCGATTTCGACATTAAGGTCTCTCTCGCTCTCGCTCTTTGCTTGTGGTTAGGGTTAATTACTCGCTTGATTCGTTTTCTCGTGTTTGCAGTTTTGATCGATAAAGTCATCGGGGACGAAGAAGCTTCCCGTAGTTTCCTATCTCAGTAACCTCTCTTATCATAGTTATGCAGTAAATGTTATTCGCTCCTCACAGCAACTCTTGCCACCGCCGGCGTCGATTTCGACATCAAGGTCTCGCTCTCGCTCTTTGCTTGTGATTAGGGTTAATTACTCGCTTGATTCGTTTTCTCGTGTTTGCAGTTTTGGTCGATAGGTGTATATGATGAGAAAGAGCTTATGAAGAATATGCTCTGAATTAAAAAAGTCAGATCAGTAGCCAATGATGATTACAATATGACAATTGAGGTCATGCAAATATCGAAAATACCAAATTTTGACGTTGTAAATAATATACGTGTTTCCATTTATAAATTTCAACTTGCATTTCAGATTACAGAAGCAGGAGGAGGAAACAAAGCTGTTATTATTACTATTTATTATTGATGGAATGTGAAATAGTGAAAGAGTGAGAGAAAAATGTCTAAAAAGAATATAATGTGTACACAGAATAGAATGTGTACACAGAAAAACAAGAAAGATGGTAAAGCTTGTGCTTGTTAGTCTATTTTTATATGATGTATGCTCTCTGAGAGACAAGTATTGATTATTGTTGCCTATGTTTGTGGTTTAGGAAGCCATTTATAGTACAAAGTACAATTTTTTTGGGTGAATCAAGAGGATGACAAAGAGGTATTTTTTATTTTGAAGTCAATACCTGTTTCTGGATTTGATGTGGAAGATACTTTTCTATTGGAACCAGAAAAATGTCTAACTTGTGTGGCTGCTTCTGCAGTTTTGAGTTTCGGCTTCGCATCTCTCTAAGTGCTGACAAGCTAATTCTGATTCCACGAGTTAGAAACACAGATATCAAAACTTTTTCTTTCTCCTTTGCACTACACAACCATTTGTCTGGATCAGATATTAGGTGTGCATCTTACACATAGATTAAATGCTTGCTTTGTTCTAATATGATGCCTAGATAGATTGTTCCAATTCATCATATCTTTCTTAACTATGACTCTAAGAGAGGTTGAATGAATTTGCAATGAAGTGCGTATTGAGGGATTGGAAACACTTGATTACTTTAAGAGCTCTCTAAGAACAAGTATGGTTATCTTTGTATATTGATAGAGTGTACTTGCACAGTCCAAATAAAATTTCCATCATAGACCATGAGAAGAAAAGAACTTTTGTACTCCAGAAGAAAGGAATGCGGTAGTTGTAAGTAGTTATGGAATAAAAGTTGTGAATAAATGTTATAAGTAGTTATGGAATACAATGTATCGGCATTGTATGTGCTAGGGGATTCCTCTGTTGACCGTGGAGACAACACCCTGTTCTACCCCTTGCTTCATGGTCGTCTCTCTTTGTATCCATGTAACGGCTCTTATGCAAACCTTCTTCCTCAACTTCTTGGTATTTTTCTATCTTTCTTTTTCTTTTTCCTTATCACTACACTCATACTCAACACACAACAAGTTACAGTCATGAATCAAGGAAGCTACAGTCACCAGTCTCTCAACCAACAACTACGCCAGGTTTCTGAAACTATGCAGCTGTTGCATAGTTAACTTTTTTTGTGTTTGGAAACTTCAGATATCTTCAATGCAAGGACAGAGAGGTACAATTGGTTCCTTGCAAGAAACCATAGAATTTGATACATCAAGTACTGCTACAGTTGATCAACATATTTTCTGGAACAATATGCGAAATCCCGCAGAAAACCATTTTGCACTTTTATGGCAAGTGTATAACACATCTTATTTCATGCTGTTGTTAAATTCGTGGTTTTAACTTATGAAAATATATTTTTTTTCATTAAGTATTTTTGGAGAAATTAAGAAAAAAGATTCGGATTAACTTGGAAATTACCTCTGGGACAAAGCATGGATGACTACTTGCACTTTTGGATTGGACTTGATGATTCAGCTTTTGCTAATGTTGTGCTCACATTCAATACTTGTGAAATAGGTTGACAGTTTCCTGTCCTTTAATTTCTCCATTTAATTTATGTTTTCCTTTACATTGTATTTCTATCATGAAATACACAACTTCTCTCATATCATACGCATATTCTTTAATTTTCAAGTTTCGTCCAAGTAAAGATCAAACATGGATTTCATCAGATCTAGTTTTTTGTTTGAAATTGTATCTATATATATATATATATATATCATGGTATGTTTATGCATTGAATTGTATTGTTTCCTTTACTTTGTTTTTTTAAGGAAGAGTTGAAGAATATGGGGAGGGTTGAAATCAAAAGGATTGAGAACACCACAAATCGGCAGGTAACGTTCTACAAGAGAAGAAACGGGCTTTTGAAGAAAGCTTATGAGTTATCAGTGTTGTGCGATGCAGAAACAAGTCAGTGTAGTCACCTTCCATTTTTCTCTTCATTTATCTTTATACACACACACATATTTCCATCACTCTTCCACACTCTTACTAAAATGCTTTATTAATCATTACATTACAATAAGTTCCATTATTATTGTCAGACTTCGTAGATCTGCGAAATTAAAATCTGAGACAGTGAAACAATCACACCCCTATATATAACGTTTTTAGAAAAAAGGGAAAATAAATAAAACTTTAAATTAGTGTTCCATTTTCCACCCGTAATTGGAAGCAGTTATTTAGGTCCAGGAACTTAATTAGGGTTTATGCTAACTGGTGGTTAAGGATTAAACGTATTTAATATTCTGTTTAAGTTCCTTAACTAATGCATTAAAAGCTACTTCTTGTCAGTGATAAAAAATAATAATGATAATAATAAATGTCTTTGTTTTATTCAATTGAAAACTTTGATCAGATGGCAAGTTTATTTTAATTATCAAGGGAGACTGTGAATCAAACTACTATATGTTAATAATGAGATGTTCTTGGATCACTTTTCCAGGAATGTTCTTGGAACATGGATATTATTGCAAAACTTGAACTGTTATCCTTGTTATCCTTTTTGAGGAAGTTTCATTTTGAATTTTTGTTTTGCAGGTAAATTGACTGATAAAAGTGATGTATATGCTTTTGGAGTTGTTCTGCTGGAGCTTCTCTTGGGAAAGAAGCCTGTGGAAAAACTAGCATCAGCTCAATGTCATGTAGTTGTTTATTAATGTTTTTCTGGTTGTGATCATTGTAAGGCCGTGTCATTTTTTGGCCTTTGTTTACGTTTGCTTTTTTATCATTTTTCTGGTTGTGATCATTGTAAGGTCGTGTCACTTGTAGGGTATAACTTTACTCTTTTTTGTCATTGTCATTAATTTTCTACATTTTTGTGATTATGTTTGTTAGTGATAACACATTCCTCAAGTTAGGATTTTAATGATTTGATGTAAATTAGATAGCTTATTCTCGTATTACTCTAATATTATTAAAAAACTTGATGATTTCAATATATAATTTCAGGCTATTAATGTAGTTGCACGGAAGCTTACTATCAATATCATATAGTATTCTCTTATGTGATTGGAGTGGAGAGCTACTGGTAAATAGTAATTTAGTTTTTTTTCTTGAAGTTAAAGTGATAAAAATTGGTTTAAAAAATTAAACCCAATTAATTTAGGTTAAGCATTGTAACAAATAACAAAACAGGCTTTATAAGCATAGCATTTCCGGCGGTTTTGGAGGAAACCGTAGTCATTTCTGGTGGTTTTTGCAAAACCTCGGTTATTTCCGGCGGTTTTTGCAAAACCCCTGCTAATACCGGCGGTTTTTGCAAAACCTCCGCTAATACCGGCGGTTTTTGCAAAACCTCCGCTAATACCGGCGGTTTTGGCAGAACCCAACTAATAGTGACGCAGCTTTTCCCAGTGGTTTTTCACAGTTTTTCTAGGGGTTTTCCTAACTCCAGGTAACATACTTTTCAGAGGTTAAAACCTCCGGAAACGCAAAATATAACCCTCGGTAAAATTGTATATTTTTGTAGTGAAATAAGATATCCACTATATGAAGTATATTGTTTATGTTTGGTTAATAATCATTTTAAAATTATAATAGAACCGAATTTCTGCCAATTACCATGATTATTATTGGGGATATATCCATGAAATTATTGTCTGAGTACATGGAAATATTATATTATCATGATGAAAATATTATATTATTAACTAACTAGTGTTGATTTTATTTTTGTTAGATTCCACTTTTCAATTATGCTAAATGTGTATTTTCTTCAACTGTACATTATTACACTTTGTTTAATAGATTTTCTAAGCAAAATATATTTCGTACATATTATGGATAAGTTCGTTTTCGTTAAAAAGAAGTAATTTTGTATAAAATATTCTGCTTGATTTCTAAAAAAAACAAAAAAAGTAAAAGTAATTAATTTTATGAGGACGTCATTCAAATAGCTTTGAGACTTCCTATAATCAAATTTTCTATTATTATTTCAGCTTTTTTATTAATTTGAAAAGTTTTACTACATAAAAAATATTACTTCTGTTCTGTTTTTCTTAAAATAAGAAATTATTTTCTATACCATTTTATTATGCATTTTCATCCTGGTATAGATAAGGTATAAAGGTGTATCCTACAAATCTTTAACGAGAAGATTTTCTAGATCTATTTATTTAGTTTACTTTATACACATTTCATTAATAAAATAGTTTAATAAATTGTATGTTATTTTTATATTTTCACTTTGTAGTTTTTATTTTTTTTATAAAATTGTAAGAAGTAGAAATTAAAGTATGTAAAATCTGAGAAAAAAAGAAAATGTTGGGGGTACAGTGAGGGGCTAAAGGTTTTCACAATAAAATAACATAACATAAGTTTTAAAGCTTATTTTCTGTCTGAAGAACTACTACACCCATTCTCACGAACTACTACACCCATTCTCACGTTTTCTTCTTCTTGGTCCTAACCGATAGATTGTTGATCAGAAGTTCCCTAGACAATCTGGACTGCAAAAGCAACATTCTTACCGATCAACTTGCTATTTTTCTACTGGTGATCTCCTTTCTCCATGTAGCTCCTGAGATGTGACCATGCAATCTATCTTGTTGCATGTGAATGTTTTTACGTTTTCCTCAAATTTTAACTCCGATCATGACCTAAACATTGATTTCTATCACCAATGGGTGATCTATAGGTACTGTTAGGGTTTTCCCTAAGGCGCAGGGCACAGTTGAGCATCCTGTGAGCTTGACTGCTTGAGTCAGAGGTAAGGGAAGCTAGGCTCTTCTAATTTTTTATGGATTGTATTGTGCATGGGCTGAAAGTGTGTTTAGGAACGTGGAATTGATGCCTGGAAAATCTGTTCTGTATTGTTGTGGTTGTTTGCATGCAAATTGGGGGTTTTGATGGGAAAAAGGGTGTGTGGTTCGTTGAAATTGAAATATATAACTGATTTAAGATGATGAACTGTTAAATTGAGTGTTGCTTGAGGTACTTGAGATGATTCTGGATGTATGATATTTGTTAGAAGAACAGTTGCTAGTTTAATTAAGTTAGCACTGGTTTAAGGGTAACTGAGAGGAAGTGAGATGGACAAATTTAACAAATTGGATTGGAGGTTGTTCTGGACAGTGGGAATAGAATAGACTGGTCAATTAGAACTTATTTAGGCTATTTCAAGAATCTAAAACTGTGAAAAAAAATGGTAAAACTAAACTTAGGATTCTAAGAGAATGTAATTGAGTTTTTTCTGACTTGATGACAATGTCTAATCACTAGATAAAGAGGTTAGGAAATGTTAAAATCATGTAAATAAGTTTAATTCAAACTGTAGAGTAAATTAGGGGTCTTAGAAGTTGGGGAAGAGGTCTAGAACGAATTCCGGGGTGTTGGGTTGTCAAAATCTGCAGAATTTAGCTTCCTCTACAGACAAAATTCGCTTAGCGCACAAGGGGGGTGCACTGAGCGAATTATGTGTGGCAAATTTAGTGTTTTGATGTTTTTGACGTTTTGGGAGTTCTAGACGTCTGTTTTGGATGTTCTTTAGTTCGTTTTGGGGGTTTTTGACCCATCTGGAGCCATTGGTGAGGGTCTCCACGCTTTTTAAATTACGTAGGTGTGGGTAACAATATGCTATAAAAAAATTTGTATTAATAAATGATGTTTCTATGAAAATATGTAGTGTCTGAGTATGTATGAGTTGTTTTTATGACATGACTAAAGATTGTATGATTAAATTGAAGTAGTTTGTGATTTAAATCAAGGGTGACAATGTTGAGTATGCTGCAACTTGAGTATTTAATTAAGATCTCTCGGTGGAATCATTCTAGTGTTTAGAATGAATGTAAGAGGCTTTCATATGGGGGGTTATCCTAACACTCTAATGACTCTTTCAATCTCACTTAGAGAAGATTTAGTCATGTGGTGAGAGTAGTAGGAGGTCCTAGTCTTGGGTGCTTTCAGTATGGCCCAAGGTGAGTGATAACGGACTTACACTTGTGTGTGTGGTAGGGTTTAACCCATAGCAATGGCTTTGCAAAGCAGTAGAGACCACCACAAGTGCACAACCCGCCCCGGATCAACATTCATTCTAAGTCCGGATGAGTCTAGTGGGTCATAACATGATAAGATGCTTGATTTGGTTACTTGTATAAATATAATTTCAATGTTTATGTTAAATGGTGACTTGCATGCTTATATGTGTGAATGTTCTCTGTTATATTAGATTGGTTTGAAACCTAGCTTACCCTTACTCTTGTGTGTGTTGTGTCTTTTTCTTTGCGATGATCATCCCAACTTTGGATGTGAGCAGAGGCGGATGATGAACCTTTGGAGCAAGCATTGGAGAATGAAGACTTAGCCCCTAGCTCTTAGGACCTTTTAGACATATTTGTATTTTTAAATACTCTTAAACTTGAAAAACTTTTAAATTCTGTCTATATTTTGGATGACTGTATATTTTAATACTGTTATCTTATGCTCTAACTGCGTTCTCATACTATAATAGCTAAATCCTATTATATTGTATGTCTATATGATATTTGGTATGTCACAAAGTGCATACTTTGTATAAAAAAATGTATTTCATAAGTTATATCGATCATAAATGCATAAAAATATACGTTAACATAATTTAACTAATTATTATATTCATATTCATATAGATAACTATACTTTAAAATAATTTATAAAAACAATGGTACATTAAAAATATTGAATGTTATAACATAATTTATATAAGAGTAATTTTCAGTGTTAGTGTCTGATAACATTTCCCAAATTATATTGGTCTTGTATTTCTTTTTTGTTTCTTAAGTGAGATAGTACATAGTATTTGAGGAGATATAACAATAATACGAACCTTATTTAGTCATTGGATATTTGATTGTGCAGGCAGGGAAGGTTATTCTCGTAAACACTGTATTTCTTGAACATTGAACATTGTTACTCCCTAAAAAGTTCAACATGAATAACTATTTTCATTTAATTTGAATACTTTTCGAAATATCTGGATTTAAATTATAAAAATTTTGTAATTTTAATTTTTTTATTTAAAAAAAAGGTTAAATCCCTTTAGTTGTCTAGATTTTTCCCAGCTCAATTTCCATTTTTTTAAAATCCCAATTGAATTCTAAAAAGTACTAATTTGAATCAATTGAGCCCCTGCTGTTAAATTGACTTAACGAATTAAGTTTTTTATGCACTGGAACAATGACGTGGCCAGTTTTTTGAAACCATTGACACATCCCTCTGGCACGTCAACTCATCTTCCCCAAAAGCACAAATCCCATTTTAATTTATTTCTTTCCAAAAGAAAAATTGTCCGCAGAACCCTAATTAGGATTGTTTTTCCCCAATAATCATTTGTTCTTGTTTTTGGAACAAAACCCAACTTTGGGTTCTTCTTCGGACATAGTCTCCTCCTCTTCCTACGCTCTCGTTAAAGCTGCATCACAAGGGAGGCTCCCTTCCTTTTCTCTGTTCAGTTTCTTCTTGGAGTATGCGTTTTATGGTTAGGGAGGGAGTTTTTCGTGCTCTTCGTTTATGTGCACTAGTGGGTTAAGGGTAAGCACGACGTATATTGATGACCGGTGGAATTTTCGTAAATAAGTTGGCCATATAGACATCAGTTAGAAGGTGCCCCGACGTCTATAATATTTTAGACGTCGGGGCCCCTCCTAATTGATGTCTATATGTCTGATAGGTGGGTGAAAAGTCATTTCTTTCAGTCATATAGACGTCAATTAGGAGGGGCCCCGACGTCTATATGGCGGAAATTAATGGCTATTCACCTACCTGCCAGACATATAGACGTCAGTTGGGAGAGCCCTAACGTCTAAAATATTATAGACGTCTGTTATGGGGGGAACCGACGTCTAAACCCTAAATCAAAAAATTTAAAAAGTCATTTTTTGACTCCATATAAACGTCTGATCCCGTCACTCCGACTTCTAAAGCACTTTAGACGTCAGTTATTGGAGGAACCGGCGTCTAAACCCTAAATCCAAAATTTAAAAAGTCACTTTTTGACTCCATATAGACGTCTAATCTCGCCACTCTGACTTCTAAAGCCTTTTAGACGTCTGTTGTGGGGGAACCGACGTCTGTAGACATCTGTTATGGGGGGAACCGACTTCTAAATGTCTGCATTAAAGCACTACGAACGTGAGCCAGCAGTTACGCGCACTCATTGTTCATCATCGTCCTCGCATTTTCTCTCCACAGGCTACGTTTTTCAGGTTCGTTTTCTCACTTTTGCACCGTTTAAAATTAATTTTACTCTGATTACATTACTCTTTGATGAATTATCTTTCATTTCAACCGATTAAAATGCGTTTTTGTTGAGTTTTGTCCAGTTTTGCTCGTGTCCTTCGGCAACGTTCTTGGACGGCGATTTCTTGCTTTTTGCACTCCTCTAATTCCCTCCACTACATTATTAAAACCATCCAATACAAAAAAAAAACGTACAAATCCATTCTCTTCAACTAAAATATAAAGTTATAAACTCGAATCATCATAAGCCAGGAGCAACTCGAGAGGCCTTAAGCGGAGAAAGATCCTATCAAATACAGCGACATTTTAGACGTCCGACCTATAGAGACCGACGTCTATATAGACGTCTGACCTATATAGTCTGACGTCTACATAGACGTCGGTCATATCCTGACCGATGTGTAATTAACGTCACCCGAATAGACGTCCGTTCCATATGTGACATTAAAAGCTCAAAATAACCGACGTTAAACAGCGTTTTTCCACTAGTGGTGGTTCGTTTTACAGATAACCATTCTTCTTCTCTTCTTTTTCTTGGTACCATTGCGGCTTCGCAGGAAGGGGAAAACGTCTTTCTTCTACCTTTGCTCTGGTCTGGGTTGAGTTTTTTTAGGGAGCAGAGATCTCCCAGCGGCCTAGGCTCGACCTCCATCTTCGCGGCACAACGATATCACGAAACAGGGATATCACGACAACAAGGCCACCACGACGTGAGTGTTCGTGCCAGACGTTTCCACGGAGTGAGTTTCTGGGTTGATGACGTCTTCACAATGGCGCGATCCAATGCGACCGGTGATGGATTTGCGGGTTTCAGCTGCTCGCGTTTTGGATTTTCTCTGCATTTTGATTCACGTTTCAGGGTTCTGTGCTTGCAATTTATTTTTACAAATTAGGGGTTAGGGTTTTCGAACTGGGTTTTGAGTCTTTTTCTGGATTCTAGTTCATTGATGCAGATTGGTTTGTTGTGAGAAAAAGAAGACCCCGGTGGTTGTTGCTTGTTAGGAATTTCTGTGATTGCATTCGATTTTTGCAATTTGGGGTTAGGGTTTTCGAACTGGGTTTTGAGTCTTTTTTTGGATTCTAGTTCATTGATGTAGATTGTTTTGTTATGCGAAAAAGAAGACCATGGTGGTTGTCGCTTGTTAGGGATTTCTGTCATTTCGTTCGATTTTTGCAAATTGCCAAATTGATTTTCCTTTTTCATTTATGTTGTTGCAATTTGGGGTTTGTGTTGTTGACGTGGCAGAGTGACGTGTCAATGGTTTCAGAAAACTAGCCACATCAACATTTCAGCTCATAAAAAACTTAACTCTATTAAGCGAATTTAATGGCAGGGGCCCAATTGATTCAAATTAGCACTTTTTAGGACTCAATTGGGGATTTTAAAAAAATGGAGATCGAACTAGAAAAAAACCCACATAAATGGGGACAACTAAATGGGTTTAACCTTTAAAAAAATTATAATTAAGGAAGCCAGTGAGTCAATCTGTTTAATTCACCAATCCGTGGTGGATTGAGTCAGATTCGAATTTTTCTGACTCGTTGATAAATGAGTAATGTTGGATTGGTTCACTAAATGACCAATCAAGATGAGTCGAACCAGGTAGAGTCGAATGATCTGTTTTGACCGCACTATTCTCAAAAGTCCTTGTTCAACTTTCCATTACTTTTTTGAAAAGTTCTTATACAACTTTTCATTACTCTTTTCAAAAACCCTAATAAAATTCATATTTTGATATAACTATGCAAAATTACATTTCATCACCTTTTACGAGGTCACCACATACATTTGCAATTTAACCAATCTTAACATAATATCACATATATAAAATTATTTGTTATCAACAAATATTATATTGTCAATCAACAACACTTAACCAAAATAATCTACAAATGTAACACCCAGATTATATAGCCATTATATAATAGAGTAGCAAACAATTATAATATTCTAAAGTAGTTAGGAGACTTACAGTTAAAGTATTAGCTTACAGTCATCCAAAAGAGACTATAATTTAAAATTTTAAACACAATAGAGTATTTCTAAATGCACTAATTAACTAAGAGGTCCTAACAAGACTAAGCTGTTGCATCATCTCCATCCAGGGCCTGCTCCAAAGGTACCTCATCTACCTCTACTCACATCCAAGTGGATGATCATCGCAAAAGAAACACAACACAAGCAAGACACAACACAGAAGCAAGGTGTTAAACCCCTGGCAAGTGTACCATATCGTATCAAGTAATAAAAATTGGTAAACCCAATATCGTTCTTCCCAAAGGACTCTTAAGGCCTCATTTTTCGTGTAAACTAATCTTTTAAGACTTGAGAAAAGAAAATAATTTTAATGCAAAACAAAAATAAATATGCAAATGCAGGAATTCAATTGACGAGAGAAACTATGAATGAATGAGGTTGTTGGGGGTTACAATTTCATCTTATCCACCCTTACATATCTACTCTTCTTATTTACTTTGCTTATTTATCATATTGCCATGCAAACTTTCTTGGTCTACCCTTAACCCAATCCCCTGGTGAAAAGAGCCTATTACTAATTACCGGATTGTTATCCCTAGCCTCCCTTAGTAACTAATAATGCATAATGAGTGGAAGCAAAATACAATTGATCGTCCTATCCCTATCCCTAGGCGGTATTAACATAATCAAGGAATTCTCCCTAGTTCATGACATTATCGTACGTCCCCGTATCAATAAAGACAAACAACATCTACCGAATGAGTTAAACTGTAGAAGCATTAAGTACAGGTAAAGAACTCAACAATTGATAAATCAAGCATATGCAAGCATATAAAGTAAACAAGAATTTCAATATATGAGAGTTTCAAAAATTACATTGTTCCCCAACAACTAAGGGTTTAGTTCACCATAATCATGGTGAAACTAGATGAATTGAATGGAAGAATGGAAAAAGCAAACCCTAGAATTGATAAAGTGGAGCCTAAGAATCCAAGAAATCTCCTCCAAAGGTGTAAAGCTGTTGTGGACTTTGTTCTCTGCCAAAGGAACTACATTTGGATTCATACTAGGGCTATATATAAGCCAAAAAAATAACAGAAAAGATCTCAAAATCCAAAATATAAAAACAGACAACCGCCCAGGCGCCTAAATTGGCCGCTCAGCGGTTTGCCTCAATGCACGCCACCGCCCAGGCGCCAGAAATGACCGCTGAGCGGTTTGCCTCTTGTCGCTCTGGACGCTCAGCGTCACCACCTGGGCGTCAGGCAACAACTTTTCCTTGCACTAGGACACTCAGCGGTGAAATTGACCGCTGAGCGGTTCACAGACTCTTCTTTTCTTCCTTTTTATCCTTCATTCTTGAGTCTATGACCTTCCTACTTCATTGCCCTCTTCCATTTTCATCAAAAACCCTGCAAAACAAGCATAATATCTCTAAAAACAATTTTTGACTCTCATGTAACACAACTTAAGAGTTTTACTTGATTCGAAGCTCATTTTAAGCTTCAAAGGGTGTGTTTTAATATCAAATTTATGCATGAAAATAACGGTTTTGAGACCGTTATCACAAGGGTGAGCTAGATATACAAAAAAAAGCATGGTATAACATTCACACATAATAAGCAAGATTGGTTCAAGTATACAGGATCACATAACATGACTTATTACACTTTACTTGACTCGTCCGGACTTAGAATGATTGTCGAGCTATGGCGGGTCATGCACTCATGGTGGCTTCTACTGCTTTGCAAAGTCGTTGCCAATGAGTTTCACCCTACCACACTCACGAGGTTAGTTTGTACCACGCCTTGGAGCATACTAGAAGCCTTCAAGACTAAGACCTCCTGCTATTCCTTACGACATGATTCAATCCTCTCTACTTGAGAATGATTGACCATTATTGTTTCAGGATAACCCCCAAGACTAAGCTTCCATGCAAATCATTCTAAACACACTAGGGGCACCACCATGGATCCCCCCTTGAGGATCATGGAATTACGTCCAATACTGATACTTTTCACTTTCAACACTGACCATATCTCATACATTCACATACTTTCAATGTGACCACATTACAACAATTATACTTTGCATTGAAATCATCATACACATTTAATTCAAACCAAAACAAATAGCTAAGGAGTAAACTGGACCCAGAGGATTTGCACAGCGTACCCTATTCGCAAGACGAGACAGGGATGTCTCGCACAGCGCACCCTAATTCGTTATGCGAATTAACTTGCTGAGGCTCCAGACCTCAGGCCTTTCACATAGCGCACCCAGGTCGCTATACGAGAGCTTGGATAGAGAACACCCCCAAACCTCTCGCTATGTGCCTAAACTCGCCTTTCGAATTAATTGGAAGTGATCCCAAACTCCGTCCAGTCGCAAGGCGACAGGATTCGTTATGCGAATCACAAGACAAAGAACAACACCCTCTAATCATTCGCACAGCGCACCAACTCGCACAACGAATGACTCAAACACAAAGCACTCTCTACAGGGACTCGTTATACGAGACCATTTGCATAGCGAGTCTGCATAATCTGCAGAACTTGCGTTCTGCAGAATTATGTACCCACACACCCCTTCTTGGCCATTTTACCAACTTCTAATACCTCTAATTCGTGATTTGTACTTAATTATACTTGTTTGAGTGATTCTAGACATTCTTACTACAATTATAAAGTAATTAGGACTCAATTTCAATTCTAAACTTCCAATTTTAACAACCTAGGGCCCAAATCTAGTTCTCCCATGTTGCACCTATTTTAGACCACTTTTATGATCCTAACAAGTCACAATTGACTTACCTAATCTACCCCAACAACCCAATTATACCTAGAACCCTTAATTCTCAATTTCACTACCTCACTTCCTCTAAAATGACCTAAAACACTACCAAACCACCAAGTTTTCTACCTAGCTATAGTCATGACAAATTGCACACTCCAAATCACTCCCAACCTGATCAATTACAGGAGATTCAACTCATTCACACCACCCATAACATCACAGCATAATTCACATTTATTCATACAGATGCATACAACACAATGTCACTCCAAAACATAACTTGTTCATCAAACAACATAATATTACAGAATTTAGCACATGCACGGTTTATACACACAATGAAAAATAGTATCTAGCTCCCCTTTCCTTAGAGTTAAACAGCCCAGCTCAAAAAACTACTTCCACAATACCCTACTCAGCGAAGAACCTAAACAACACCCTACAACCACCAAATTGGTGATGGAAACAGCTCTTAGAGCTCAAGATTTTGCAGAGAATAGAAAGGGGGAAACACTAGACACATGCAACCAGTAAAACAACATGTTCTAGGTTCCAAAACAGTGGAGGAGAAGGAAGAACCACTTATCGGTTAGAATGAAGGAAGTGATTGGTTCAACACGGAGGAGCCCTTTACGCTGTGGACGCTTGGACACCACCTGATCAACAATGCAACGATTCAATGAAGACAAGTGATAGAGAGAAGACAAAGAAGATTGAAGGAACTAAGTTCTAGAGAGAAGTTGAGTGTTTATGCTAATGAGCCGGAATATATTTAAAAATCAATTTATACTAAAAATAAAATCTGATCCCATTAGTATAATACACATATTCACTCTTTTAACCCATTTTCCAGGTTCTCACAACAAACACCACATGTTTAACAATAAAACAATATTCAAAAAATATTTAACTTTTCTAAACTATTTATATATTTAATATTCTCATTGATATAATCTTTACTAAAATAATATCATTAATATAACATTCATAACTAAATTGGATTTAAAGACTATACCCCTATTTTTATTTTAATCTTTTGCATTTACATAAAAACCACCCAACTTGACCCTCCATTTCATAATAAGTAGCTGAAGCATAAATTGCCAAACCAAACTAAGACTCCAACCTTTTATATATAAAAAAAGTAATATAAAAAACAACCCTGTTAACTTTTATATATATATATATATATATATATATATATATATATATTCTATATACTAATCCAAACTAACTTTCCACACCCATAATATGTAAAGTATATAATATCTAACAATATTATATAATATTAAAACCTATATTATATATAATATTCTAACAATGTTATAAAATATTAGAATCTACATTATATATAATATCCTAACAAAATCTTTTATAACTATTTGTTCATTTAACTTTTAATAAAATTATATTATAAACAAAATTTGTCACCATCGGTTGTAGCTTCATGCCGCTGCCACACTCTTATTGTAAGTTTCATTTTGGTTTAAACCCTTCCTTGGTCCTAATATTTGTATGAAAATTCCAGTTCGGTCCTCATATTTTGAACTGTCTCAATTGGGTCCTATTTTTTGTAAAAATGAACCCATTTTATCCCAACCGTTAAATGATCTCAGACGACGTTAAGTTAAGGCCACGTGGTGCAGACTTAAAATGCTGACGTAGCAATATTATATCACGTGGAATTTTTTTAATTGGAAATGTTAATGGATTGGGATTCCTCCATCGTCATCCTCCATCTTCATCACCCTCCACCGTCAATTCCCGATTGGGATTCCGGCCTAGGTGAGGAGTGAAAAGCCTTTTTGACAGTAGTAGCTTCAGGAGCAGATGTCTCGATGAAAGTATGGGTCTCCTCTCCTCCTCCTGTAGTTGTTCCATATTATATCACCTTGTATCTTACTGGGTTTTCTTGTTTTTCTGTCCAAGAGAAAAAAATCAAGCACAAACAAATGAATTGAATTTCAACTTGATAATAGGCAGATAATCAGCATGACATTGTGATTCTGGACCTGACACACTCAGTTTTAATTTGAATCTTCTAAATTGAGATAGTGCACCTACTGATTTAGGTTCAAATTTTGTGATTAAATACAGATGCATATATAGCGAAGAGTGAAATGTTTGAATCTTATACCATTATTTTTAATTAAAAATTATAGTTTTATTCCCTCTCATTTGATACTTTTCATAAACATTGATGGGTCAAATTTGATGTAGCAGCAGTAGTGATATTTGATGGAGCCTCTGGAAAAAGGTTAGTAATGCAGCAGCAGGTTGCAATGATATTTGATGGGCTTCGAAATTCACAAGGCAAAGACAAAATTAGTGGATGGGTCAAATTTTACCCTTTTTTTATTTTGGTGCTTTAGGGTAATAAACAAAGCAATTTGGAAAGAGAATGGAGTGAAGGAAATAAAGAGGAGGAAGTGTCCAAGATCTGGTCTGAAGATGAAGAATGGTTTCCCCGTTGAGATACATATGGATACCAAGGTGAAATGAAGATGGATTGGTTCAAGAGCAAGAAGGTGGGAATTCGAGTAACGTGCGACGGAATAATCAGAGGAACGATTCCCGCCGGCAAGTCTCCGGCAGTGGCTTCCGTGGTGGACTCCGAGTGTAAGGTAGATCTTCGAATCAAGATCTGGAAGCTTCCGTGGTGGAATCCGCCTTCTCGCCGCCGCACATTATGCTCCTGATGCCATACCCCAAAACATCGCTTCCACTATTCCGATTCGCCACCATCCCTATCCCATCTTCAAGATCTTTCCGGAGGGGCAGATGTTCCCGGTGAGGAGAACATTCATCGCCAAAGTAGATGCTTGATTTAAATTATTTTAAAATTTTCTTCCTTTTAATTTTTTTTGGCAAAGTTATCTACAGTTGATCCTTGTTTTTATTAAACTAGGGTTCTCTTTTATTCTTTTGCGTTTTCGTTTCTAGTGATCTGATTTGAATCTTTGTTTGTGATTTTTGTTCCAATTGATTTATTAATTGAATGTATAAGAGTAAAATCGTTGTTGCAGATGCAGGTTCAGATACAAATTCCGGTCGGTGGCGGAATTCGACGATGGAGGGTGATGAAGATGATGGAGGAATCCCAATCCCTTAATATTTCAAATTAAAAAAAATTCCATGTAATGTAATATTGTTACGTCAACATTTTAAGTCTGCACCACGTGGCCTTAATTTAACGCCGTCTGAGACCAGTTAACGGTTGTGTTAAAATGTGTTCATTTTTACAAAAAATAGGACTCAATTGAAACAGTTCAAAATATGAGGACCGAACTGAGATTTTCATACAAATATTAGAACCAAGGGAGGGTTTAAACCTTTTATTTTTTCATCCAAACTGAGGTGTTTCCAAATCAATTTAGTCCAAATATAAATTAATAAAATAAAAATATCATCTCACCAATTCGTCAAAATTACATAAGTCTCATTAATTTTGATATTATAATAGTTCCATACTTTCATCAATATACCATGTTTTCGCACTCAAGGGTAATGCCAATAACAACAATTTTCGATATCATAAAAATAACACAAAAATAAATAAATAAATAACCTAGTGAGCTCTCAAAAACTCAATAGTTACCTTAGAGACTCTCAAATGACCGTCCAAAAATATATAGACTATCTCAATCAACACTAACAAAACCCTAATCACTACCATAGACCCACTGTTCTCCAATAGAAAAATTAACTGATCTTCCAAATTTTAATTTTAAAAAATGTCTAAAACAAAAATGTTGCTAATGAGAATTAAACCCAATTCCTCCTATACCATACCCAAATATTACAACTTAATGAACTATATAACTTGTTTTCATTTTACTAAATTAAATATTCTAGGGTCTAACATTATTATGCCTGCACATGAAACAATGAAATTTAAAACTTCTAAAAAATTAGTCATGGTTATGAATTATGTAAGCTAAAGGCATCACAACCATAAATGAATCAAAGAGAAAAGTAGATAGGCACAAATGTTAGAGAGAGAGAGAAAATTGAATCGTATGAAATAATTGTAAATCATTATAATGAGACAGAAGATTTGTGTGTATGTCTAAGAAATATGAATTGATCATTTGAATGTCTTTCCCCTCTCGATATGAAGACAGGGAGATCTCTACAAGTTGAGAAGACGTCTATGACACAAAATGTCTCCATTAATCTACGTTAATGTTCAAAAGCATACAACTATTTTGTCAACTGAAGCAACATGTAATACTTAGGAAGACATCTTCACTGCATGGAATTGTGAGGCCACCAATGGGATGATCATATCCAAACTCTTCCGCAGCTTGACTTAACAAGTCTTGAAATGAAGGTTGATTCAAATATGATACGGGGATTACAAACCGCTTCATTTTCTCTCCGACGTAGACTGCAAGATAGCCCTTTGGCACATCTCCTACTTTTGAATATGCTTGATTTGCTGCAAACAATGCCTTTCGGATACCATGTAAACGAAAACCCATTGTGTTGATTTGTGATAAGAATGGTTTACGAAAAGTCTTGAGAATAAGTTCTTGAGTGTGGAATGCTCTAGGATGTGAATGATCTGTGTTGGTTAGCATGAATATATAGAAAGAGAAATGGACAAAGATAAGAACCATTGGCTGCATGAATAATTGAAGGAGGGCTATTCAATTCAATAGGAGTAATTCGATCAATTGAAAGATAAGGGCACTTCGTGTTGTCTTTAGAATTTTCCTCAAGATACAACGTAACATGTTATAATGGGACCTCATGATTGTTATTGATGTTGATTCTCTTTTTACGTCCATACACTTATTCAGAGCTTTCAATCTGGGTTCTACCTATCATCTGATATTATTTGGTGATATATAGAGATATATATATTTATGAATAGAACTGTCATCTCAAACATTTGAAAATCTGAAGCTTATCCACAATCAGATTAGCTTTATCGCAATGCATGGACAAACATGAGGTTATGAGGTGGCTAATTTGTCGATCAGTATCCCGGAAGGTGGCTATGCACTCCAATTGAGTTTCCTAATCCCTGAAAACAACTTCTGAGACCGTACCATATGTGATTTTGTTTTCTTGAGTCATTCAATAGGATGGTCCTACATTCCAATTGAACGCGTAATGCTTCATAATTAAGTTGATCTCCCAAAAGCGTTTAAAGCACCGTACATAGATGAAAGGTTATGTGGGAAATCTTTTATCTGAATGTTTAACAGAGGACTATGATAGGAGTGAGGAGACCAAATAAGAGACAAGAACTTATGGCTACAACACCTTATTGCTCCTTGGTGATAAGAGGAGAACTAAGAAATACGGTATGAAATTTGCATGAATCAAGTTTCTGTCTCTGACCTCCCTGAATAAGCTATTGTCGACAAGATCAAATTACACTTCTTTTTCATTGACGCAGAAGGTGGGTCACTTCTATTATCTACATCTTAATATGATACGTTGATTATTAAGAAAGTCCTCAAAGACAACACCAGATGCCTTGTCTCTCATTTGGTCCCATGTCTCCTATTTCATATTTCTCCATCACCAATAATTCAAGTAACCAATTCATAGTTTTTGCCCAACCATTTATCTATATATATTAACTTATTCAAGCATTTAGGATCAGTACAAACCATTCACATCCGAAAGCATTCCAAATTCTCAAAACTTCTCTTAAAATATGTTCTCAATTCAATACAACATTGGGTTTTCGTTTACCTGTAATCAGAATGGCCTTATTTGCAGCAAATGAAGCATCTTCAAAAGCAATGGATGCACATAAGGGCCATCTTGCAGTCGATTTTGGAGAAAAAAAATGAAGCGCTTATGTTAAAAAAAAGTAACACATATTATGATAACACTCTTCAATTTACTGTGATGATTTTTATTAAATCTTGATATTCTTTAAATAGGTACAAGTAAATAGGTAGAAGTAAAACCTTGAACCAAATACAAAAAATAAAACCTAAAATCACAATATTTACTCACTCAAAATAAAAACAATGTATCTCTTTCTTATATCCTATGAATATAATGAAAAACTTTATATAAAATTAATTTGTATTGTGTTAAATATACATAATTATTTATTTATAATAGAAAAAATATAGACTGAAATACAAATAAAAAATAATAATAAATTAATTAAATATATAAAAATAAAAAGAATATAAAAATAATATATAACACTTTTTTTTTTTTTTCTGTGTACAATAGAGAACATCACGCTTTTTCCTCACAATACATACACGCTTTTTCCTCAAAATACATACAATATAACAATAAATATCAAACAACGCAACCTTGTCAATAACAATAATACATGTTTGAAACTTATCTGAAATCATAACAGCAAGATCACAGAACACCGTAAGCAGGGTTAGTCACCCACCCACCACCGTGAAAATGGGCAAGCCAAAGTGACAGAAACCAAGGCAACGTGCCGACCACCGCGAGGGCAAAATACTAACATTAGGGGGCAAAGGGATGTAGATTCCGAGAAAGGACTGTGCGGCATAGCTATGCATGCGTCTTACCCTTTTACATAATTATATTATAAAATTTAGATCCTATTAAGTTATTCTTATCTTTTTAAGCAGTGATTTCTGCTGTTAGTCGCGTATATCACTGCATATGTAATATTGTACTTTGCACTTGTTATTAATCAGTTTATCTAATGAAAAAAAAGTCACGCTTATGACTATAAGAGTTATACAATACGAGCTAAGTTATCATAACGATCACACAAGGAAGCTAAATACATAGGCAGTGAGGCAGAGATTCTCAGAGAGAGGGATAATTGATTTCCATGTGAAAGAACTGTTACTCAGTTTAATAATGCAGTATATGATATTTCTAAAGGTTTGTCCACATAAGAGAGATCTTTACCTGTGTTAGTCTTAGTATATTGAGGTTGTGAAAGGAATAGTTGATGAGGTAGAGAAAATGTAGAGAAAATGTGGAGATAGTAGAATGTAGAAGTAATAGTTGGAAAAAGTGTTGGAGTGGTCTTAGTTGTTGTAGATATTAGCTTCTTGTCTACATACATCAAATGGTAGAATACATGGGTATTTATAGACCCATGAATTATTCTAGAATATGCTAGCCACAACTTATGTGGAATGTTCTAGATTTTTACCTATGTAGAATATTCTTGATTTTTCTTCCTATCTTAGACTTTTCTATAATATTCTAGAACTTGTATTACATTTGAATTCTTTTATCTAAGGTGCTTCTACGTTCTTCTAGAATTTGCATTACACTTTAATACTCCTCCTTAATGCAAATTCGCTAACTCCAAGCATAGTGCGTAGAAGTTCAAATCTTGGTCGTGGTAATACCTTCGTAAAGATATCTGCAATTTGGTCTTCTGTTGGGCAGTACTCGAGTCGAATTTGTTTAGTTGTCTCTTCATCTCGAATGAAGTGATATTTAATGGCTATATGTTTTGTTCTTTGATGATGGACTGGATTTTTTGCTATTGCTATTGCCGATTTGTTGTCGCAATAGATAGTAGTCGGCCCATCTTGTGGTTCACCCATTTCTTCAAGTATTCTTCGTAGCCATATTGCTTGACTCGTGGTTTCAGCAGCTGCTACATACTCTGCTTTTGCTGTTGATTGTGCCACGGTTGCTTGCTTCTTCGATGCCCAAGATAAAACACCATATCCTAGTGAGAAAGCGTATCCTGACGTACTCTTCATATCGTCCATTGATCCTGCCCAATCACTATCTGTGTAGCCAATCATCCTTGAGTTAGTCATAGTTTTGTACCATATGTCAAACTCCTTTGTGCCTTGTAGATATCTTAAAATTCTTTTTCCTACTCCATAATGAATTTGACTTGGCTTTTGCATGAATCTTGATAGAAGACTTGTAGCATACATAATGTCTGGTCGTGTGGCTGTGAGATAGAGGAGACTTCCAATTAAACTTCTGTATCGTGATGCATCTACTTCTTGTGCTCCATCATCTTTTTATAGCTTCTCGTTTACCACCAACGGAGTAGCGGCAGGTTTACAACCATTCATCTTGAACTTCTTTAGTAGAGCTTCAATATATTTCTTTTGAGAGATAAATATGCTTTCTTTTTGTTGTTTCACCTCTATACCGAGGAAATAGTTCATCAAGCCAAGGTCGGTCATTTCAAATGTCTTCATCATGTCTTCTTTAAATTCTTTCATCATCTCTATATTGTTTCCTGTATAGATAAGATCATCAACATATAAAGAGACAATGAGATGGTACTGACCTTGTGCCTTAATATATAGTGTTGGCTCACTCTTACTCCTCCTGAATCCTTGATCGATGAAGTATTTATCAATCTTGCTATACCATGCTCGAGGAGCTTGCTTTAGGCCATATAATGCTTTTTTAAGTCTTAGTACTTTGCCTTCATTTCCTTTGTTGATGAAGCCTTGTGGTTGTTCAACATAAATTTCTTCTTCGAGCACTCCATTTAGAAAGGCTGATTTGACATCTAGTTGATAGATGTTCCATCCTTTTTGTGTTGCAAGAGCTATTAAGACTCTAATTGTATCTAAGCGAGCAACTGGAGCAAATGTCTCATTGTAGTCTATTCCTGGTTGCTGTGAGTAGCCTTTAGCAACTAATCTTGCCTTGTGCTTTTGTATAGTTCCATCAGGATTAAGCTTTGTTTTATATATCCATTTCACTCCTATGACATCTTTTCCATGAGGGCAATTTACGAGTTCCCAAGTGTTATTCTTCTCAATCATTTTAATCTCTTCTTCCATAGCCTTGACCCATACTTCTTGCTTTGATGCTTCTTCATAACAGTTAGGTTCAATCATGGCCATATTGCAAGTTTCATATATGTCTACCAAAGATCTTACTCTTCTTGGACTAGATTCAGGTGAAGAATCTTGTTGTTGTGGAGGTGGAGAAAGCGTACCTGAATTTTCTGCTTCTTCTTGAGTTTCTTCTTGAGACTGATGCATTGGAAGTAAAATGTTGCTTTTAACAATTTTTTCTTCTTCCCAATTCCAAGAAGCATTTTCATCAACTTCAACATCTCGACTGATGATGAGCTTTTTTGTTTGTAGGTTGTAGACTCGATAGCCTTTTGACTGTGTGCTATATCCCAAGAATATTCCTCGTATAGTCTTGTCTTCAAGCTTGTGCCTCCTTTGATCAGGAACATGTATGTAGCAAATAGACCCAAATACTCGTAGGTGTTTAGCCGATGGCTTTGTCCCACTCCAAGTTTCAATAAGAGTCTTGTCTTGGACTGCCTTAGTTGGACATCTGTTTAGAATGTAAGCTGCAGTGTAGACTGCTTCAGCCCAAAAAGTGTTAGGCATGTTTTTCTCTTTTAGCATTGATCTTGCCATCTCCATAATTGTGCGATTCTTTCTTTCTGACACATCATTTTGTTGTGGAGTATATGCAACTGTAAGTTGTCGTTCTATGCCTTCATCTTCACAGAATTTGTCAAACTCGTGAGATGTGTACTCCTTGCCATGATCACTTCTGAGTACTTTTATTTGTTTCCCACTTTGCTTCTCAACAAGGGCCTTGAATTTCTTGAATACTCCAAAGACTTTCGATTTTGCCTTTAAGAAATAAACCCATGTCATTCTAGAGAAGTCATCAATGAAGAGGATGAAATACTTGTTGTTGTGATGTGAAGGCGTTCTCATTGGTCCGCAAACATCGGTATGAATCAACTCCAATAAGTCTTTTGCTCTCCATGCTTTGTTTGTCGAGAATGGTAATCGGTGTTGTTTGCCGAGGAGACATCCTTCGCATGATTCATTATTCTCTTTCAAGCATGGAAGATCTCTCATCATGTTTTTATGATATAGAAGCTTTAAGGCATGTGTGTTAAGGTGGCCAAATCTCCTATGCCAAAGCCATGAGTCATCAACTTCTACCTTCATGGCAATATTAGTTCTAGGTTTGAATCTTATAGGAAAGCTTCTATTTCTCTTCTCCATTTTTACTTGGCCAATTTCTATCATTTTACTATCATAAATTTTGCATGTATCTTTCTCAAAATGAAGAGAATATCCATTTTCCATCATTTGGCCAATACTTAAAAGATTCTCTTTAATATTAGGAACTAGTAAAACATCCTTGATGAATTTCGTACCTTTCTTTGTCTCCACCATGAAAGTTCCTTTGCCTCGAGATTCCACTGTGGTACCATTTCCTAGCCGAACTTTGACATTGACAGACTTATCAATGTCTTTGAAGATGCTTTGATCTTTCGCCATGTGATTGCTGCATCCACTATCCAAGTACCAAATTCCTTCTCCACTAGGAGATTCTTGATTGGCGTAGAATAAGAGTTTCTCCTGATTATCTTCTTCCGCAAAGTTTGCTTGATGTTTATTTTTATTACAACAATACTTTTCTATGTGACCAAATTTATTGCAATAGTGGCATTGAGGTTTTCCATGATGCCAACAATCTTTTTCCAAGTGCTTGTCTTTTTACAGATGCCACATGGAGGATATTTTCCTTGATGAGTCATAGAGAAGCATCTAGAATTTTCTTTATTTCTAGAAATTTCTCCTTTACTTTTATTTCCTTCATATTCTTTCTGAGATCGCAATTTTAGTTTTGATTGAAAGGCATTTTCAACTGAGTCTTCTTCATGCCTTTTCAATCTTTGTTCATAAGCTTCAAGAGAGCCCATTAGTTGTGTTACTGACAATATAGCCAAATCTTTTGTTTGTTCAATCGCAGTTGCGATTGCATCATATTTTTGGGGAATAGAAATTAAAATTTTCTCAACGATCTTTTTGTCAAGAATATTTTCCCCATAGGCTCTCATCTTACTAACTATTTCTTTTATTCTAGAATAGTAGTCTTTGATGGTCTCAGATTCTTTCATTCTTAATAATTCAAACTCTCGTCTTAGAGAATGAAGTTTAACATTGCGTACCTCGTCACTTCCTTGAAACTCCTCTTGTATTATGTTCCAAGCTTGCTTTGCACTGGTGGCACCAATTATCCTTGGAAAAATTGTGTCATCAACTGCTTGTTGAAGAACAAATAAAGCCCTTGAATCCTTCTACTTGTTTTCCTTCAACTCCTTCTTTTGAGCTGCAGTAAGAGTGGAGGTGTCTTCTGGAATAGTGAATCCTTCTTCTATGATGTCCCATAAATCTTGAGAGCGAAAGAATGTCTTCATTTTGACACTCCAGAAATCATAATTTTCTCCTGTGAAAGTAGGTACTGGAATTGATGATGTTTGATTGGTAGTTGCCATGGGTTGAGAAAATATTTTTGAGGTAGTACAAAATGGAGTTATAGTTTTGTTTAAGGTAGTTGAAAATTTTATCTACGCCCAGTAGATGACCGAACCTAGCTCTGATACCACTTTTAGTATATTGAGGTTGTGAAAGGAATAGTTGATGAGGTAGAGAAAATGTAGAGAAAATGTGGAGATAGTAGAATGTAGAAGTAGTAGTTGGAAAAAGTGTTGGAGTAGTCTAAGTTGTTGTAGATGTTGGCTTCTTGTCTACATACATCAAATGGTAGAGTACATGAGTATTTATAGACCCATGGATTATTCTAGAATATGCTAGCCACAACTTATGTAGAATGTTCTAGATTTTTACCTATGTAGAATATTCTTGATTTTTCTTTCTATCTTAGACTTTTCTATAATATTCTAGAACTTGTATTACATTGGAATTCTTCTATCTAAGGTGCTTCTACATTCTTCTAGAATTTGAATTACACTTTAATAAGTTTCGTAAAGTGAGAAATTTGTCATCCATTCGAGAGAAAGGAGCAGATCAAAACTAAAACAGAAAATACGGAGGAGCTGCTTTTGTAATTGAATTCAAGCAATATAAACAAATGAATTATATATACAATTTGATTTTGTCACTCTATCTCTTATCCCTCTTAACAAGCTGAGAAGATGTTTATTGTACAAAATTCTTCACTAAATTTCCTAGAGTGAGATATATTGTCAATTTAAGCAAGAAACTATACGTTGGAAAACATCTTCACTTCAAGGAATTGTAAGGCCACCAATGGGATGATTGTATCCAAACTCTTCTTCAACTTGACTCAACAAGCCTTGAAATGAAGATTGATTGAAGTATGATATGGGAATCACAAACCGCTTTTGTTTCTCTCCAACATACACCGCAAAGTATCCCTTTGGGACTTCTACAGATTTTGAAGCTGCCTGGCTAGCTGTCAATGATGCTCGTCGAATATCAGGTAAACGAAAACCCATTTTTTTGTGATTAAAAGAAGAAATTAGAACAATCTCAAAATTTGAAAGAAAATCTAATAAGTGTTGAAACTTGAGGATTGCAATGGCATATGTTGTTTGTGACGACAAAGGATAGTGTATATATATAGTTTTTAAGATTCTGTGGGAAGGAAACCCAAATCCCTTAGAAGATTATAATTAGTGTTAAAGGATGGAGGGTCTACACATGAGATATCACATGGTGTTGTCTTAGTGCCTCTATGAAGGATAATGATGAATGGACGTGTGAAACCCTACTGTATCTAACAATTACCAACATAAAGTCTCCACATGTAACTAAAAGAGACTTGCCTAAGTGAATCCTACTGCTGTTCATTCATTAATTGGTAATCCATTATTTTATAAACTTGTTGTAAACATGTTTTCTCACATTATGTTGGATTACAGCTGGAATGTATTCTGTGGATGATGAATAAAGCAAGGGATAGCGAAATATCATAGATCATTATGTTTCTGCGGTCTGAGAAATGCATCTGGTATATTTTAAGCAGAATCAGTAGAGAAAGGCTTCCACAGCAATACCTTATGCCCTTGTCTCTCTGTTGGGCCCAAGATTCTTTAGTAACACCTCTTTGATTCATGTAGGCTACCATCTCTTACAAATAATTTCTTTTATATATATATATATATATATATATATATATATATATATATATTCGCCGATGCAAGCATTTGAGACAACCGCAAAATTATTGATATAAAAAAAAATTTAGTTCAAAGGCTTGTTCACAGGTCTTTTCACAACACATACAACAACTACGAGTTTTCCTTTACCTGGAATCAGAAAGACACCGTTTATTTCAAAATGAACATCTTCAGAAGCTGTGGATGTGCAATCCTAAGGAAGTTTTTTTAAGACTTTGTCTGTTGCTAGAGGAAGGTTATAGGTTATTAAAGGGATTAGGAAGCGGGGAGAGTGAGTTTAAGGTTGGAAAAATATTGTATTAAGAGGTTTTATCAATTTAACCTTTTGGTACAAATTGTATTTGATAAAAAGTAGATTTTAAGCCTAACAAATAAAACAAAGTTTGTACTCACATATATTCTCTAAATTGGTCTTATCTCTAAACGACTTCCAACACAATTCTCTCACGTCGCGGTATGTACATCTTGTGCATAAGACTAAACATTAATGAATGGTCTGATAGTGACCTGATAGCAAGTGAAATAATATATACAACAAACTAGTACGGTCAAAATGGGTTAGAACCCATGAGCCAATCTGACCCACC